>CAVLGL010000079.1:12472500-13072500 GCA_963668995.1 Parnassius mnemosyne | reverse complement strand
TTTCTCAATAGCAGCTTGAAGTCAGAAATTTGGCGTTGTTTCACCCCAGTGCCTCTAAAAGCACGAAAAGTCGTTGGTCCTGCGCCTGATCTCTCTCGTGTCAGATTGCCGTCCCATCGGACTATGAGAGCGAGGGAATATAGTGCACTTATACAGCTTGTACTTGCGCATACACTCGGGCAATATATTTCTGTTCTGTGCAGACGGCTAGTCTCCGTGACCGAAATTCGGATGACATTATTTTGTGATTATTCACGCTGAGGGTGTTATATGGTGATAATAGCTTTATTAACGTGGGATTAATAAAAATACTACATTATTATTTTTATTAAAATAAATGATTTTTATAATACTAATTTTCCTTCTTTTTCAGCCTTGCAGAAGATCAGCAATGGTGAATGCCAAGGGTCAGAAGGAATCCGTCTTTCTTAAATAAATCTAATAAGAGGTTTTGTAATAAATATAAAATCTAATTTATATTTTGCTCTAAAAATGTGTGTAATGCTTATAAAGAATATTAAGAGCTTTTATATTTTCAAAGTAACTGTGATGTAACATAAGTAATATCTGAAAATATAAATATTGTATTATTTTTATGAGTCACGAGCATTTTATATGTGAATTGTTGAAATCTATTATTTATACTCGATTGAGACGCTTGTGTAACACAACTGTTTTATTAGTTCTATTACACATTATGTTCTAATTTTTCTAAACAGTTACACCGAAAAATAAATTAAGAAATAGTTTTAAAATTACGTTTTTTTACGATTATTTATATATACATATACATATATATATATATATATATATATATATATATATATATATATATATATATATATATATATATATATATATATATATATATATATATATATATATATAATAACAAATGGCTGCTGAAATTTTTTATTTTAACATAACGGAAATACCACTGACTCACTCACTCATCACAAGATCTCCAAAGCAATACGCCCGATTGACTTGAAATTTTTGACATATTTACTCCTTTCGCGACGTAGAGTTAAGAGTAGAGAGACGAGGGTTACGAAGAAAGGATTTTTCAACCCTTGTGGGTGTGAAATAGGAAGTTACAGCTTGTATTGTTAGTGGGATTCTTTGCTCATTTAAGTTTGAGTGATGACCGGTTTAGGTTTCCGTTCCAATACTCTGCAGTCTGTCTGTCCGCCTGTGGGCTGTTTGTCCGACAGTTTGTCCGGTTGTTCGTCTGTCCGTCGTTGTGTTACGGATTACGGATCGCTAGATTGTAGACGAAATGACCAACAGACCACAAATTTGGATATTTGGTGTAGATTTTTTAATAGGATATGAGTGACAAACGAGCACACAGTCCACTTAATGGTAAGTGGATCAAGAGAAGACATCTACATTTGTCCTCCATTAAAAATGAAAATGCAGATGCGTTGTCACCCCTAAGAACTAAGATGGAATGCCACGTTTCCAGTAAAAAGGGTCTCTGGTTCTCTACACTTTCCATACGAAACACAGCAGCCGATCAATTCGTGCAACATCCATAATATAGATACAGCTACCGCGTGAAAATGAATGGTGACTCCAAACCGAATATTGAATATATACACGTAAAAAATATTTTTGTCTTACCCTAGCATTCACATAGCAGTCATTGTTTAGAGCTCATTGAGTAGAGTACATTTAAAAAATTTCTTATTCTTTATTATCTTCAAAAACAAGGAACTGGTTTAAAGATGTTAGTTTTATACCATTTTGGTAACAGGGTAATATCTCAATAAATAAATTAGTTAGGGATTTTATAGTATTTTGTGGTATTATGTTGTATTTAAAAATTGATTCATATAACTATAGTTTGTAAGCTGTGACCGCAACAAGCAAGCATTTTTAAGGGGTTTTCCACGGTTAATACTATGACTAGAACTATGAACCATGATAGAGCGAGGTCCGACTTACATTCGGTCGGTTCTTCCTTGCGTTATTTGCCACAGTTTTGTCTATTTCCCTTTGAACGCTGAATCAACGGGCAGATATAATATGTACGTAAAAACGAAACCTCTTTATTGTAGGTCAATACCAATAAATAACATCATAGTTTCCTGTTTACAAATAAACATATTATTTGTTAATTTTAAGTAACAGAAATCTAACTTATCTTAAACTAAAATTAAAAACTTGAATTAACTACCATACAGCCCTACTTTCTGCGGTACCAACAAAACTGGCTACGTTTCCTCGCTAAATGATTCTTAGCATTTTAGCGAGAAAAGAACGAGCCCACTTATAACTAGCGGCGATGACAAGTCCATCGTTTGAATGGTTGAATACCCTATTAATTATTCTTATTAATCGGATAAATCCAAATAAAAAAATGAGTATTTATTTTGCAAAGATAGAAAAGAAAGCCGTATAACTATTTATTTACGTCAGGCTTAGAAAGCCGCGTCTCCACCAAAGTTTTGTTGCCAACAGAACAGTTGGTAACAAAACTTGAAACAATGTCGGGAACCGTGTAATTCCATTTTTGGCGGCAACATCAAAGGAATACGCTTGTTGCAAACATTTGTTCCCTCGGTGGAGTCGCTTGTTGGAAACAGTTGTAAACAGTTGGAAACATAACTGTTGTTAACATTTTTGGTGGATACGTGGCTTAATATCCAGCGGGATAAGTCAAGTTTAATTTCTAAAATCGTTAATGCTCTTAAAAAAATCTATGAAAACGAATGAGCATGACATTTTAGCTCAACGTTAAGTCTCATTATTATTGTCACGTAGCATAACGTTGATTTTTTTTATAGGATAAGGTGACAAACAAGCACACAGTCCACCTGATGGTAAGTGGTTGCTGTGGCCCATAGACATCTAAATTTATCCTCGTTTGTGAATCAAAATGCAAATGCGTTGTCACCCGTGCGGACTAAGATGGAATGCCCCTTTTCCAGTAAAAAGGGTCTCCGGTTCTCTACACTTACCATACGAAACACATCAGTGTTAAGCTGCTATTTGACGTTGGTATACTGTGAGAGCGTGGTCCTTCCCCGATCGAGCCGACCCATTCGTGCTACAACTATACTACTAATATAGCTGCAGCATGGCTCTACCACGTGTAATTTCATTCATAAAGTCAACTTAGCTAAACCCGCTGACCAACGTTTGGTATTGCGATCTTTTATCTGCCTGCCAAGCGTTAAGAAAACAAGCGTGAAAATTAAAGTAAATTCGTACAACGGGAGAGATCCATGCCCAGCAGTGGACTTTTAAGGACCTATGAAGAAAAAAAGGACAGCAAGGAGATATGCATAATAAATTAGCACAAAACCATGAAAAGGTTTATTAAAAAAGAAGTGAAAACTTACAATTCACCCTATGGTAAGTGGCTACTTTTTTATAGAATAAGGGTGAGAAACGAGCACACCGTCCACCTGATTGTAAACGAAAGATGTGGCCCATAGACATCTACATTTATCCTCAATTAAGAATAAAAATGTGAGTAAGCCCACTACATGGGGTGGGTAAGAATACTCACTACCCCATATCTTCCCGTGGATGTCGTAAAAGGCGACAGAAGGAAACTGAGGCAGATGATGGGCAGCAGCATCATTCTGATAACAGCAAAATAACAATAAAATACTGCAGTTGCCAACCCGCTATTCCTGGCTACGGTGACGACCATGGTAACGGGGGGGTCAGGGGGTGCTAAGAATCTCCGGTGAAGGTTCGGTTGCCACCTACGACGACTCGACCTGGCAACTTATAACGCACGCACCCTGAGGACTGACGAGAAGATCCTGGAGCTGGAAGAAGAGATAGACAAGTTGCGCTGGAATGTCATAGGATTATCCGAAGTCCGAAGAGAGGGGGAGGACACGGTAATCTTCGAATCCGGCAATTTGTTCTATCACGGAGAGGGCGACCAAGGAGGTGTCGGATTTATCGTCCACAAGTTTCTCGTTAACAACGTTGTAAAGATTGGGAGTGTGTCGACGAGGGTTGCGTACCTTATACTGAGAACGACCAAACGATATTCACTGCAGGTCATACAGGTTTACGCACCAACCTCGGCACACCCCGATGAGGAGGTGGAAGAAATGTATGAGGATATCTCTAGAGCCATGCATTCCTCCAAAACCCACTATACGGTGTTAATGGGAGACTTTAACGCAAAACTAGGCACAAGAGAGAACGGTGAACTGAAAGTAGGGAATTTCGGAAAAGGGCAACGGAACCCAAGGGGCCAGCAGCTGACCGACTTCATGGAGAAAGAGGGACTCTTTATGATGAACTCTTTCTTCCAGAAAGGGCCCCACAGGAAGTGGAGGTCCACTTCCTGTGGGGTGGTCGAGCCCCGACGGTTCGACAAAAAATGAGATTGACTTCATTATGACGACCAGACGACAACTGTTCAGTGATATCTCAGTGATCGCGAGGGTGAAAACTGGCAGCGATCACCGAATGGTGAGAGGCATACTGAACCTAAACGTGAAGTTGGAGAGGTCACGTCTAATGAAGTCAACGCTCCGTCCCCCTCGTGCTCTAATCCAAAGTCCCGAAACCTATCAGCTCGAACTACGAAACCGTTTTCAGTGCCTAGAAGATTGCAATGCAGTGGACGACATGAATGACAAGCTCGTGGAAACTGTCCATGAGGTCGGAGCTAAGTTCTGCAAGACCCGCCGCAGCAGAACACAAAAACTCTCCGATAACACTCTTAATGTCATGGCTGTTAGACGGGATATGAAGCTGCGGTCTTCAGTAGATTAGACAGCATACAGGCAACTGAACAGACAGATCTCCACATGCATGCGGCGGGACTTACGCAACTTTAATACTGCTCGTATTGAAGAAGCGATCGAGCGGAACCAGGGCTCAAAAATCTTTGCCAGAGATCTGCCTGCCAGAAAGAGCCAAATGTCGAAGCTGAAGACCGAGTGTGGCAGCGTCGTTTCCGGGACACCTGAGATTTTGAGTGAGATTGAGACGTTCTATGGGCAGCTGTACACATCATCGTTAGAGCCACACGTAAGTGTGAGTAACAATCAAAGAGCGAGTCTTATCCGACACTATTCCGATGATATTCCGGACGACAGTCTGAGCGAGATTAGATATCTCTCCAGCACCTTAAAAACGGCAAGGCCCCAGGCCAGGATGGAATTACAGCGGAACTTCTGAAAGCGGGTGGAAAACCGGTACTTGAAGTCCTTCAGGAGCTCTTTAATTCCGTCCTCCATGGTGGCATTACACCGGAGGCGTGGAGCAGGAGTGCGGAAGAACAAGAGTTCTTCAAGAAAGACGACAACGCTCTCTTGAAGAACTACAGACCGATTTCCCTTCTGAGCCGCGTCCACGTGCTGTTTTCGAGAGTCATTACGAATCGTCTCGCGCGCAGACTTGACGATTTCCAGCCTCCCGAACAAGCTGGTTTCCGAAAAGGCTTTAGCACCATAGAGCACATACATACCCTTCGGCAAATTGTACAGAAGTCCGAGGAGTACAATTTGCCACTATGTCTGGCGTATTTGGACTATGAGAAAGCCTTTGATTCCGTCGAAATTTGGGCGGTGCTGCAGTCCCTTCAGCGGTGCCAAGTTGACTGTCGGTATGTCGAAGTGCTGAAGTGCTTGTACAGTAGGGCTACGATGGCTATCCGAGTACAGAACCAGAGTACGAAACCTATCCAATTGCAGAGAGGTGTAAGACAGGGTGACGTCATATCCCCGAAACTCTTCACCGCTGCATTGGAAGACGTTTTCAAGCTTCTGGCCTGGAAAGGATACGGTATTAACATCAATGGCGAGTACATCACTCACTTTCGATTTGCCGACGATATAGTCCTTATGGCAGAATCGCTGGAGGACCTAAGCACTATGCTCAATAACCTCAATAGTGTTTCCCAACGGATAGGTCTTAAGATGAACATGGACAAAAAAATCATGTTTAATGTCCATGTCACACCTATGCCGGTAGTTGTTGGGAGCACTAAGCTCGAAGTTGTTGACGAGTATGTTTACCTGGGACAAATAGTCCGACTAGGTAAGTCCAACTTCGACCGAGAGGTCAATCGACGGATTCAACTCGGTTGGGCAGCGTTTGGGAATTTACGGCACATCTTCTCGTCAGGTATACCTCAAAACTTGAAAACGAAACTGTACAACCAGTGAGTGTTGCCAGTGATGACCTATGGAACTGCGACGTGGTCCTTCACTGCTGGCCGGATGAGGAAGCTCAAGGTCGTTCAGCGAGCTATGGAGAGGGCTATGCTCGGAGTTTCTCTGCGTGATAAACTTAGGAATGAGGATATCCGCAGTAGAACCAGAGTGACCGACATAGTCCAACGGATTAGTAAGCTGAAATGGCAATGGGCCTGCCATATAGCTCGAAGAACCGACAACCGATAGGGAAGAAAGGTTTTCGAGTGGCGGCCTCGTACCGGCGGACAAAGTGTAGGGTAGGGCGTCCCCCCACTAGATGGAGTGATGACCTGGTAAGATATGCTGGAGGTCGATGGATGCAGGTGGCTCAGGACCGTGCTTTGTGGTATTCCTTGCGGGAGGCCTATGTTCAGCGGTGGACTTGTGAAGGACTGTAATGATGATGAAGATGAAGAATAAAAACGCAGATGCGTTGTCACCCCTGAGGACCGAGATGAAATGCCTCGTTTACCGTAAAAAGGATCTCCGGTTCACTACACTTACCATACAAAAGTGTCCCCGGTCAAGCCGACCAATTCGTGCTACAACCATAATATAGCGGCAGCCTGGCTCTACGATGTAAAAACTGCAGCCAATCTGCAACCAACTTTAAACAAAGAAGGTTACAGATGCTTTGTGCATGCCTACACGCTGCACGCATGTGGACTGCCTCAAAATCTGTAATTATACTGTATCCTACAGACCGAAACACAGCAGTGCTGGTACTGCTGGCAAAAAGAAATAAAAGCATAGTACTTACGCAGATGGACACCTGGGCAAAAAGAAGTCCCACCACTTAGAAAGTTTAGTTATGAATTATTAAGTCTATCTGAATCAAAGCCTACCAAAAATTCTTAGGTGGCAAATCGTAACGAAGTGATTAGTAAGTATTGTGCTCTTGGCTGACTTAGACCACGAAGGCAATTCTGAATACTGTCAGAAGTTATCAACTATGCAGAAAATGTTGTAGTGGCATAAATTCATGTATTCACACAGAGACAGTCAACTGTCTTGTGCACGATGTAACGAACAGGAATAGAAAGGCAATCGCGGTTTTGACGTTTATCTTAATAATTCTGAGAAATATTAATTGTTTCTATCAAAACATCAATTGAATCGTTAGTGGACAAAGAAACTTGATAATGTAATTAGATCATGTTTACTATTAAATGAAGGACAAAAACAAGCTGATTGAAAAGGGCGTTTCTTCAATCAACAAAATGTAACTAGACTTCTCGGCGTCTGAACTTATGATAACATCTGTAGATAAAGTTTTTATTGTTTTTTTTCTTTAATGTGAGTTTAAAAATTAATGGATAAATTACACATGGAATAATTTAAAATTAAAAATTTTGTACAGCCGACTTCAATATAAGTTATTTAAGAATAACTTAAAAACTATTGGTCTGACCTTGATCAAATTCATATGGGACCACACGAGAAGTACCAGCTTTCAAATAAAAAAAGAATCATCGAAATCGGTTCACCCAGAAAAAAGTTCTGAGGTAACACACATAAAAAAAAAACGAAAAAAAAAACATACAGTCGAATTGAGTACCGGCTCCTTTTTGGAAGTCGGCAGAAAAAGGCACAGGCACACAGTAAACACAGTAGTAAGCACAGGCGCAGAGCCAGAGTTAACAATCTAACAGATTGTTACTCGTAACTCTGGCTAACATAGTGTTCCATTGGTAAGTTATCTAAAATTAAGTTCACATTTATACAAAGACAAACTTGAATAAGTACTTTAATTTTTACATAGGAATCTTAATAATTTAGGCTAGCTATTTTATCAACCAAAGGCTAAGTTAGTCATTACGCCAAGAATAGCAGCCAATATCTAGAAGGCACTATTATACCACGAGGAGTACGGTTATATATTTTAATATTTTTTGTTGCTGAAAATAATATGTTTTAATAGATTAATGTATTTTATATCAACTTAAAAGTTTTGATTGTCTTCCATGACTAGTCATGCTTTACCGTTCGGAAATACAAATATGTTTTCCGCAAATTTAGCTGATAATTATTTTTTATAATCGATTGAAATTTCAATTCTTTTTCAGTACTCATATGTCAGCATAGTATATAGTAAGGACGAAATCCGAGGGTGGGTTTTCATAGCGTGTTATTTTTAGAACCTCTGCGACAGATCTAGTACAACCAGCTAAATGTAACATTTTGAAAACATGGAAGAGTCTATCATAGGTGATTTTATTTTTACGGCTTCTTTTGGTTCTGCGGTTTTATTTGTTAACGTTACCCACTTAATGGTTTTTGAGGCCATAGGGTACTCTTACTGTCATTTAGAGTACTTATAAAGTTGTAGGTACCAAAAGTACAGTGTACTTTTGTCAAAGACTATTTGTCTTTCAACCATGTCCTATAAGCAAAGAATAGATTTCCTTATCGCTTCTTGTGTGGGATCACCTTTTGTTTTGTGTTTTTTTTTTAAATATAAAACTGGAGTAAAGGCTGTTTTCCAATTCACACAAATCAGCAAACCATTTTCTACTTTATAACCCTTTTAAAAATGAGATTTCAATCAGAAATTCAGTGGGAGGTAGGAATGATGTTGCACAACACATATTAAATTTATGGGATAGTGACCCCATCTCACAGAGCTTGCCGTAAGAGGCCATTTAGGGAAATGTTGGGAAAATCTTGTGCCCTTCCGAAAGATGGCGTTGTATCGTTATGTATCGGATCGCCATCTTGTATTTATTAGAGATATTAAACTATCGTGGTAGAGTCAGCTATATTATGGTTCTAACACGAATTGGTCGGCTGGACTGGGGAAGGACCATGCTCTCATAGAATACCAGCGTAAAATAGCAGCTAAATGCTACATTGTTTCGTATGGTGAGTTGAGAGAACCGGGACCTTTTTTACTGGGAATGAGGCATTCCATCTCAGTCTTCAGTGGTAGCAAATGGATGTAGATGTCTATGGGCCACAGTATTCACTTACCATCAAGTGGACTGTGTGCTCGTTTGTCACTCTTACTCTATAAAAAAAATCCAAACCAGTGACAAGAAAAAGTCTTAGAAGTGGAATATCTGGCACTACAATCGCAATGTAATTCTTGCAATGATTTCGCCTGAGTAGGTACGACAATTTTACATATTTCTGTTACCAAGCAGCTGTGCATCACCTGCTCTGTTTCAATCTGATTGGTGTGGAGAGCAATTTTAATTACTTTTTGCAATATTCTATTTAGTGTGTAGATGTGTTCGAAGTTGGTTGCACGTGCTCATGAGCTATAATGGCCGCTTAATATGAGATGGCTTGACGGCTTGTTTCTCATTTAAATATTATTAAAAACATTATAAAAGTTAAAAGTTATAAGAAGCAAGGCACATTCATTTTAGACATTGCTTCGACATCAAAATATTTTAGAATAGTTAATAGTTGTAAAACTTAAATAAAACAACTATAGTCTCTCAAACTTTATTGAACAAAATTCTATTTGAAGACATTATATACCTAAACTGGCGATAAAAGATACATTAGAAGTGTACTTTGTACAATAAATAATATTTACTAATTCTATTTCTTAATACTACTGGTTGTAGAGAGATGCTAAAATAATTATATAAATTTCATTATGGATATTTTACGCATAATAATTCAGGTAAGGAATTTCTATAATAAAATATACTGATAATTTTTTTAATACGATTTGTCTTTGAAACTGAATATTTCTTAATATTGTTATTTATTTATCGTCCTTGATTACTTCTTGTGAGTTAAATGAAAACGTACAGTACCTTTTCATGACCTCCAATATTTATCAATTTAATCTAATATTAAACAGATATGATGATCAGGGATTGCTAGATAAAAATAAGATTATTACACGATTATTGTATCCACAACAAGAAATCTTTGCACTGTAAGTGACAAGTACATATTTTAGTAGAAAGAATATTGAAATTTTCGGCAAGTTTTTGTAATGTATTTTAAATTTGTTAGTAACATTAAATACTTTAAATGATGACATGGCCTTGATTCACGATTTTAAATATTTCCGTTGATTGTATTTAACCCAATTTAATACGTTAATACAGTTATAAACATCCCTAATTGATTTAAAGATTGTGCGTTTTAAAACAAAGGCAACGAAACCCGCAATTTTTTGTGTTGACACTATATAAATGTGTATAATTATATTTTCCTAAAATGAAATACGCATCTAGGAGATCTTATAACCTGAATCACAAGGTGACACTAATGAATAAATAAACATTATGAAATTTTCTATGGAATCAATTTCTTAAAATCAGAAAGAAAGTTTCTAAGAAGTGCTGAGCAGATCTTGATTGTTTACTGTTTCTATCAGCATTCTCCGAGGCTTGTGATTGCGTAGTCTGCAAATATAAAAAGTTCACATTAAAAATACTATAATCAAGAATTTGTCATTTGTTTTTTCGCTGAGCAAATATTATGGTTATTTGTGTGAATAAGTTATGATACAAAAATTTTCGAAATTAATACATGAATATCATGCAATTTACTCCTACATGTAACATCTACATTTAGAAAAAATATTTTACAACGCACTCAAGTCTAATAAAACCTGTTTGTTCAACACCTCAGCCTAATCACAGTGTCTAGACTAGTCAATTTTTTAAAATTTATGGTTATTTTATTACTAGGTTGCAATATGCGCACGCGATTTGACATATTATAGAGAAACTGTTGATTAACTCTCTTCACCCGTTACTTTTTGATACCACGAAATATTTAGTACATCTATAAAAACAAAGACCTCCTTTTCTCAAGCTAATTATAGTTTGTAATAATGAACAAGAAGCGTAAGGAGCATATTTTAAGATAAATTGTAATTTGTATTCATATTATCGCAAACTGCCTCATTTGTAAGAGGATAAATTAGAAGGAAGTTAATTATGGAATTTTATCAATGTAGTTTACAACTAAGAGTTATTTATAAATTTATCAGATATTTGTTGTATTTTAGGAGTTATCATTTGAGTATTGAAGAATTACTTTATTGATACAAGAAGGCATGCGTAATTTATGTGTTGTTTTATATGTTTCTTACTATTATAATGTGTTTATTTGGTACGTAATTACTCCGAAATTTGGGTAGATATATTTCTTAGAAAATATGTGTGACTAGGTTTATTAAAATTAATTGAACTTAAAGTGGCGTCATAGGATACTATTACTACTAAGTTAAGTATAAGTTACCTTAAAACAGAAAACCGATCAAAATTTGATGTGTGGTCACGCTGGAGCTATATTATATTTGTTACATGAATGGGATAGCTCTAAGGGGGAAGAACCATGGTCTTACAGAATAGCAGCAGAACATAGCAGCTTTATTCTGCTGTATTTCGTATGGTGATTGTAGAGAACCGGAGCCCCTTCTTTTACTGGAAACGAAGCATTCAATCTTCGTCCTCAAGAGCGATAATACATCTTCATTTTTAATCTTACTCCTACTCCTCAGGGATGACAAGGCATCTGCATTTTGATTCTTTATCGAGGATAGATGTAGATGTCTATAGGCTACAGTACCCATTTGCTATCAGGTGGACTGTGTGCCCATTAGTCACTTCTTATTCTTTAAAAATATATAATATCATTTTGTGTTTTGTAATGTGATGTTACCTTAGGCGTTACAGCCTACCCTAGTTGCCACGCTTGACGGGTGGGTTGGCAACTGTAGTTTATTTTTTATTCTCTAGTTGTTATTGGTAAGACGCTGCTGCCCATCTCCTAGTTTGTTGTCGCCTGTCGTCGCTTATGACATCCACGGGACGATATGGGCTAGTAGATATTTTTATACCGCCACGACACGGTCAATACTGTGGTCATGGCCATGATCGTCTAGTAGTTATCTTGTTGTGTTCTGTGTTGTATAGTGGTTGTCTACTGGTTGGTGGTGGTAGTTGACACCATCACAAACTTCAAAGTTACTATCACATATTTTGTCGTTTGATACAATATCAGAATTTGAAAGTTTAAATTATATCCACGTTTGTACTAAAACAAAACTTTTTGTTAAACAAATTAAAGATTATTAAATTAATTTGCAATGATAAGAAGCTTTCTTAGCGGGCAGCTACCGTAGAGTATACTTCAACTGAGGATGTTTCGTGTAGAGCTGAAATACGTGTTATCGGATTATCGACGGTGGTGTGTATTTCCTAGTGTAGTGGGATGAGTAGTGACGTGGATAGTGCACGCAATTAAGGGTGGCGGGAGGTACTCTTCAAACTGGGTGTCTTATCATTTTATTTTACGCGGATCGGAAATTTTAAGATGGATTATAAAATTTAATGGATTCCCGCAAAGTAACGCCTGATTCTAAATAATTATTTTTGATATAAGTTGTTTATTAAATTGTTTTACTATTCTATATTTATGCAAGAAAATTTATCAAAAACGAACTTTACAAGATTAAGTTTTGCTTGTCTATATTATAAGTTCTTTAGAATTGTGAATCGATTAAATATATGACACAATATCAATATAATAGCTTACATCAATTATGCGATTCATAGAAACTGCTTGAACCGGGAAAAGTAAACTTGGTTCTTTTGCAAATTGAGTCATTTGTACAAGCGGTGATTACCTTGACTCATTCACTGGTTGACTACAATTATAATTATGATTGTAAAGTCTACAATGTAAATCACTGGGGGAAATATCACGGTTCTTTTTTACTGACATCATTTTGACGGATTTAAAAAGTAATTATTTATTTCCTTCACCATTAGGAATTTAAAATTGACTAGGAAATTCTTAAGAATGCATCACATATATTCATAACTAGCAGAACAGATACCCGTGACTTCGTCCGCGTTGCTTACATACATAACTGAACACGTAGTGCTTATAAAAAAACCGGCAAAGTGCGAGTCGAACTCTCGCACTGAGGGTTCCGAACAAATCCGTAGGTATATAAGTTTAAAATAATTAAAAATATTTTTATTATATGATGTAACTAAAAATTTATGCTTTTCGCAATTTTTCCTTTATCTGTGCTACGTATTATATACGTTGCTTCGTACCAAATTTTAAGATTCTGAGTTCACGGGAAGTACCCTGTAGGTTTTGATTCCCTTGCGAATGTCGAAAATTTGCGGCATAAACAGCTGTATCTTTTGATTGCGTTGGCTTATAAGTTTAATTTTTTCACAGCTCCAAGGGACAGTAGACTTGAGTGTTTGATATGAATTTTAGCTTGATACCTCCACGCGTTCCTGAGAAAAAGGGTCTTGACAGACAGACAGACAGACGTACAACAAAGTGATCCTATAAGGGTTCAGTTTTTTCCTTTTGAGGCACGGAACCCTAAAAACGTTGTTTCTTAAAACTTTAATAAGTTCATATTAAATTAAGATATTTTTTTTTAGATAAGGGCAAAGTGTCTAAGTAATAAAACTTAGAAAACCTTATTAAAATATATCCAGTAGTTTTTCCGTCATGCGCGCACAGCAGCAAACCTCTATCATTTTATTTATATAGATGAAGAAAATAAAATGAAACCAGGAAGAAAGTATAGTATATAGTAAGTAGATGTTAATTCGTCACATTTTTACGTGATAGAGTATGTGCCATGCTGCAGCTATACATAGTAGGAAGAATGGGTTGGCAGGACTATGCTCTCACGAACACCAGCAATGAGTGAAATAGCAGAATAGTGCTGCTGATCCGTACGGTGAGTGTAGGGTCCTGGAGAGCCTTTTTACTGGTATCAAGGCATACCATCTTAGTCCTCAGGGGTGACAATGCATCTGCATTTTATAAATGTAGATGTCTATAAGCTATAGCATCCATTTACCATCAGGTCGACTATGTGCTCGTTTGTTTCCTTATTCCATAAAAAAAATGTCGCTGTTTGGCTACTTACATGTGCTTTCGCGACACGAGACAGCCTCTAGCTCGCATAAGGTGGCAAATGTCCGGGCAGTGCCGGTTGCATCAAAGGCGCACACAGGACCGGCGGGTGGTGCGGCACATCTTCCAGCACAGAGGGGTGGAGGCACTCCCTCTCTCACTCGAGATCGCATCAGCTCGATGGGAATTCGCATTTCAATACCTTCCTCTTCAACACCGTTTATGTCACCTATACGCGAAGGTCTGAGGAACGGTAAACTGGCCGAATGTGTCTCCTGCCACACTGAAATAGACGAGAGCACTTTTAAACAAATATCAGTAACAATGTTACATTATTAGAGTATATTACTGAATAAAGGATTATCATTTATGATATTTAATGAATGTGTCAGCGCGTTTATAAAATACCGGTTGGATCGAGAGCGAGTGAGAGGTTGCGTCACTCTAGCGGAGTGTCATATTGATGGTGGCAGGATAGAATATTAAGTAGGTAGGAATTGACATAAATATTGCAAAAATATTTGATTTTCAATACTTTTCTCTCAAAAAGTACATGTTTCCGCATATTGAAACTTTGTGTGTGTGCTTATAATAGTGTAACTTTTCTGTAAAAATGCGTATCAATACCCAACTCGACGGACGTCAATGGAAAGCTAAGCTAATTATATGGTACTTTAGGTTTTAAAATGTAGAATTTAGCCAGTACAGCTCGTAATTTGTCACCGACAGAATCTATGTGAAATCTACAGCTAAATCTATTATTTACAATTAATCCTAAGTAAGTGAGATGCGTTACTTGTTCGATTGCCTCACATTTACAAGTGTTAGATGAAGTTGATTAGTGCAGACATCTGTGACTGTGAACAACCACCTTAAAATACATGTTGTGTTTTAAATAGTTTGAATGAACTTGAATGATTTTGGTTTTATTTGCATTTAAGACAAGTCCCGCATCAGGTGACCATTTGGATACCTGCGTAAAATATTGCTGCAACCATTGCGCTACTTCTTTTGGATCCTTGCTGGTAGCCAAAAGGCACATGTCATCCAGGTATTAATAAACTGAACAATGGTTGACAATGCTCCATATCGTTAACATATGCTAAATAGTGCAAGGGTCCAAGCACCGAGTCTTGAGCTGTTCCTTCAGTAACATCAATAGCATCACTAACTTCATCGCAGATTTTAACTTTATATTTACGATTATTGAGGTAGTCTTTGTACCACTCTAAAATCGGGCGATGTATACCGGTATTCTCTAATTTTGTCAAGAGCGTATCGTGTCGAAGCGTATCAAACCTTTTGCTGAAATATATGAATAGCAAGATTACGTGATTTCTGTCATCTAGAAATTTGTTTACATCATTTGTAAATTTCGATAGCAGCTTGGAGTTAGAATTGTTAGGTTGGAAACCATATTGTGAGTTTGATAGGATGTCACTTTTAATGTAAAAGTCTTGTATCTGACTACAGACGTATTTTTCTACTATCTTGTCAATGACTGGTAGAATAGTAATTGGTCTGTAATTGGCATAATCACTGTGACTGCCTTTTTTATAAATCGGTTTAACAATACCTATTTTTAATTCAGCTGGGAACTTTGCTTGATGTATACTATTATTTATTAATTTGACAATAACTCCTATCATCTTATCACAGATAGATTGTATGTCGACACATCGGATATTATCCATACCAGGAGCTTTATTGGTTTTATGGTTTTTTACATCCTTCATCAGACTTTTGGTTGAGGCTTTTTTGAAATACATATATTTATTTTCAGGGAACACATATTCTAATTCATCTAGAAGCCGTTGGTTACATTTCGGTAAGATTTTTTTAACACAATTTCTAAATTCTGTAGCAAAGTTATTAGCTATTGATTTTATGTCAATATTGTTCTTATTAAATGCATTTAATATTGCCTCATCATGTTCATTAATGTAACCATCATTTGCAGCTCGGCCGCCAACGACACAAATATGACTTGATCATCGGCGTACAAATGGCATTTGACAGTTAACTGGGTGAGTTAACCGTCAAATTCCTCTTAACCCATATTCTTCAACTTTTAAAGCTTCCAAACAACTATCCATAAATAGGTTGAACAGCCACGGGGAAGTTACACAGCCTTTTCTGATATCTTTGTGGATGCTAAACCAGTCCAGGAAACCCCGTTGATCCTGACACAAGCACTAGAGTCCCTTTAAAGAGATTTTAATGCTTGTATCAACCCAGCGTTCAACCGAAATGAGTTCAGTGTTTGTCATAAGACATCCCATCTACTCTGTCATAAGCCTTTTCCAAGTCTATAAACGTACATAAAAACTTTTAGGATTTTGGTCAAAAATTTCTCCGCAGTCATGCGCATGGAAAAAACTCGATCCGTACACCCCGTTCCTTCTTTTTTCTTTCTTTTTAAATTCCCTTTGTAAATCCAGCTTGCACACCCCAAATTACTTCATCAGGTTCTTTCATAACTCTTTCAATTAGCATCTTTGCATACAGCTTTCTCACAATGCTAAGAAGGCTGATACCACGGTAGTTTCTACAGTACTGCTGTGACCTTTTTCTCTTATATATTGGGACTATTACGTTTTGCACCAGTCTTCCGGTAACCACTTCAGTACCCAAGACAAATTAAATCACGTTGTACAGCAGGCCTGCTACTACTTCCTCTCCAGCCCTTAGAATTTCGACTATATTTTTATAACACTAAAATTTTAGATTTCACTTATACAGGTTGTTTGAAAGATATTTGCAAAGCCTGAAGGGGATGATACCTTAAACCACTTAGAACATATTAAGCTAAACATGTCTTAAAGGAAGTCTGCTTCTTTTTTAATTGAATTTCTAAGGGTTTTTTTAACGCTAAAACCCATTTTTTTCCAATTAATTGCTAAGTGTCCAGTAATAGTTGCTATGTTATTACTTTTTCTTTATGTAATGTGTGATTACTCAAACAAAATAACTTCCAAGGATCTTCATCATCAGAAAAACATTCTACGTATATTAAAGTTAAAAAAAAACCTATTATTTTGGAGAACAAGGAGGTGATGTCGATAGGCCTGTAGATGGACGCGTCATAGCGGTCGCCTTTTTTAGGGATCGGGTGGACCAAAGTTGTCTTCCATGAATTCGGGACTACGCCTTGGGAGTAGGAGTATCGGAAAAGACGCGTTAAAACCGGTGCCAACTCCGGAGCACATGTCTTCAGCACAATGGGAGGGACTCCATCAGGCCAGTGGGCCTGATGGAGCCCCTCCCAGCCGAGTGCGACTTGACCTCCATGGAGGAGAGTGCTTTGCGAATCGAGTGCTGTGTAAACCAAACATCCGGCATGAAGCATTAACATCGCATGATGGTCGGCGGTGTGTTCCCCCCCGTCATCTAGAGTCGAGTTGGACGCAAAGACAGAGCTCAACAGATCGGCTTTCTCCTTTGCGGCATGGTCCAGTGAGTCGTCCTCTCTGTGCAGAGATGGAAGAGATGGCTGACAGAAGTTCCCTTGGACAGGTTTGGCGAGAGACCACGCACGGGTTCCCGAAGGAAGGCGAACTAGCTTCTCGCCAATTCTGCCGATGTGCTCAGACCTTGCCTTGGCAATGACGCTTTTGAAGGACCTGGATGCGGAATTATATTTCTTTTTAAGAGGTATACACCACATCAGCAACAGAATCGGCAACAACGCTGGAATCTTCCGACGAGAAGCAAACCCGCCCCCAAGGATAGGATGCAAAAAAAGACCGCATCGCGACCCAATCGGCCGACCTATAGTGCATTTGGCACTATAGCGGCAAGCTGCAGATCGCAACTGCGATGGGAGCGTGAGTGGCACCGTACTCCGGATCAGACAACGGTTCGAAGAGCCCAGGGATGCATCGACGGAGACCTGCTATCCGTCCGGATGAGAGGTCAGTAGAAGGTCCAAAAGGGAAGGTAAATGATCTTCCACATTTGGGATACGCGTAGGCCAAACAACCAGTTGTGTTAGACCACACGCCAAGGCAAAGTCATACACAGATCTACCCGCATGATCGGTTAAACAGGAACCAAGCCATTCAGCGTGGTGGGCGTTAAAATCACCGAGTATCACGATCTCTGCGGATGGGACCTGTTGTAGCACGGAGTCTGCAGCCATTTTGACGTGGTCGATTAGTCGGTCTATGTCGGCATTACCGCTATGGGACCAATAGAGGCATCCGTAGACGCGGGGATGGTCGTCGCTGTCTACGCACAGCCATAGGATGGACAAGTCCGTACCTTCAAGACTGCCGAGGCGTTGAAACGCTCAGGAGTGGAGTAGTTAGGTCGTGGATGCTCAGCGAGGGATTCTCCAGTGGTGCTGGTACCCTCCTGGGGTAGTCTTTTGTTTAATTCCGCTATCATGTTGATGGGGGGGAAGTTGGTAAACGGTAGAACATTTTTTATTTTATAGTAAAAAAGGTGAAATCGATATATAAGTAACAGCAAATGTAGCCTAATGTTAATATGCCTATTATTTCATTTTCTGTAAAATATTTTTTCTCCTGTTACATTTTATTAAGTGAATTTATTTTTATTTTTTAATTATAAGTGGCATTTTAATTTTGTTTTGTTTAGTTATAATTAATTATTTTTTAATAATAAAATACTAAAAAGTAAAATAAGGAAAATATATTTGGCTATAAACCATACGATTAGTTTTATATTTTAATTTAGTTTTTATATAATTCCAAAAAATAATCGAGATTGATTCATATATTATTACTTATTGTATGTAAACTGTTTAATAAATATGTTAATTTGTACTTCGAATATTTTTCTCTTTCTATTGAAAAATTCCTGTGAATTTCAAATTTTTCCTGTTTCCCTGACAGAGAGCTCAAATTCCGGACATGTCAGGAAATTCCTGTCATCTGGTAACCCTGATAACACCCATCTTTCTGTCAACCTTGCTTTTGTCGGGTGTAAAAAAAGAAAGTTTGATAGCGTATCATAAGCGTTCTTATTTCTTCGTTTTAAGAACGAAATTGTTTTGTTAACGTCGCGAGTCCTTAAAGATAATAATTAGTACAGTCATAAACACAGTTCGATAAATTCTTGTTTTATTCCATTATTGTTTTGTTGAAGCACAATAAAACATCACGTCATTCAATTTGACCCTTTTTAATCTAATCAATAATATTTATTCTCCTAAACTTTTCCTGTGATCTCATCCATATTACGCATTTCAAAACAACGGCTTATCGAACTGTAAACAATGATAGGCACGCGTTATTACTGCACACGCCTCCTTTGAATTAAATCACAACTGTATACAAGCTGTCATCGATATATTTATCCAATAGTATTGTCGCATAGCGGTTTTGGATGATACGTTTTGCGTGAAAGTAGAAGTAGATTCGTGGTAGCTTAGGGCGTAGCGCTGTAAATTTATTCGTATGTTTTGCAATTTTAAATGCTGATTTACCACGTGCTCGTCGGTGAAGAAAACCATCGTGAGGAAACCAAATGTCTGAGAAATTAAAAAAAATATTTCGAGCACATGTGAACGTCCACCAACACCATACCAACACCAACACTCGTTGAGGCATCGCGGTGGACACTTGCCCTAAAATCCTTTCAGAAGTGAGAGTAGGTCTGTGCCCAGCATTGGGACGTATATAGGCTTTACATTACTTAACTTTTTAAATTGAAAAAAAGAAGAAGTCACCTCACACAAGTTAATTCTTATGTATCGTGGAGGCGTTTGTACATGGACAAACGTCTAGACCTGAAACAATCATCTAGACCCGAAACACGTCATACAAATTACACGTATAAGTACTTTTTCCGAGCGGGAATCAGAACTGCCGCCACAGAGCAGTTAAGAATTCTTTTGTTAAAAAATTGAAATGATCAACGAATTAAATACTGCTACTGCAGACCATAGACTTCTACAAGTAAGCTATACGTGGTAGGTCCATGTTGCAGCTACTCGTACATTATGATTGTAGCACGAACTCGACCGGGGAAGTCCAAACGCTCCCAAAGAATACCAGCGTAAAATAGCAGCTTCATTGTGTTTCGTATAGTGAGTATAGAGAACAGACGGACCTTTTTAATGGAAACGAAGCATTCCATCTTAGTCCTTAGGAGTGACAACGTAGGTATCTGCATTTTGTTTCTTAATCGAGGATAGATATAGACGTCTTTGGGCTACAGCAGCCATTTACCATCAGATGGACTGTATACTCGTTTGTCACCCTTATTCTTAAAAAAAAACAACTGCAAACAAAGAAGACATGCGGAAACGCCTTACAGTAATTATACTGGCTCTATATCTTTCAGACCGGAACATAGCAACTGTTGTTCGGCGGCATAAGTATGTAAGGCGGTACCTACGTATATATACAACGTGTCCCAAAATTCAACGATAAGCCAACACCGGAGGATAGACCTGCCCCGGACTAATCGGGTAAAAAAAGAAAAAAAAATATCCCAATTATATTTTAAGTTATATAAAAAAAATGAAATTCTTCAGAAATTGAGACCGTTTATGATATTTTTCACTACCATGACCACAATTTTTTAAATATTTTTTTCTTTTTTTTTTATAGGCAACCTGAATAGTACTGCTATCTACCACAATTCTTAAAAACTCCAGAATAACTCTTGTTTTATCACGAAAATTAATGAAACTTATTTTATTCCCTAAATTTTTTGAAGACTTTTACTTTTAACCAAATTTAACTTATCGTGGTGTAAAAAAAAAGTATGAACACTAGTATGGCAAGTTTTTTTAAAAATTGACGTAACTAACCAATATTCCAAAATGGTATAATACTCTAGGAAAACAAGTTATAAAAAAATATGGGCCTATTATTTCTTAACAGGGGCCAAATTCCTTAAATTGTAATTGTCAGTAATCACTTTTACTACATGCCCAAAATGGGTTCCTGTTACAATTTCTAGGAATTCGAATGGGGCATTAATACCTTAGATGTTAGAGAGAGATAGATAGATAGAGATATTTACGTTAAAAAGAGACAACAACAGGGCAGGTAGAGAAGCTGTTATTATTCTCAGCAAGTCGGTTCAGTACGCTCTGCTCCTTTGTTTACTGCGCACCGTACCCAATTCAACTTACGTGGCCCTCGTACATACTATCGACTTTTGGCTTGGCTTTTTGGACTGGAATCGACCTGCAAACTTAACTGACCTGGCATTATTTGGACTGGAAGTGATCTGCAAACTGAACTGACCTGGCATTATCTTGGACTACGATTGTGTGTTTTGTGATTTAGAGTTCTGGCGCATTTTGGACTGTTTGGCGTTTAACATGCCGCAACCGTACACACCACAGGAATACGCTAATATGCATTTCATCTATGGAGAATGCCGATGTAATGCTAACGCTGCTAGCAGACTGTATCCAGAAAGATACCCAAATGCTCAAAGATATCCTGATTATCGAGTGTTTATTAATGTGCATCAAGCGTTTTCGGAGGGTCGTATGCCATCCAATAGGAGCAGCGCTGGAAGACCTAGATTGGATCGTGATGAAGAAGTTCTCAAGGAGATAGAAAATGACTCGACTACTTCGGTACGTGCCATAGAAGAAGCTACAGGAATCCCGAAAAGTTCTGCACATCGAATATTAAAACGTCACAAGCTTCACCCATATCACTACAGGCGTGTGCAGACGTTATTACCGCGGGACTATCCGCTACGGGTCACATTTTGCCGTGTAATGCTGCAAAGGCACAGTGAAGATCCCCACTTCCTAGACAAAATTCTATGGTCGGATGAAACAACGTGCAAGAAAGATGGGTATTTAAATCTTCACAATCTACATAGTTGGAGTAATGAAAATCCACACTTGATGAGACAAGACAAATCCCAATATAAATTCAAGGTTAACCTATGGACCGGCATATTAAATGGAAAAGTAATTGGGCCCTTTGAGTTACAAGGAAACTTAGATGGCAATAGTTATTTAAACTTTTTACAAAATGACTTGCAAGAATTGTTAAACGACGTGCCCTTAAGTGATCTTCAAAACATGTGGTTCCAAAATGATGGTTGCCCAGCACATTATGCCCGTCCTGTGCGAGAATATTTAAATCAAGAGTATCCAGGGCGTTGGATCGGGCGACTTGGTCCTATCTTATGGCCACCCCGTTCACCCGATTTGAACCCCCTGGACTTCTTCTATTGGGGTTGTCTTAAAAACAGGGTCTACTCAAAACCCATTGTGACATTGGACGAGCTTCGTCGAAATATCACTCAGGCTGCTGATTACATTAATAGCAGAAGATATGCAAGACAAATAAAACGATCATTTTTAAGGCGATGTCGTGCATGTATTAATGCTGGTGGCAAACAGTTCGAACATTTGCTATAATGTTAATAACTTAATAAATTACACGTGAAACTGTTTGTACCATTTGTTTTGAAATATTAAACATTTTTCAAGAAATAATACTTTTATTACACCCGACCGTCATTTGGCCCCTGTTAAGAAATAATAGGCCCATATTTTTTTATAACTTGTTTTCCTAGAGTATTATACCATTTTGGAATATTGGTTAGTTGCGTCAATTTTTAAAAAACTTGCCATACTAGTGTTCATACTTTTTTTTTACACCACGATAAGTTAAATTTGGTTAAAAGTAAAAGTCTTCAAAAAATTTAGGGAATAAAATAAGTTTCATTAATTTTCGTGATAAAACAAGAGTTATTCTGGAGTTTTTAAGAATTGTGGTAGATAGCAGTACTATTCAGGTTGCCTATAAAAAAAAAAGAAAAAAATATTTAAAAAATTGTGGTCATGGTAGTGAAAAATATCATAAACGGTCTCAATTTCTGAAGAATTTCATTTTTTTTATATAACTTAAAATATAATTGGGATATTTTTTTTTTCTTTTTTTACCCGATTAGTCCGGGGCAGGTCTATCCTCCGGTGTTGGCTTATCGTTGAATTTTGGGACACGTTGTATATACACACACATATATATATATATATATATATATATATATATATATATATACATAAGTACGTGTATGTTGTTGTAGATATTTAATCTTAGGTTTTACTGCAAAATCTTAGAATTTACCGTAGTTCTAGCTTTTACAGTAACACATACATTGTTAACAAGCTTATAACAATTGAATTTATTATAAACAATTAAAACCATTTTTAACGCTAGGTTTTATTATTAAAACTAGTTGTTATTATTAAAACTAGTTTACAGATTTTATCGCGTGTATTAACTTATTTTATATTCCCGACGTTTCGAGCATTTTACAGCACCCATGGTCACGGTGGGAGTGAGACAGAGGTGTTGGACGTCCCAATGTCATTGACGTCCAATTAACCATGGCTACCTTCAGATTAAAATTGGGAATATAAAATAAGTTAATATTCTTAGTATAATTACTATATAACTAGTTTTTTTTATATAAAAGAAATCCCTACTGTTTTAACGCATGCAATGCGAACTCATATTTGCGAATAATTAAATTTGTTTCAATCTCAATAAGTCGGAACATATTTCTGAAAATTTTGAGAGTATCTGTCAACAATGAGGGCATCCACGACTTTTTCTGCCACCAGGGCGGCGCCACTAAAAAGTGAGGTATAATATTTGACAGATTTTTCATTGCGGGGAAATTAATAAGTTCGGAAAATGTAAAGGTTATTGTTTCTTTCTGTACTATTAGCTATATTTTATATTAATAACATTAAAAATAAATAAACCATACCACAGATATTCATATAAGTAGAAAAATTAAAAATAAAGTAAAAAATGTGCAAAAAGTTAAAGAGCAAACCACTCACGCATTTTATGTATTAATATAATACTCTAGAAACTGATGTTATTATTAAACATGTTATTATTAAAGGAAACCACAACTTTTTAATTTTTTTATTTAATTTTCAAGTTAATAAACATAATTATGTCCAGATTTATAAATAGTAACGTGGTAGAAATGTCTGGCATTAGGAACCGGAGACCCTTTTTAGGATCCTCAGGGGTGACGAAGTCTCTACATTTTCATTCTTAATCGAGGATGGATGTATGTCTCTGGGTTACGTCATCCACTTTACCATCAGGTGGACTGTGTTCTAATTTGTCAACCTTAGTCTTTGAAAAAAATCTAGACATGAAATCTGAAAAAATAGCCAGAATTTAATGCGATTCTTACAGACAACTGACGAAAGTATTTCTTTTACATAATTTTGTAGAATTCGGATTGCATTCAACTTTTTTGTGGGACTGTCTCAGAAAAATTAAGATGGTTGGCTATCATATAGAGTGGTTGTGTTTTTTCATAATATCAGAATTTCCTTAAATTAAACCAGAGAATAAATAATAGTACAAGAACAGAAGGGTCACTCTCTGATAGCAAACTTGCGTTTTTCAACTTAGTTATAACGTCGCTTATGGTCATAATACTTTGCACGACTCGGAAGTGACCTTCGTGAAATTAGCCTACCGTTTAAATCGTCGAAAAAAAATTGTTAAAAAATCAAAATGCACCTTCCGTTCACGTGCTGTATTACTTAACCCGTTACGTGCCTTTGTTAAGATCGCTTCTACTGTAGGGTTAGGTGTTGTGAGAAAACAAATTGAATCCTTTGATATTAGTTGGTATATAGTACAACAAGGTGTTATGCAATGTATTAATTGGTATTTCTGTATTTCTTTAGTTTATTTTTTGTAAAAAAACGTAGTAGAGGCAGTTAACAAACTTTTTCTTACAGAATAAGGGTGATAAACGAGCACACAGTCCATCTGATGGTAAGTGGTTGCTGTGGCGCATAGACATCTACATCTATTTTCGATTACGAATCAAAATGCAGATGTATTGTCACCCGTGAGGACTGAGATGGAATGCCTCGTTTCCAGTAAAAAGGGTCTCCGGTTCTTTACACTCACCATACGAAACACAGCAGCGTTAAGCTGCTATTTTACGCTGGTTTTCTGTGGGAGCATGGTCCATCCCTGGTGGAGCCGACCCATTCGTGCTACAACTACTAATATAGCTGCATCATGGCTCTACCACGTAAAAATGATGAAAGACATGCTCGTATAAAGTTTTGCAATATGTATTGTGATAAAAAATCCAATAATAGTAAATAACAGTATTTGACCCAAATATTATCTCAAGAACGACTTGACGAATTTATGGACAGAAACTTTCCAATAGAAGGAAGGATTTACTGTTATCGTCATGCTTGGCTTCGTTCTGGGTATTTTAAAAATAGCATTTAAGAAATATAACTAACCGTGTAGAGGCGGTGTAAGAATATTCATTATCCCCAAAACAAATCAGGAGATGAGAAGCAGCGTCTTCCTAATACTAGAAAGCAAAGTTGCACACAGCGGACGTAACGCCGAGTGGTAATGGCCACTCAACTTTGCCATCACAAGAGCGTCATCGTTACAAAATGATGAGTAATTACGTGTACTGATTTTTAGTAACCGCTCTAGCAATTGCGCACTTATCCTTCCCCCGATTGCTATTAAATCTATATTTTTTATCGTATACGCTCCGTCGACCTCATTTCCAGAAAGAGAAGCCAATCTAGATAACAAATTGACTTCCTCGAATGAATCATCAGGATATAGTCGTATCAAAAGGTTCTCACGCCCTACACAGCTGAACTATGATATAATAAATAATTTGACAGCGAAATAAATACAATTTTAACCGGCTTGCAATATTATTTTAATTTAGATATTTTTTTATAATAAGTTTCGAATCTTTCCGTATATTCAGGATTCTTTTTTATTTGATACTTAAATAACGTTTAATTTGAATCTAATGTTATTTTTCTGTACCTGTTAAGTGTCAAATAAAAAGTGTGGGGTAACTGGAAGGAGATCTTTTAGTTAATATGGATCTTTGTCGTCCGAAATATATAAACGTGGATTTTTGTATTTGATGTAATAATAATAATATAGCATATTATCATTATTCCCTTGAATACAGATCGGCAACCCATTTTAGAGAGTTTACGAGCTTTATTTTGAAAAATAAACTTGTTAGAAATTCCGTAGTTGAGTCTTGTAGGCCTTAGTGCTAAAAGGGTGAAGCATTATTGAGAATGTTCCAGGTATTGAAACTTGCATTCAATTTAAAGTATTCAAAGGCACATGGATTTTTCATAATGTGAGTTTATAAAATAACAAACTAAGATCTTTTGGTCTTTGATGATATTAATTGATAATAATTTACAATTCTAAACCAAATATACATACACATACAGTGCAGGATATAATAAAGTGCAAGATCTTCGTTAGTATAATGCGTGTTGATAACCCGCGGACTGCGGATCAAGACGCCAAACAGTCTCGCAGCTGCTGAAATGTCTTTGTTTTTAACGTACATTGACGCTTACAAACACATTTTATTACTTACATAATAGGGACGTATTCTAGGCGCTTTGCCGTTCCGAGATGAGTGGTGATAAGGGCTGAGACGACGAGCAGTCTCGTTATTGCTTTAACTCGTTTTATGCATTTGATATCAATTTGAATTTTATTGTATGTGTTTACTATACAGCGTGATCCGCGGCTTCAGATGATTTACACACATAACATTATTACTCCCTACCACAAAACACTATTATGGCTGATTTACACAGGGGCTGGCTCTAAATTCGAGGCATTTTCAGTAAAATGGGTCTCCGGTTCTTTACACTCACCATACGAAACACAGCAGCGTTAAGCTGCTATTTTACGCTGGTATTCTGTGAGAGCGTGGTACTGGCCCGGTCGAGCCGACTCGTTCGTGCTACAACTATACTACTAATATAGCTAATATAGTCCTATTTTTAAATATTTGTCAATTCATATGGCCTGCAAATTATTAGAACATGCTTTGTGTTTATAGTAACAGTTGGAGTTCTTGTCGTTATGCCATATAATTTATAAGTAAATATAGATTAACGTATGTTCATACTTGAAACAACTTTTAAAGATCTACCTATTTATCTTATTATAAACGGATATTTCATGAATAATTATTAAATTAAAATAAATATCACATTGTATATATATAGCACATGGTTAAAAAACATACCTAGATGTTTATAAGAATAAAGCATTTTATAAATGACAGGATTATTACAACCAAAAAATGATTTTGTAGGTATTGCTTTGTTTAAATCTGAAATTGAAATGTTATGACACGGCCATAATCGAAGTGAAACAAATGCGATCATTTGTATTATAGGAACTTTACATATCAAAAGTGATTAATTTCAAAAGACTGCGCACGTGAAATAAAATACATGACAGCACATGACACCAAAGACTTTGATGTGGTCTTATCAACATAAATTAAACTGAATGTAATTGTATATGCTTGTGGCATGTCAGAAATTTTTTAGACTCATTTTTTTTTGTAAAGACTTAGAGACACAGATTAAAAACTCATTTAATGCTAAAGATTAACATTATATAGCATAACATTTAAGGAATTTATTTATAAAAAAAAACTTACCAGCAATAAATAATACACATAACAGGACCTTCCCGCTTAGCATCTCCACTTTATTGTGTCCAATCTACAAAGGTAGCACTATGTTTTTCACACTAATACTGTTTAATTTTTATTAAGAATATGTATTTCGTAATTTAGTGTATTTATCTTTTGTACTCTTTGTCGTTAATGACGTTCGGAAATGTTGATGACAATAGAGTTATCGCTCCACTGCATCAGAGGCGTTTGGATCGCGCTCCAGGATGGACGGAAGGGGGGATGCGATCATAGTGTTGTGTTGGTGGTAGCGATAACCTCTGCCACCGCCGGAGAACGAAGCGATAAGAACTTCGCCTTTCAAATGAGAGCGTATATTCTTTCGCTTCTTAGATAATTCTATAGAACATCACTATTATTTACACTAGCGTCACCGTTGTTTCTCATTTCTATCAACGTGAGTATAGTAAATATGTTTGATTATTACTTATGTAATTTATTTTATCAATTGTCTAAATATCTTTTTTTCATGTTTGTTAAAAGTTCTTTGTTTCAAATCATTCTTCCTTTGCTTGAGTTGAAGCTTTTTTCCCCAAAGGTACCAATGTAGGTATGTATGTACTTAAAGTTTATGTTTTGATGTACAAGACGTAAAATGCTGCAACATCTTTTAATGAACACCTGTTGACCATTTTTAATGTATGTAATATTTGAAATATCCGTAAAACAGTTATCTGTAATTCAAAAGTAAATTTGAATTTTATTTTAGAAAATTTTATTTTGCTATAAAATATCTACTTTTATAACTTAATCTGTACTCCCACTAATTGCCCCTCAAACGCTCCCTTAGAATCCGTAATTGCTCCACGTCTATTACTATTAGTTAATTTATAATAATTTTTTTAAAAATGACATTTTAGAAAACTAAATTTAGCTATACAAAATTAAATGTATATATTTAAGGAGCAATTAATTGGCATACAGTTTAATTTAAAAAAAATAATGTTCTACTAGCGTAAAAAAGTTCAAAAGCTTTGAGTTTTCTTTATTTTATTTATATATTGCATGCCGTAAGCGCTAAGCACGTCGGTATGTTCTACTAGGGCCTAAAAATTAAGATTCCAACGTTTTGTCGCATGAAATCGTATCTAGCAATCATATTGTACATATAAGTGATATAAAAAGCGCATTGTCAGAAAGATAAATTATTGTTGAAATTATTAATATTTTTTTTAAATCAATTAATTGCTATTTTTAAATAAAAAAAGGGGTTTTAGTGGCTTAGGGTGTGGATTTATCAAGTCCGCAAGACTTGTAAGCACGATAACTTTTGAAAATATCAATTGTTCAACTCACTATATTTTTAAAACTCTTCATCTTTCATGTGGGAAGCCATTGAATGTAAATGGCAGTTTAATTTTGATTAGTTAAGTTATAATAATTTTTTTTCGGCTGCGAAATGGCGATATTTTCAGTGTGTTGATTCGGTTGTTTGCAGCGGCTCGAAGAGATCGCTGTACAAATACACAATATTCGAATAAACAATTGTATCAATTCTTTCATCATGGGTGTCATTTTCACGGTTTTCGAGGCTGTTGAAGCCAATAGTGCTGTCGAAATGTAAATCCAAGATGTCGGCTGCAATAGGTATCAAATTTTTCATCATGGGTATAATTTTCATGGTTTTCATGTGTGCTGAAGCCGATAGTGCTGTCAGAATGTAAATCCAAGATGGCGGCTGCAAAAGGTATCAATTTTTTCATCATAGGTGTCATTTTTATGGTTTTAGAGAGAGTTGAAGCCGATAAGGTTGTCGAAATGTAAATCCAAGATGGCAGCTGCAATAGGTATCAATTTTTTCATCATGGGTGTCATTTTCATGGTTTTCGAGAGAGTTGAAGGCGATAGTGCTGTCGAAATGTAAATCCAAGATGGCGGCTGCAATAGGTATCGAATTTTTCATCATGGGTATCATTTTCATGGTTTTTGAGGTTGCTGAAGCCGATAGTGCTGTCGAAATGTAAATCCAAGGTAGCGGCTGCAATAGGTATCAATTTTTTAATATTGGGTGTCATTTTCATGGTTTTCGAGGGTGTTGAAGCCGATAGGGCTGTAGAAATGTAAATCCAAGATGGTAGCTGAAATAGGTATCAATTTTTTCATCTTAGGTGTCATTTTCATGGTTTTCGAGGGTGTTGAAGCCGATAGGGCTGTCCAAATGTAAATCCAAGATGGCGGCTGCAATAGGTATCAATTTTTTCGTCATATTTAAATTGTATTTGTAAGCTAGTTATTTTAATTCGATTGATTGATCACTACAGAACCAAATTGTAAAAAAAAAACAATATCAAAAACATTTAAAGTTACAACTCTATTGATTCAATGGAGCGTAGGTAATTATGTCTTCAACTAGGCTTAGTGTCCCTACTGTCCCTATTTATACTGTGGTTAGGTGTTCCGGCTACCGCACGCATGTTAATTTCACCGACTCTAGATAAACCTACTTCAACGTTAAGTATAAGTTATTACTGGCGATCACACATCGTTAAATATTAAATTTCAAAACATTTTTGAAGTTAAAGACGACTCGACACAATGATGAATCTGGTAACTGAGGAAAAACATTTTGTAGTAAGAAGAAATGCGGGCCGACAGAATTGAAAATTAGGTATTGCATGCCGTAAGCGCAAGGCGCGCTGGTTTGTTCTACTATGGCCTAAAAATTAAGATTCCAACGTTTTGTCGCATGAAATCGTATCTAGCACGTGATATAAAAAGCACATTGCCAGAAAGATAAATGATTGTTGAACTTACGAATTTTTTTTAAAAATCGATTAATTTCTATTTATAAAAAAAGGGTTTTAGTGGCCTGTGTAGATTTATCAAGTCCACATGGTATCGTAAACACGATAACTTTTGAAAATATCAATTGTTCAACTCAATCTATTTTTTAAACTCTTCATCTATCATGTGGGAAGCCAATGAATGTAAATGGCAGTTAAATTTTGTTTTGTTTAGTTAATGTTTTGTTATAATAAATGTTTTTCGGCTAAGTAATGGCGAAATTTTCGGTGTTTTAAGCAGCCTTGTACTAATACATTTTACTAAATAGACAGTGTCTCACTCCGTCATTCCCACAAAACATACATATTATATAACTGGTCATTCCGGCCTCGGCCGCCGTCGTGAGTGGATACAGTAGCGTTTGTTTGCAGCGAAAAAGATCGCCGTAGAAATACGAAATATTCCAAAATCCAAATTTGATACATATTTGACCAAGGTTTTTTTTTATAGAATAGGGGGCAAACGAGCATGCGGCTAACCTGATGGTAAGTGACTAGCGCCGCCCATGAACAACCGCAACACCAGGAGAATTGTAGATGCGTTTCCGGCCTTTTAGAAGGTGTAAGCTCTTTTCTTGAAGGTTCCTAAGTCGTATTGGTCTGGAAAAATCGCTGGTGGTAATCGATTCCACAAGGAAGTTGTGCGAGGGAGAAAACTTCTTCTGATTCTTCTTGCGATTTGCACAGTGGTGGACCGCCAATCATCCAGATGGTATGGATGGTAACGTGAGTTTTGTCGCGATGTGCGATGGTGAAATTGAGCGGCTGGAATTAGTCCGAACAATTCCTCAGAGCACTCCCCGTGATAGATACGATAAAATACGCAAAGAGATGCAACATCTCTTCGCAGTGCCAGTGTATCGAGCCGCTCAGAAAGAACTCGGTCATCGACGATTCGAAGCGCTCTGCGCTGGATGCGGTCAAGTGGAAGGAGCTGGCACTGAGGTGCCCTGGCCCAGAGATGAGAATAGTATTCTATGTGAGGCCGAACTTGCCCTATGTAAAGTTGCAAGCGATGTGCCGGCATGAAATACTATTTCGCTCTGCTGAGCACGCCAAGCACGCCAAGGTAAGATATTATTATTATTTTTATATTCACAGATTTGTATAACAATATTTTGTTTTGCTAAAAGCATATATATTATTAGATTAGATTATATTTAATGTCCATGTCACACCTATGCCGGTAGTTGTTGGGAGCACTAAGCTCGGAGTTGTTGACGAGTATGTTTATGATCTGGTATGACCTGGGACAAATAGTCCGACTAGGTAAGTCCAACTTCGACCGAGAGGTCAATCGACGGATTCAACTCGGTAGAGCAGCGTTCGTCGGGAAATTACGCCACATCTTCTCGTCAGGTATACCTCAAAACTTGAAAACGAGACTGTACAACCAGTGCGTGTCGTCAGTGATAACATACGGAACTGAGGCGTGGTCCTTCACTGCTAGCCGTATGAGGAAGCTCAAGGTTGCTCAGCGAGCTATGGAGAAGGCTATGCTCAGAGTTTCTCTGCGTGATAAACTTAGGAATGAGGATATCCGCAGTAGAATCACAGTAACCGACATAGCGAAACGGATTAGTAACTTGAAGTGGCAGTGGGCCGGCCATATAGCTCGAAGAACCGACAACCGATGGGGAAGAAAGGTTCTTCAGTGGCAGCCTCGTACCGGTAGGCGAAGTTTAGGGCGACCCCCCACGAGATGGAGTGACGACCTGGTAAGATATGCAGGTGGCTCAGGACCGTGCTTTGTGGCATTCCTTGGGGGAGGCCTATGTTCAGCAGTGGACTTATGAAAGGCTGTAATGATGATATATTTATATATATATATATATATATATATATATATATATATATATATATACGTCATGGACTTTATAGACCTGAAAGTGTACTTCGGTATTTGCTAATGGAACTCCTCGACGAGGAGAACTAGATGTGCCGAGTTTGGGCTCGTTTTGTTAGTTATGATGAGACTTTACCTTCGAACTTGATAGATGGACTTGAAAGTATACTTTGATGACTGCTACTGGAACTCCTCGACGAGGAGAACTAGATGTGCCAAGCTTGGGCTCGTTTTGTTAGTTATGATAAGAGCTTACCTACGGACTTGATAGAGTGACTTGAAAGTGTACTTTGATGACTGCTACTGGAACTCTTCGACGAGGAGAACTAAATATGCCGAGTTTGGGCTTGTTTTGTTAGTTATGATGAGACTTTACCTCCGGACTAGATAGAGTGACTTCAAAGTATACTTTGATCACAGCTACTGGAATTCTTAGACGAATAAACCTACAAATTACAAACTTCTTAAAAAATTTTCACACTCATATGAGCATTATGTGAGCACTTTTAGATTTTCATAACTTTTTTTTAAATTGAAGTTTGACATAAAATTATCGGAAAATTGGAAGTATAATAAGGTTATTAATTAAAACATGTGTGTATTTAAACTACTTTAAAAAAATCCGTATAATCATGTTATACGTAATTTTTTTAATGCGCTTAGGGCATGCCCAATTGGATTTACCAATTTTTTAAAATTAATAATTACAAATATTTTAATATTTTTCGTTGCTGAAAATAATGTTTTAATAGATTTATTACATTAATGTATTTTATATCAGCTTAAAAGTTTTGATTGTCTTCCATGACTAGTCATGCTTTACCGTCTGGTAATACACGTACTTATATTTTGCCTGAAGAAAACATTCGGACTAAGATATAAAATATCTGGCACAAAATTTTTCCGCTAATTTACCTGACATTAATTTAAACTATGTTGCACAAAAATGTACAAAAGGGAAGATACCACTACTTTTGGAGTGCAATGTTTAAATATATTTATTATTAAATTGAAACTAGTTTTTAAAGCGCCATGATCATCATCATCATCATTACAGCCCTTCACAAGTCCACTGCTGAACATAGGCCTCCCCCAAGGAATGCCACAAAGCACGGTCCTGAGCCACCTGCATCCATCGACTTCCTGCATATCTTACCAGGTCGTCACTCCATCTAGTGGGGGGACGCCCAATACTTCGCCTGCCGGTATGAGGCTGCCACTCGAGAACCTTTCTTCCCCATCGCTTGTCGGTTCTTCGAGCCATATGGCCGGCCCATTGCCACTTCAGCTTACTAATCCGTTGGGCTATGTCGGTCACTCTGGTTCTACTGCGGATATCCTCATTTCTGAGTTTATCACGCAGTGAAACTCCGAGCATAGTCCTCTCCATAGCTCGCTGAGAGACCTTGAGCTTCCTCATCCAGCCAGCAGTGAAGGACCACGCCTCAGTTCCGTATGTTATCACTGGCAACACGCACTGGTTGTACAGTCTCGTTTTCAAGTTTTGAGGTATACCTGACGAGAAGATGTGCCGTAATTTCCCGACGAACGCTGCTCTACCGAGTTGAATCCGTCGATTGATCTCTCGGTCGAAGTTGGACTTACCTAGTCGGACTATTTGTCCCAGGTAAACATACTCGTCAACAACTCCAAGCTTAGTGCTCCCAACAACTACCGGCATAGGTGTGATATGGACATTAAACATGATCTTTGTTTTGTCCATGTTCATCTTAAGACCTATCCGTTGGGAAGCACTATTGAGGTCATTGAGCATAGTGCTTAGGTCCTCCAGTAATTCTACTTCTACTTAGACTATATCGTCGGCAAATCCAAGGTGAGTGATGTACTCGCCATTGATGTTGATAACGTATCCTTTCCAGTCCAGAAGCTTGAAAACGTCTTCCAACTTGGCATCGCTGAAGGGACTGCAGCACCGCCCAAATTTCAACGGAATCAAAGGCTTTCTCATAGTCCACATACACCAGACATAGTGGCAAATTGTACTCCTCTGACTTTTGTACAATTTGCCGAAGGGTATGTATGTGGTCTATGGTGCTAAAGCCTTTTCGGAAACCGGCTTGTTCGGGAGGCTGGAAGTCGTCAAGTCTGCGCGCGAGACGATTGGTAATAACTCTCGAAAACAGCACGTAGACGCGGCTCAGAAGTGAAATCGGTCTGTAGTTCTTCAAGAGAGCTTTGTCGCCTTTCTTGAAGAACAAGACCACCGCACTTCTGCTCCACGCCTCCGGTGTAATGCCACCATGGAGGATGGAATTAAAGAGCTTCTGAAGGACTTCAAGTACCGGTTTTCCACCCGCTTTCAGAAGCTCCGCTGTAATTCCATCCTCGTCTGGGGCCTTGCTGTTTTTAAGGTGCTGCAGAGCCATTCTAATCTCGCTCAGACTGACGTCCGGGATATCATCGGAATAATGTCGGATAATAATATGTATAAATGCGCCATGATAAGGTCATGTATTTTAAAATTCGCGCGCAGCGTTTTTGTTTTGTTATGTATGGTATCTTTTAAATCTAGTCACATATAAAAGCGAAAACGAACCTTTCATACATAGTACAAATATTCCCAACGTTGTCGGTTCGGTTCGGTTCGCAGTTATGTTTGACAAGGTCTATACTGCATCCTGTTTCTAAACTGAATTGTCCTGGTTTTTCCAATTTCAAATTCTGGTTTTTAAATTTGGGATTGGCAGTCCTTTGTCATTGTTACACCTAACTAAGGTTACAATGGGCGGGCTTAATGCCTTTTCTTGCCAGTCAACCCGTAGCGTGGTGAGCTATTGTGGTAGGTGTATACTTACTTATTGATCTTAAAAACAAATATATATATATATATATATATATATATATATATATATATATATATATATATATATATATATATATATATATATATATATATATATATATACATATATCAATACAAACTACATAAATACTAGCTGGCCAGGCAGACGTTGTTCAACCCTTTTCGACGACCCTTCATATAAAAAATCCTTAAATTTGTAATAAAAAAATATTGAGCGTCACTTATCAGGGTGATGGTAGATAAAAGAGGTATTGATAAAATCCTTTATGCCTGTGTCTATCGATCGCACAGCGGTGACCAGGAGACAACACGATTATTTGAATACCTTAGTGAGGCTGCTGACATGGCCTTAAATCGGTATCCTACTGCACAGTTGGTCTTTCTGGGGGAAGTTTTTGGACCTTCTGCTGACTACCGAACCAGACATATATGAAGTACAGGTTATTTCTCCTCTGGGTACATCTGACCACTGTCTGGTGAAATCTGTATCGTCATATTCTCCATCTGATTAGAGTCCCAAGGTGTTCGACGAATATGGCGGTATAAGTCAGCTGATTGGGATGAGATGCGACACTTTTTTGCATCTTATCCTTGGCGGGAGGTCTGTTTCTCTTCTGCGGATCCGTCGAGATGCGCGGTTGCGATAACGGATGTGTTGCGTCAAGCTATGGAGTATTTTATCCCCTTCTCTGTCGCTCCCACCGGTAAGCTCGCCCATGGTTTAATGCTGAATGCGCTCAAGCTGAAAAGCGCAAGCATTTAGCTTACCTATCCTGGGTTGACGCTCGAAACTGCAAAGCTCCGGATATTAGCTCCAAGAAGAGAACTTTCAACCAGACCGCCAAGTCCTACAAAAAAGCATTACGGAAAGCTAATCACGTTCGCATTAAACATATTGGCGCAAAAATCTCTGCCAGACCATCCGGCACTAGAGCTTTTTGGTCTTTCGTCAAAGCGGTCGAGACAAACTTCTGTCGGCCTACACTACCTCCGTTGGTAACACCGGATGGCACACTGGCGCATACGGCTAAGGAGAAAGCGGACTCGTTCGCGTCTCTCTTTGCCTACAATTCATGTCTGGACAGTGGCAACAACGTTCCACCAAAATTACCTCACTGCGGGACCTCTATGTCGGAGATTCGTATAACAAATAAGGAGGTTATTAAAACATTGTGGTGTCTAGACGTGAATATAGCTATTGGACCAGATTGTATACCAGCTATAGTCCTAAAGGCTTGTGCACCTGAGTTGTTTCCTGTGTTGACACGCTTGTTCCGCCTCTTATTTAGTACTGGAATAGTGCCAAAATCCTGGAAGCTGGCCAATGTGCAGCTAGTTCCAAAAAAAAGGCAGCCGTGCCGACCCTGCCAATTATCGGCCAATCTCAATTACCTCCATACTCTGCAAGATTATGGAGCGTATATTGAACGCCCGATAAATGGCATACCTAGAACAGAACGACCTCCTTAGTGACCGGCAATATGGATGTCGCCGAAATCGGTCAGCTGCGGACCTTCTAGCGTATGTCACACACGTATGGGGCGAGGCAATCGAGAACAATGGGGAAGCACTTGCTGTTTCTCTTGATGTCTCGAAGGTTTTTGACAGAGTTTGGCACACTAGCCTTTTGGGTAAGCTTCCAGCGTACAGCTTATCCCCTGGTCTGATTGAATGGGTAAAGGACTTTCTGAGTGAACGGTCTCTCCGGGTCGTCGTCGATGGCTGCTCATCCGATCCTATGGCGACTAACGCCGGTGTTCCTCAGGGGTCCGTGCTCTCCGCAACTCTCTTCCTGCTTCATATTAATGATCTGCTTATGCCCGGTAGTTATGGGTATGCAGACGATAGCACAGTTGTTGAGAGATACCAACCAAGTCCTTGGGCCAGTCGGGATCAAATCCAGTCCGAAAGAGAAGCTATGGTAGAGCGTGTGAATCTCACACTACAGGCAGTCTCTGAATGGGGCGATGCCAATCTTGTGAAGTTCAACGCCTCCAAAATACAAGCGTGTTTCACTCTTCACTGCAAAAAGGAGCCAGTTCACCTTGGCTCCTTCTTTCCGAAATGTATCACTGAAATATACCGATCGCCTTCAGTTGTTAGGGTTTGAAATATCCTCAAATTTGAACTTCGGGCGGTTTATTGAGCCCAAGGCCAAAGCAGCTGCAAGGAAGCTGGGAGTTCTTGCAAAGGTGCGGTGATACTTCACGCCGGGACAGTATCTTACTTTATATAAAGCGCAAGTCCGGTCGTGCATGGAGTATTGCTGCTATATATGGGTTGGTGCTACAAAATGCCACCTAGCAGCTTTGGACTCAATGAAAAGGCGTGCTAAGAGGCTTATTAGTGACCCGAATATGGTTAAAACCAATCTTACCAGCCTGGAACACAGACGTAAAGTAGCCAGCCTTTCGGTTTTCTACAGGAAGCATTTCGGAGAGTGTGCGCGGGAATTACCTAATTTAAATCCCCCCTCTCCCTTCCACCTTCGGACAACCAGACTTTCGGCCAGTCTCCACCCTTTCGTTGTTGACTTACCACGCATTCGAACCAAACGGTTCGCCACGTCGTTCATCATGCGTACAGCAAAGGAGTGGAATAAGTTGCCAGCATCTGTGTTTCCATTGCAATACATTGTGAGTGTCTTCAAGGCAAGAGTAAATAGGCTTTTGTTAAGTCAGTGCGCTTCACCATCTTAGGCTACATCACCACTTACCATCAGATGGGATCGTAGATAAGCGCTGGATTAGTAGAATATAAAAAAGGATAAAAACTATCATATCTCTCAAGTTGGACCAAACTGCACTCAGTGTGCAAAATTTCATTGAAATCAGTTCAGTAGTTTAGGAGTTCATTGCGGACTAACAACGTGACACATAATTTTTTATATATAAAGATAAATACAAATACATATACAAACAATTTTACATAAATATACAAACAATATACTCAAAATATATATACATATACCTATTATATATACACATCTATACAAATAAATAAAATTGAAGTGTCTGTTTGTAATGTCAAAATAACAGCTTTTTACTAAATGCATATATAATACGATACTTATAACTAAAATACAATTTTTAAAATTTTTGTCTGTCTGTCCGTCTGTCTGTCAGTTTGTTCCGGCTAATCTCCGAAACAGCTGAACCGATTTTGATGGAATTTTCACTGGCAGATAGCTGATGTCACAAGGCGTAACTTAGGCTACTTTTATTTTAGAAAAAGAATTACGGTTCCGGACAAAAAAATTAAAACTCCAAATAACACGCGGGCGAAGTCGCGGGGAACAGCTAGTATATACATAAAATACTATATTATGCACATAACATAACATGAAATCATTCTTATCATGTAACGATTTTTGAATTTGTCATTGTTTCGAAAGGTGTTCACGACTTAACCTCTTAAACGAGCATTTACGTAGAGCTTTTCGAATTTCTTCGGGTAAGTTATAATGTCATCAAAAACATAACTTGTAAAAAAAAACCAAGTATCGCAACTCAGTTCTTCTAGCGTAAAAAGTTGTGAGATCCATGTAATACCGGTAATAAGTCGGTTAATTTATTCAGTCCCTACTTAGGGGACTGTCTTTCTGTCTCAAGTTATTACGTAATTAGCTAACCTAACAACATCTTATAATGACCATATCAATATTAAAAATCTTTTATGTTTTAAATAACTAGATTGACTTGGCCATCGCATGAAAACACAATGTATCTCACAAGTAATACATATTATATTAAATTTGATTGTTTAGTTCAGTTCAGTTCAGTACAACAGTGGACACTGTTGTACTGAATGCTAAGCAAGAACATTATATTATTTACTTGATGCTAAGTACTAAAGTTATGAACAACCCACTTCTATAGCGGACATGAGTATGAAGAAACGAACAGTCTCTGAATAAAAAATTAAAATATTAATGACGGGAATTTTGGCGTAATTTAAAAAATAAGTAGAACTTTAGAGTATAGATCATAAAATGCCATGGATTTATGGAATTTTGAAAAGTCACTTTTAGGTTCTATTTCCAAACGTGAAAAACGTGCCTGTAATTTATAGCGTGCTTAAAAAGAGCCAATGTGAATCAAATAGTATTATTAAACTTTTTTTTTAATTTGTTTAATTCAAAAACTCTTGTGGCCTACAGAAAGTTCAATAGGCGCAAGGTTAAATAATACATAATAAATTAATTAATAGTAATAAAAAATCTCGAAGCAAATCGTATCAAGAAATTAAAATATAATATTGGTAAATCGAATTGTGCATGCCTTAAGCGCATTAAAAAAATTACGTATAACATGATTATACTTAAATTTTTTAAGTAGTTTAAATACACACAAGTTTTCACTAATAACCTCCTAACTATACTTCCAATTTTCTGATATCTTTATGTCAAATATCAATTAAAAAAAGTTTGGAAAATGATAAACTGATAGTGAAAAATTAAAAAAATAATTAAAAAAAAAGTTAGACGGAATGTTGCGTGAAATATTTTAAAACACTAATATTAATACTAAACTTGTTATTGCTGGTGATCTGAATATAAATACTCTTAAACCAGGAAAAGCCAACACTTATCTGCATAATTTATGTCATAATTACTAGTCTAAAAGTTCATATTAATGTTCCAACTAGAAAGGATGTCTCCATATATGTCTGTATAGATCATATTTTAAGTAATACAGAGAATGCTTAAGCAACAGTATTGCCTTTGTTTCTATCAGACCATGATACAGCGCTGTCATTAATTTTACGGGTTCAACAAAAAAAACTCAATGAACAAGACATGTTTTAAATACAAAAGAGATTATAATTTAAGTTATATTCGTAAATCCAAGGAATGTCTAAAAAATCTATCATGATGTGAAACATAATTTGAAAATGACCTAAACATAACAACGGGACCGGTCAAGTCCCGAAGGCCACCCGCCGTCTTCATAGGAGTGGCAAGATGAGATGGGGGTGACCGTCGAGCTGGACCGAACCGTTAGCCGCTTAAAAGTCCGGAACACTGCACCGGGGCCCGACGGAATCCCGGGCCGGGCTCTAGTGCTGAGTCTGGCTGCCCTGGGGAACAGGCTCAGGCAGCTGTTTACCAGCTGTCTGCGGTGTGCCAAGTTGACCACAGCCTGGAAAGGGGCAAGGCTGGTCCTCTTGAAGAAAGAGGGCAGGGACGCAGATTCTCCCTCTGCGTACTGCCCCATATGCCTACTGGACGAGATTGGCAAATTGTTCGAAAGGATAGTTGCCACTCGGCTCAGCGGGCATCTGTTGCACGTCGGTCCGGATTTGGCTGACAGCCAGTTTGGGTTCCGACGGGAGCGTTCCACAGTAGAGGCGATTATGTGCGTCCGCACCCTGTCGGAACAAACAGTATCACAGGGTGGCGTGGCTTTGGCGATAAGTCTTGATATCGTCAACGCCTTTAACTCTCTACATTGGGACCCAATCAGGAGGGCACTGGCACATCATCAAGTGCCCCCCTGCCTGCAAGGTATTATTGGGGACTACTTGCGCGACAGGTACATTCTGTACATGGGGAAAGATGGATTAAATAACTAAGATGCATTTAATAACTTTTATGATTTATTTTGCTTATTCTATAATCTATGTTTCCCAAGAATAAAAAGACTTCTGGTCGAGAGCCTCTTGAAACTGTCGGGCGAGCACAGCGTGACACGCCACGAACCCCTTCAGCCAGTAGTGATGCAGTCCGTCGAGCCCCGGACTTTTCCAGTGCGGGGCCCTTCGGAGCACCTCTGCTACGTCGTCCGGCATTATAATGACGGGGTCCATGGGCGTAACATTGCACACTAAAAAAAAGGAAAGTCTCCAGGCTGAGACGTAGAATTTCTTACGCAGCGCCAGTCCGTCGCGAGTGGGTGGTCGAGCAGTATAAAAGAGCAAAAGAAGAGTACCAACAGGAATTCAAATTGGCTCAGACCACTAGTTGGAAGGAGTTCTGTAATAAACAAGAGCGTGAGACAATGTGGGAAGGAATATATAGGGTGATAAGCCGTACTAAGGTACAACAGGAGGACACTCCCCTTATTCTAGATGGAAGGACGCTTGAAGGCGAAGAATCAGCCAGGATCCTAGCAGATACGTTTTATCCAGAGGATCGAACTGAAGACGATGACATGGAACACAGGAACATAAGAGAAATAGCAAAAACTGTGAAGGACACATGATAACTCATGTGACCCACCATTTACAGCGGATGAGTTGCAGTGGGCCGTGTCTAGTTTTAGTCCAAAAAAGGCACCTGGTAACGATGGTCTTACGTCGGACATTTGTGAAGTGGCTATCGCCCTGGATTCGGCATTGTTTTTGGCAATTGTGAATAAATGTTTTAGTTTTGCTTACTTTCCCATTAAATGGAAGAGAGCGACAGTGGTAGTATTGCGAAAACCGGGAAGAGAAACCTACACACACCCCAAATCATACAGGCCGATTGGACTATTGCCTGTATTAGGAAAGGTCTTCGAAAAAATGATAGATCGGAGAATTAAGTGGCACATCGTACCAAATATAAGCCGTAAACAATACGGATTTATGCCACAGCGCAGCACCGAGGACTCCCTCTATGATATGATGCAGTTTATAAGAACAAAGATAGAAGACAAAAAGTTAATCCATACACACATAGAGGGAGCCTTCGATAATGCCTGGTGGCCGGCAATACGATGTGGACTTGCGGAGACCAGGTGCCCAGTAAATCTGAGGCGTCTAATTGACAATTATTTTAAGGACAGAATAGTGGGCGTCAGATATGCTGGGGCAGAATGGGAAAAACGGACAACTAAGGGGTGTTTGCAGGGTTCAATAGGGCGTCCAATCTTCTGGAATGTACTACTAGACCCACTTCTTAAGGAGTTGAGCGCAAAGGGATCCCATTGTCAGGCTTTTGCGGACGATGTGGTCCTAATATTCTCCGGGGACACGGCAAAACAGGTACAGGAACAGGCGAATGTGACTCTCGCGTATGTTCGGAAGTGGGGTGTCAGAAATAACTTAAATTTTGCGCCACATAATACAAAATCGATGGTTATTACAAAAAAGTGAAAGTATGACACACCACTTCTGGAGATGGGCGGGAGAACCATATGCCTCTCCAGAGAAATAAAAATACTTGGCCTTACGGTTGACGATGGGCTTGTCTTCAACACGCATTTAAATAATGTGTGCTGCAAGGTACAGAACCTTTATCGTCAGCTGTCGAGAGCTGCCAAGATCCACTGGGGCCTGAACCCGGAGATTGTTAGGACCATATACACCGCCGTGGTGGAGCCAATCGTTATGTACGCGGCTAGTGCGTGGGTACCAGCAACTAACAAACAAAAAGTGAAAAAGAGACTTGACTTGGTGCAACGCGGTTTTGTGCAAAAAATAATAAAATCATATAGGACCGTATCACTGCACTCGGCCCTACTACTCGCCGGGCCGCTTCCATTGGATATAAGAATCCGGGAAGCAGCCTCGCTTTATGTAATAAAGAAAGGCTTCTCCCGGCGAATAGTAGGAGATCGAGAAGCAGAGTGTAAAATTAATTTTTCGGAGACCCCACATCCCGCGGATCAGGTCGGACTGAAGTTTGAATGTCTGGAAGACGGTGCAGAAATAGACCGGAACGACAACATGGACCTAAAAATTTACACCGACGGTAGTAAAATTGAGGGAAAAGTCGGCGCGGCGTTATCCATATGGAATAACGCCGCGGAGACGAGTACCCGTAATCTGAAACTGGAAAATTTTTGCACCGTCTACCAGGCAGAGTTGCTGGCCATTCTCGAAGCAACCAGATATGCATCAAAAACTGTCATACCAAATTGCAATATATATAGCGATTCGAGATCAGCTCTCTCAACAATTGTACAAGATGTTTCCCTCCATCCCCTAGCGGTGGAAGCAAGAGATAACATCATCAAAATAAATAGACAAGGTAAAATACTTAAACTTATTTGGGTAAAAGCTCACGCAGGATTGGAGGGAAATGAGAGAGCAGATAAGCTAGCGAAAGAAGCTGCCACAAAAATCAAAAGAAAAGCAGACTATGAAAAGTGTCCGATTTCATACGTCAAGCGACAAATCCGATTAGAATCGCTTGACGAATGGAACCGGCGCTATGCGGAAGGGGAAACGGCGTCAACAACAAAAGTCTTTTTCCCGGACACAATTAAAGCCTACCACATAATAAAGAAAATCGACATGGATCCGATGACGGTTCAAATTATGACAGGACATGGGGGATTCTCTGAATACTTGCATAGATTTAAGTGTAAGGAGAGTCCTACATGTGCCTGTGATCCGACTAAAAATGAAGACATAATACATGTTATCACAGAATGTCCAATTTATAGCCGATAAAAATATAACACAGAAATGGCATTAAATATAAAAATAAGTAAAGGAAATGTACATGAAATTATAGGAAATAAGCACATTAGAAATAAGTTCTTGAAATATTGTAAGAATATAGCAAATAAAATTGTAAATAAAAATAAATAGAATATAAAAGGGTACTGTAACACAATATATATAAGTATACAGTGTAAACAGTCCCACATAATAAATAGATGTAAGAACAAACCTTTGAAAAACCCAATTTTCGGCCTATTATTGCCGGACCTGAAGCTTATCAGTCTGCCGATGAGGGCCCTTGCCTTTGCGATACAGTCCTCAATCCTTCTTCTTCAGGCTGGGATAGCGCTAATTTGTCCAGTGGCACGTCCACACGTGGGAAGTTTGGCATCAACAAAGCGGCAAACAGCCAAAGCGGCAAACAGCCAAAGCGGCGCCAAAAAGAATTGAGTCCGTATCGCAAAGGTCTCGGCTGGCTTCCAAGTAGGTTGCCAGCAATGAGTTAAGTCTAAGATCAGTCAAAGCTTTTGCAGCATTTTGTTTAAGGTGGGGTGCAAGACGGCTAGTTTGTTATTACTTTAATTTCTTAAGAAAAACTGCCGTATTCGCTACGGTTAAAACAAACGTATTAGTGACCGGATGATCACTTTTGTTGCATATTAATTATTATCCTCGGTTCAGAGATTAATGAGACAGTTATATCACTATCTGTAAAAAAAATATTTTTCATTGTGTTCCCTAGTCGGCTTCCTCTAGGGTAAGAGATGGGTTGATGGATGTATAGTATGGCATATAAATTAACAATTTTCAAAACCAAATAGATTCTACATAATAATAAGCATATGTAATAGATTTAAGACTACTAGTTAGTTTATGTATATAAATGTCACATTGAAGGTTTGCGTTTCTAATTAATATGGTATAGTCAAACGGATCCTCTTATATCTTATCTTCATTACTTGGCGATTAAAGTCAAACGGTAAACGTAACTTATGTAGTTTACGATCATAGACAATCACGTTATAGTTGTTTAATATTCTAAGTTTTCAAAAGCGCGTTGGTGTTGTATTAGATCGCATTTAACAATAATTTATGGAAATTAATTATAATGATTTTAGTGAACGTTTCATCGATTAACAGAACGTGTTTTTTCCACGTTACCTTTGTGAAGATTCTTCATCTTAGAGCACTGTTAAGTTGTAGTGGCAAGGCGTGGGCGACTGAGAAAGTTTCATTCCAGAAAAATATTAAATTGAAACGATGAATAGTCAAGACATGTATAATAAACTCTTATCAATGATCTCTGCAACTAATACGCATCTACCAATACGTACTAAATTAGTAGTTTACTTAAAATATGCGGAATTTTTCATTCCAGTTGCTTCGCGCTAATTCACCTGACTCAAGTCTCAAAGGTTTCTGATAAATACGTCACGCCCTCACAGAATACCAGCGTAAAATAGCAGCTAAACACTGCTGTGTTTTGTTTGGTGAGTGTAGAGAACTTTTACTGGAAAAGAGGCATCCCATCTTAGTCCTCACGCATCTGCATTTTGATTCTTTATTGAGGATATATGTAGATGTCTATGGGTCACTATGCTGTTTTTACGTGGTAGAGCCATGCTGCAGCTATATTAGTAGTATAGTTGTAGCACGAATGGGTCGGCTCGACCGGGGAAGGACCACGCTCTCACAGAAAACCAGCGTAAAATAGCAGCTTAATGCTGCTGTGTTTCGTATGGTCAGTGTAGAGAACCGGAGACCCTTTTTACTGGCATAAAGAGGCATTCCATCTTAGTCCTCACGGGTGACAACGCATCTGCATCTTGAGTCTTTATTGAGGATAGATGTAGATGTCTATGGGTTACAGTAACCACTTACCATCAGGTGGACTGTGTGCTCGTTTGTCACCCAATCCTATAAAAAAAAAACCACTTACCATCTGGTGGACTGTGTGCTCGTTTATCACCCTAATTGTATAAAAAAAATTGATTATTGTTACGTTCTTTTGCCCAATCAACAATTCGTCAAAGTTGCTAGTTGACAAAGCAGAATATCATGTGGATATTGTGAATAACAAAAATCTAGATACTTTGGGCGAGATTAAGTGCAAATGTTATTCGACATTATTAAGATAATAAAATATAACACATCATAAATTCCAGACGTCAATCTGAATGGGATTGGAATGGCTCCCCAGCATCTTCAAAATGGCGAAGGTGAGGATAGAATAACAAAAGAGCTTTAGTAAGTGAGTGGTGAATCGGTACTAAATGTCCTTCAGGAGCTATTTAATTTTGATTTTCCAGTTGGCACTACGGTACAAGCGTGGAGCAGAAGCAAAAATGGAATAAAATATTTTGTTTTTCAAAAAAGACGATAACGCCTTTATAAAGAACTAAAGCTCATTTTCCTTCTAGGTTGTATTTAAATGCTGTTCGAAGTCAACACAAATCGTCTTGTACGCAGACGTCATGACTTCTAGTCTCCCGAATACGCTGATTTGAAATCTAGCACTATGCTCAGTTTGACTACATAGTGTCTGCCAACGGTTAAATCGTCAGATGTGTTCATGGCACACCTATCCGGAGTTGTTGCGGATAGGTGTGCCATGAACACATCTGACGATGCTATGCTCACTATTATTAAAGAATATATCTGAAACATATATTGAAGCAAAATATGGTGTTTGTAACAAACATCATAACGATTTCTTATATTTTCACGAATACTTGACATTGAATAAAACTAATTTTACGGACTTTATCGCGTTTAATTTAAATTAAACGCGATCAAACCCGTAAAATGTCTTTTATTCAATAATAAATATCGCTGATTACTTCATCCATGGGAAACCATGCGGAAGTTGTGTAAGTTATTTACTTTGTCTTTATTTAAATTTTTTAAGATTTTATTATTTTTAACTTAATTTATTTAGATCGCTCAGAGTGTTTACAGTCTCTTTGTCTTGAGGGGCAAAAACAATATTTACCTCTAAATCATAAAGCAAGTGTGCGTGTTGGCAACGATGACCTATGAAACTCAAAGTCATTCTGCAAACTATGGAGAAGGCTGTGCTCAGAGTTACTTTGCGTAACAGAATTTGTATTGAAGATATCCGCAGCGGAACCAAAGGTACTAGATATTGTAAATTATTATTTTTAATATTAAATTAAGTTTATTTTTTATATTTATAATAACCAATTTTTAATATGTAACAAAATTTTTAAATTTTCTTTATTTTAATCAGCCCATATACAGTCCACTCACTGACGGGAGATTTGTAGTAATAGCTACACCATGTCTAGTACGTACGTGTTTTAAATGTCTCAACATTTGATGCTTCTTCTCGTCTTCAGACTGCGTAACCACATCTGTTATAAGTACGATATTACTTGTAACAGTTATCGACAGTAATTTAACATGGACACCCCTTATACAAACAGTAACCATTAAATTGATGATGATAACATTCTTGATGACGGGGGGAAAACACCGCCGACCATCCCGCGGTGTGAGTGCTCCATGCCGGATCTGCTGTTCTCACAGCGCTCGGTTCGCAAAGCACTGCTCTCCCTGGACATCCAGAAGTCGAGTGGGCCTGACGGAATCCCCCCAATTGTGCTGAGGACGTGTGCTCCGGAGTTGGCACCGGTCCTAACGCGTCTTTTCCGGTACTCCTACTCCCAAGGCGTAGTCCCGAATTCATGGAAGACAGCTTTTGTCCACCCGATCCCTAAAAAAGGCGACCGCTCAGACCCACCCAACTATAGGCCTATCGCGATCACCTCCTTGTTCTCCAAAATAATGGAATCCATTATTAACTGCCAGCTCATCCGGTACCTTGAGGATCACTAGCTAATTAGTGACCGCCAATACGGTTTTCGTCGGGGTCGATCAGCTGGTGATCTTCTGGTCTACCTGACCCATAGATGGGCGGAGGCAGTAGAGTCCAAGGGGGAGGCGTTGGCCGTTAGTCTGGACATTGCGAAGGCCTTCGATCGGGTTTGGCACAAAGCGCTTCTTTCGAAGCTCCCTTCCTATGGGCTTCCCGAGAAATTGTGCAATTGGATCACCAGCTTCCTTACAGATCGGAGCATCAAGGTCGTTGTAGACGGTGCATGCTCTGACTACAAGCCTATTAACGCTGGTGTTCCACAAGGCTGTGTGCTATCACCAACGCTGTTTATTCTGCATATCAATGATATGTTGCTAACTGGTAACATTCATTGCTATGCGGATGACAGCACTGGTGATGCTCTATACACCGGCCGTGCCAATATTTCTCGGGAAAACGTCGCTGAGTACCGGAACAAACTTGTGTCTGAAGTCGAGTCTTTGCTGAACAAAGTCTCGGATTGGGGGCGACTAAATCTAGTCCAATTTAATCCTCGGAAGACACAAGTTTGCGCGTTTACCGCTAAAAAGAACCCCTTTGTCGTATCTCCTCAGTTTCAAGGCACTCTCACTCCCTTCTTGCCTCAGCCAGTATCGTTATCCTCGGAGTCGACATATCGAGTGACGTGCAGTTTCGTGGTCACTTGGAAGGGAAGGCCAAATTGGCCTCTAAAAAGCTTGGCGTGCTCAGCAGAGCGGGACAGTATTTCATGCCGGCACACCGCCTGCTACTTTACAAGGCGCAAGTTCGGCCTCACATGGAATACTGTTCCCATCTCTGGGCAGGGGCTCCCCAGTGCCAGCTCCTTCCACTTGACCGCATCCAACGCAGAGCGGCTCGAATTGTCGACGACCGCGCCCTTTCCGATCGGCTCGATTCATTGGCACTGCGAAGAAATGTTGCATCCCTTTGCATTTTCTTTCGCATCTACCATGGGGAGTGCTCTGAGGAATTGTTCGGATTAATCCCAGCCGCCAAATTTCACGAACGCACATCGCGGCAGGACTCCCGATACCATCCACACCATCTGGATGATTGGCGGTCCACCACTGTGCGATTTAGAAGATGTTTTCTTCCTCGCACGACCTCCTTGTGGAATCGATTACCATCAGCGATTTTTCCGGACCGATACGACTTAGGGACCTTCAAGAAAAGAGCGTACTCCTTTTTAAAAGGCCGGCAACGCATCTGCGATTCCCCTGGTGTTGCAGTTGTTCATGGGCGGCGGTAGTCACTTACCATCAGGTGAGCCGCATGCTCGTTTGCCCCCTCTCCTATAAAAAAAAAATTATCCCAGTTTACGTAAGCTTTATGGGATTTGAAGATAGCAATAGACACATAGACACTGTACACTGCCGACGCTCACGCGTGACATAGCAACGGCGTTATGTTATGGAACAAAACGCGCAGGAGCAGCTTATTCCCCAGAAAAATGTTAAAGGATACTTATCAACATTGAACAAACAAGGAGTATGTTCAATGTTGGTAAGGAAATCGTTTGAGGATATGCCCCGTCGCTACGAATCGCGATGATCGTAATTCGAAATCTAATTTTCTACAACTTAGTTTACTACTACAGTTTAGATTTAAATATAAGAGAACAAAATAAATTTAGTAAATTTGTTGAATTATGATGGAGTTGCTTCTAAAGCTTATTTTAAAGTCGAGGAATACATAGATGACAAAACGTTATAGATGTATGCCTCTCTATCTATCTCTCTCACTTTCATATTTCTATGGCTGAAAATGTACATGTGTATGTTTGTGTCGTGTAATGTTTTTATAGTTACAATATCATATGTAATGTAGTTATTAATTGTTAAATAAATTAATGTCGAAAAAGTTTTAAGTCCCTAAGTACTAAAGAGAGGTCAGGAGTGCACTTATCATATTTAAAACGTCACTATAAATATAACGGGGTAACAACCGAAAAGGAAATAACAAAGTATCATGTATATAATATGTAAGAATATATACATATATACATACGCGATAAACGAGTCAGCAATGTATCTTGGACTTTAAAAGCGAAGTCGTAGACCGGTCGGTGCAGTGGCGCGAATCATTGCCATACGAACGGTCATTTTAAATTATTTAACATATTTTAATTATAAAATGTACAAAGTGTATAAGTTGTTTGTGTTTTTCCTTGTCGGTAAGTATGTTTTTGTTGGAAGAAGCTGTACGCTATAAATCATATTGCATTGTACAAAATAACAGTCTATCTAATAAACATCTGTCAAGAATTAAATTAAAACAGTTCATAACATTTAATATCTAGTAAATTTAAAGAAAAGTAAAAATATCGCAATTTGTATGTTTTTATAAATCATCGTTATTATCATCATTTACCGTTGGAGCCCGCAAGACCTGGGTTTTTTCTGCCGACTTCCAAAAAGGAGATTGTACTCAATTCGACTGTATGTTTTTTTTATGTGTGTTACCTCATAACATTTTACTGGGTGAACCGACATCGATGATTCTTTTTTTATTTAATTATGTGGTACTTCTCGTGTGGTCCCATATGAATTTGATCAAGGTCAGACCAATAGTTTTTGAGTTATTCTTAATAAGTTATATTGATATCGGCAGTACAAAATTTTTAATTATTAAGTAGCAAAATTTAAAACGAGACTATATTTTAAAAACAGATAGAATTCCTGCATTCCAATTAAAACTAAAACATTTTCCTTTTTATTATCAAACATGATTCACAAATAGAGTAATTTTTAATAAATATAATATAGGGCCGGGTGTAAGGCCATTCAATACAAATCCGCTATTGGTTACTTTTGTTAATATTTATTTTGTTGTCATCAAGCAGCCACCTTGCCCATTGATTCATGTTGATCATACCGTAATTATTACTTTTGATTCGTCCGGACAGAGGAAAATGACGACATAATATATTAATGTTATTTATTTGCATAATAATGATTACCTGATATAGTGTTTAAAAAATTATGGGTCGGTAACGGAGTGGTTAAGCATTCGGTTGCACCAACAAACACTTGGAATTATTTGATTCTATTTCTTATCTATATAAATAAAATGATAGAGGTTTGCAGTTGTGCACGCATCACGGAAATACTACTGTATAGATTTCAATTAGGTTTACTTAGTTTTATTTAAAAGACACTTGGCCCTTATCTAATAAAAAATCTATATCTTTATTTAATATAAAGATATTAATATTTTAAGAAACAACGATTTTTATATGGCGTTTTTCACTTGGTCAACTGTACGTCGCTTGCTCTTGCGTTACTAACCCAGATAATTTATATATTTTAGCAACAAACGGAGCAACGAATAACATTGTTTACAAATAAATTTTGTAAGCAAAGTATATTATTGCTTGCGATCTTTTTGATGTTCTTTCCTTCGCATATAGGAATACTTTGTTAATATATCAAGCAACGCGGACTAAGTCGCGGGTAGAAGCAGAAATAGAGTATCTTAAAATTGTAAGTTTTTGAATATTTAAGAATGAAAAATAATATCATTACAACAGTCTAAACATGCTCTACTGTTGAGCATAGTTGTTTACTTATTCTTAAGAAGTTTTCAGTGATAGAGAAATGTTTTTAAATTGATGTAAAAAAAAAGTTAAAAATCTATTTTTATTTACGAAAAACTTGCCATGTATAGGCGGCGCAAGAAAGTCCACTACCATATATTATCATCCTGTTGGTGTCGTTGGAGGCGACAGAGGAAATCCGAAACAGGAGATCGGCAGCAGAATTTTCCTGAGAATGACTCGAAATATTAAAAAACTGCGTGGCAAGTCGCCTGCTAAACGTGACAACTATGTGAATATCCTATACGAGGCTACTGGATATTCAGAAGTGGACTTTAACCTATCAAACCTACTGGAATAATAATGATCATTATGAAAAACATAAACGTGACTCTGATTTTTTATGAATTTTTTTGGCAATTTATTTCAGTGTTCCTGATCGGCGAATCCACTGGCATGAGAATAAAACGGCAATCAGGCAACGGAACTTCGACTGCTACTGCTACTGAAAATGGGTGAGTTTTGGAGGAATTTCTATTAATTTTACTTGCCAGTTTTGTTAACTGTGCATATATTTTTTTTAATAAAACTGAAGTGACAAATAACCATACAGTGTACGTGATGGTAAGTGGTTACTGCAGTCGATGGACACCTGTAGCCAAATTCAAATAAGAAGGCTACTGTAAAGATGTATCTAAAGCCTCACAGTATTTGATTATACGTCTCTCTATATCCTTTAGACCTGAACACAACAGTACAAGCACTGCTATTTGTCTGCAGAAATAGGGAATAGTGGTATCTATGCAGACGGACTAAAATCAAAATTAGGATAATTATGGGTTAAAATGTAGGTTTCCATTCTTTATTATCATTATCTCAGAAGTCCACTACAGAATATAGGTCTATCCTACTGATATCCACAAAATTTACTTCTAGTATTGGTTGCACTATGCTATGTTTTTCAGCATACCCGACAAACTTTGTACCCATTTGGTTGTCGGGTATTCGAGTTGTAAGGGTGGGCTACTCTCACTTCACCTTAAGATAAACAGTATAATAATTGGCACTTTAAACTGACTTCTACTTGTAAGTGGTTAATTCTCGTAAATAAACAAATTTGTTATATTTTTGATTGTTTTATTGGATTTTAGTTTACATGAATAAAATAACGCATTATGTTTAAAAAGGTATCTTTAATTAATTTTAAAATCTAATGAAATTTTTTTCTAGGGAATGTTACAATCATTGGCACTTTAGCATAGTGAATGGCACTGTAAATTAAGTACAATCATTGGCACCGTTGGAAGTCTTAAAAAGTTATACCCAGATCTTTCTAAGCTCCATCTTATTGTTATAAGACTTATTTTGAACAAATATTCTTCAATATTTTCCGTAGACCTTCATCTGAAAGCGGTTTCGTTGGTCTACCATGTCTTTTTCTTTCTTCGGATACTTTTTTGATGTGCCTTTTTTGTAAAACCTTTCGTGTTTTCTTGATATTTTATAGAAATAGACCTTTATTTCGGTTTTTAGATTAAACATTTAGAGAGTATTATAATGTCAGAGTTTTTGACTTTGTTCATCTTGTTTTGTTTGTCAGTTTATCTGACTAACAATATCATATTTAGCTGACTAATTCAATTCGGCTTATTCCATTTGTGCCCAATTTTTCATTGTTTTTTTTTTTAGCTCCACTGCTTCCAAATCTTCACTTGTTAGCACAAAATACCGGTGTTATATACCTGCTATTTGCTTTTGGATACGTATTTGGCAATGAAAAAACTCTATAAATATTTTCAGGGCTTTCTAAAAGATTTTTGTTTGCTTCGACATCCACAATCACCCATCTGCCTAGTTGATGAAAAACATAAGGGTTAGTTTTCTTTGCAGCTTGTATACACTTTGGTACTGATAAATCATTATTAAGTGAAAGGATACAAGGCAAATTTGATACAGGTATTTCTGATTCAGTCGTTAATAGTCGTTATTAATAAAATATTTAGTAATTCATATGCACGGAACGGTGATCATCTAAAATAGCTTGCTGGGATTTTGAGGCCATCAGACACTTTGTGTGATCCACTTTGTCTGGACTCCATTTAGGGCACAACACACATGTCTCAAAACCATTTCATAACGTGGATTTATTTCAATACGGTAAAAGTGTTGCGAATATAGGCCCGCATCTGTTTTAGTAGCCTTTTGTCAAATTTGTTTGTCCGCCATTAGAAGACAGGTTTACGCCACATATCTTTGATGGGCCGAAATGCAGTGATATCAGCTTGTTGCAATAGTCGCGTTGCATACAGGTTAAGGACTATAAGTAGTATTATGGCGAGACTTGGGCAAAGTTGCGCCAGCTCAAGATAAGTGTAAACCTTATGACCATCTACAAAAATATTCACTGAAAAATGACATTCTTTATTGTAGGACTAATGAAAACGTTTTATTCGTAATGGATAAATAGTTCTGCCTGTATATACTTTTTATCTGATAAGTAAATAACGTATTTATGATAGTAAATACCCCTCTCTCTAGGTACTAACTTTTGAACGTCTACTCGCATTTTGTATTGGGGGAAAATAGTCGTAGGTTTTACCGTCTACTTCAAAGAACAATGATGCAAGACTTCGATTAGGCATGATCCACCTCTCTCTAGACGTTTTATTCTCCCTCTATAAAACGGTTCAGTATGGGGTTTTTATTCAAAAACCCCACATCATTTACATTTTTGTAACATCGATAATTGTGTCAGGACCAGGTCGGCTTTTCAGTTTCTTAGTTTTTTTGACTTTACTTATTTAGCGGGAACTGTATATTCGCTGTGTTTACGCGGCAGTTATTTTTTCATACCATTTTCATAGCTTTCAAAGCGCCCGCTTTTAACTATCGGTATTCTTCATCAATTCAAAATATGAAAGAGGTCAGTTATAATTATTGGCACTATTCAAAGGATACAGTAATTGGCAGTGTCAAGAATAGATTTTGGACAAAAGAAAAAAGTATAGTGATATTATATGCCAATGACTATGTTCTTAAACAAATTATAGTCATTGGTACAATTAAAAAAGTCGATGCTTCTTTTTCACAACGATAAAATAACGTTTAATATGTTTTAATGCCATAAATTGATAAAAATAGATAGAAACTTGCATACAAACTTACCTAAAAATAATTTTTTTTTGTCTCAAAATCTAACCACCAAACCTTAACTTTTTTTTAAATTTTAAGAGATTTATCCAAGCACATTTTTAAAACAGCCCTCATAGGAAAATAGTTGATGCTTTAAATAAAATGTGTGTTGTTAGTATAAGTAATTATATATCCTAGCAATATCTGTGTTTCTGTGATATAGAAAAAGAAAAACATTCTTAATATTCAAATTAAAATAGCAAAGTGCCAATCATTGAAGGAGTGCCAACATGAGTACGTTGTGCTATGTCAATTACTTTTGTTCTTCTGAGGATATCTTCTTACGAAATTATTCAGGTATAGCATAGCTTCGCATCGTTCACTCAGGTCAACTTCAAGCAAAACCCCGTCCATAGCTCACAGTTTTTGTTAGAGCGATGTTTCCTTATTTTCAATAGAACGACCAGTGTCAAACCTGTTTTACCTGACAATTTGTCAATCACGTTTTCAAAAGTTTTGATCAAGGTTAGTTAAAAGAAAAAAATTAAACAAAATATCATTTCATAGTTCGTTCATTCTATATATTGACATACTAGATTTGGTGTAATTTTTTTTACAGTACGAGGTATGTAATTCAAATTAAGCCCATGGCTGTTTCTTTACATTTAATGCTATAAATTACCGTTCTAAGTCTTCTACTGATCCATAACTCATATTTAATATAGTACATGAATATAATAATATTATAATAATAATAGAGTAAATGATTGATAATTAAGTATATGTCTGATAATAACCCCTGGGGATGAGGTGATCGCTATCATGCTGTTTCTAAATGATTTCATAATAATTGTATAAAATATTATATTGTAAATTTTTTTTTTTTAAAAAGTCCCGCTGGGTTTCTTGCTGGTTCTTCCCAGGAAGAGGTTTTTTTACAAACCAGTGCTAAAAGTAAAAAAATTACATTCAATAAGTATCATGTATTGTAATCTATATTGAATAAAAGTAATTCTATTTTTTTTGTATAGGATAGGGTGACAAACGAGCACACAGTCCACCTGATGGTAAGTGGTTGCTGTGGCCCATAGACATCTACGCGCGCCATTTACTGAAAGTTAATTGCACTATGCCTACAGCCTTCGTGCAAGTGCAAGCAATAAGTTGACAAAGTTTTAGCGCAATCTGATGAACGGTAGGCATGGTATCGCATAAAATAGGAACAAAAGAACATTAATTTTTATATATTAGATTTATGTATAATATGTGCTACAAATATGTATATTAAATAAAATAAAATAAAACATAATATATTGTTTACGTTAATACTGCCAATATCAAACACATGTCGCTTGGATAAAATCCCGGAGTAATACTAATGTATGTAATTCTGCTCTAAGGATAAAATCTCAGAGGATAAAATATTTCGTTTCTTAATATTCATGCTGGCAAGGGCTCAAAGTCAGTACAAGCATTACACTTAATAGTCTTTGATCAAATATTCGCATATATTAATTGCAGTTGAAAGTGAAATATAACTTGCTTAATATACGAACCTACAAATTTATTGGATTACGGTCAAATTTCGACCACAAGGCTCTACTATAAATAAAAACGTAACCAAAGTTTTCTTCTAAATGAAACTTTTACTTTTAAAGGATTACTCAAATGCTCATAATCTAGATGAAATTCGTCCCACATGTCAACATATTACGCACTTCACATCATGTTAAGACATGGTACTCGTACATTGGACAATTAAATGTTTCCTTCGGAAAATGAACACAAAAATGGGCGGAATCGTGGGAAGAAGCATCAACATGCTTCTTATTCGACATTTCAAGTCATTACTCAAACAAAATGTTAATAACTGTTTAAAAGAATTTAGATTTGAAAAAGTACTACCGCAACATATTGTAAAATACTTCAAAACCATTGATGTAAAGACAACCGCAGAAATGGGGGATTCCCGTTACAGTTATTGCGCCCATAATATATTTAATTGCACCTCATCTTGCCATTATTTTTAATACTTGTATCGATTCTGGTGTGTTTCCTGATTTAATGAAACATAGTAAAGTAATACCTTTATTTAAATCTGGTAGTACATTGGAATCCGCTAATTTTAGACCTATTTCTGTACTACCAAATTTTTTTAATACAAATAAATTACTCCATAAAAACTAACTTGGTTTTAGAAGAGGAAGCTCGAAGTCTGACGCCGGTGTTGAGCTTATGAAATATATTTTTAATGCCTGAGAGAATTCACAAGATACCTTAGGTATTTTTTGTGATCTTTCCAAGGCTTTCGATTGTGTTCATCATGAGACATTAATCAGGAAACAACAACATTCCGGTGTCAAAAATATTGCGCTTAGACATATTATTTCATAATTAAGTAACAGAACTTAAAAAGGTTTCTCCGGATCGGTAGTATCAATGGATGTTTCTCAGGGCTCAATTCTTGGGCCATTTCTGTTTTTAACCTATATCAATGACTTACCTTATCTTGTAGGAGACAATTACGATATAGTAATATTTGCTGATGATACCTCTTTAATTTTCAAACTTAAACGGCAGTCAATTAATTATGATGGAGAGCTGGGAGGATGCTGGTTCTATGAAAATTCATTTAAAAATTGAATAAACAATATTATTCTTAAGTGTTGTTCTTAATTATTGTAAATGTTTAAAAAAAAGTCCCGCCTGGTTTCTTGCTGGTTCTTCCCAGGAAAGAGGTATTTTTCGAACCAGTGGTAAATAAAAAAAATTACTTTCAATAAGTATTATGTAATAATCAATATTAAATAAAAATCATTCTATTCTATTCTATTAAAATGCATACGATGTACATAGAAAGCATAAGTTTAACATCCTATATTAATTTATTTTATAGTGTTGAAACTCAGAAACCCTTCTATTTTTCTCGTACAACTATATCATGCAGCGTTTATGAGTATTTATGAGTGCATATTTAAAATTCCAAACTATATTTTTTGACATATACTTTTTGTCTATTCCAGGCAAAATACACAATCAGAGTCAGACTTACAAGAATGCATTCGGAGCTGTCCAGTGACCTCCGAGTATAATCCTGTTTGTGGGTCTAATAGAGTCACTTACTCTAATCCAGGTAGACTTCTGTGTGCCCAAGGATGTGGTGTCAGTGAGTATCTAGTTGTTTATTATAATTATAACTAAGTTCCGTAGGTGACGTAAAAAGTGACTTTGGGATGTGCCAGACAGCAAAAACCCTTACTCCAGACGTAAAATACCGAGACTGGCGACGAAAATCAGCGTCCAAGAAGCGAGACGTCTGGTGCTACGATCGTCAATCCGTCTCTCAAGCGTTACTATTAAGACAAAACCCTATAAGCCTACCTATAACTCTCATGTCCAGCAGTGGACTTTAATTGGCTGATTACGATAATTTATATGAGATGATTATACTATACTATCTATCGAAGAAAACACACGGCTTTTCCTTAATCTTGTTTTTTAGTGTTCGACAATTTTTTCAAAGAAGAATAATATGCTATACATACGTATATTTAGTTATATTTGCCATAACACTGCACAATTAAATAATATATCTAAGTTAATTAAGACTAAGACCTGTGAGTCTGCTGAATGTTATTTATTATGTTAGCTACTAAATGGTCTCCTGCTGAACCTCGGCTCTGTTTAACTTTCGGTGGATTTTTCTATTAATTTCAAAATTTGCAGGATCATTAGTGACACAGAATTTTTGTGATTTTGAATTTTGATATGGCTTGTCGTCACTGCTATGGACAATCTTTAAGATTATGAATCTCTCGCCTCGTTTCATCGTGAAACTCATGCTAGCAAATTCTCTTTCGCTAGTACACGGTACAGCGGATACAGCATCGCGGAAATAATGTTTTTGACTAATTTTGATAAAAGTCTTCAATTATCATAGAATATTGTACATCCATTATAATAACATCAGTATTTGCCAATCGCGTCAGTCACATTATAATGCCGATGAAATAAACGTAGAGGCACTCAATTTTATTTGAACTATAGAACTATATATTATGACTAGGTGTTAGGACTGTATTATATTATTTGGTTGGGCATCTTATCCATTTGATGGTAATAGTAAGTGTAAGTTCGTTTGTCACTTCAATTTTATATACAAAAATCTCACCGAACTATAAATAAAGAGTTTAATGCAGTTTCGGAGATAATATACTCGTATCATTCAAGCATATCGCGAAAATATGTTCATGTGTACCAGGAACTAAATACCTAACTTAACTAACTCTTTAAGTCCTATTTACCAATACGCTATGCTGAAATGACTCACATATGTAGTATATAAAGACAAACCAATTAGTATCAAATTATTTGACATCCAACGCTGTACTACCGATATTCATAATCACTGAGAACAATTATATTTTACTGTATGAGTAAATATATATATAATGGGTGCAATATGAATGGGTCGGTTTGACCGACAAATGACCAGGCTTTTTTTTCTTCATTATCAGCCAGTACCAGATTACTGCTTGAAATAAGCCAAACCTATGGTAGGAACAATCTACAAAGCAAGTTTTTAAAGTAAAACAAATTAGTCACTAAAATAGTACCATTGTCACACTGCTCTGTCTCTATCTACTTTCTTTCTTTGCTAATTTATCAGTTCTTAACAGTCTTCTCTTGGACATTGGCATTTATTATGTATATTTATTTCCTTCACACCAATGTAACAAAGCACTATGGCCGTAAATTTGGGATTTTATAAATTTACTCACTTTACTTTCCTAGCCGTGTATTGGCGATGTAGAGATGTTCACCACCCCATATCACCCCGTAAGTGGCGTAAGAGGCGACAGAGGGAAACAAACCAGGAGGTGGGCAGCAGCGTCTACCTAATTACAATTAAAAAAAACTTCGGTTGCCTATCCGTCAACCAAGCGTGATATCTATGAGGCAATCTATTGCATGTATATATTTGAACTGAATTATATCATGACACATTAACTGCCCAAACTCACTCTCTGTTCTACCCAAGGTTAGCTGGTAGAGAATGCCATATAGCATTAAGCTCGCCTTTTGTACAAATATTTAGTGTAATAAAGAATAAATAAATAAATAAATAAAATCTATGGGGTAGGCCCATGTTCAGCGAAACCAATTAGTAACCAAGTTCGTGGACTTTTGATGGGCTATAACAGTAATTACTTTACATTTAAATAGCCAAGATCGTGAGAAAATTATATTCAGAGAGCACTATCCTACGGTAAATAGTTAAGAAAGTTTAATTTTGTTTTACGGCACTTATACCAGTAGATCATAACTAAAAAAACCTGTTATAACTAGGAGAATCAAACACGCAACTGTAAAGATGATATTTTATCGTACAAAAAAGAAGTATTTCATAATATATGACAAGACAATGTTACACAGATAGTTTATTTTCTTTTTCAGGTGTAAATCTGCTCAGAACTTCGCCGTGCCCCACGAGCTAGTTTACAGTAATGCTATCTTAAATTAAGTTAAAAAATAAAGACATATTGTTTATAACTAAAAGCTTTTTTTATTATACGCCACGGCAAGTGGTGTGCTCAAAAGCATCTTGGGATTCAGTCAAACAAGGCCTAAATCGACAACATATCTCCTGTATAACATTGTTTGTTATAAATAAATTAGCTGGCTTGGCAGACGTTGTTCTGTCCTTTCTGGGATGTGGTGCGACCATGCGCACTATTATAGTGCTAATACACGGTTGTTTTTGTCCGCTCTGTACAAGGAATTTAGTCCGCCCCCTACAAATTCTGTTTGTGTGGAGAGCAGTCTGCCGACAAAAATAATTATTTATATACACATATCAATTAATCAAATTCAATCGATAAATTACATATTTCTAAACACAATATTATGACAATGAGTATATATATATATATATATATATATATATATACATACATAAACACTCACGCCTGTCACCCAGAGGGGTAGGCAGAGACTACGGACTTCCATTTGGCGCGATCCTGACAGACCTCTCTCGCCTCTTTTACATCCATATATCTACGCATACACGCTCGTCGGTTAAGGGTACTCCTAATTTGGTTCATTTTTAATGTATCGCCGATTTGGTCGATAAACCTTCGTCTAGGGCGTCCCTTCCCGACCCTGCCGTTTACTTCTGCAACATAAATTTGCTTTGTCACTCTTTCCTCTATATATATATATATATATATATATATATATATATATATATATATGTAGGAAGTATATTTGAGTATAATACAGAGACTGATTTTGTAGTTAAGAATAATAATTCGTTTACACGAATTACTTATCCAACGAGTCGAGGATAAACTAGTAACGGAATACGACAAGCGCACCGTTCCACGTCAGAGCCAAGACTGTCTTAACGGCGGCCGCTCCGTCCGTTTTATACAAGCAGGACGGGTGGCTACGCAGGTGCAATGCCGCAGGTGTGCGGTACACGTGTCGTTTACAAGAATTCTGTCTAGCTAGACCGACGCCACCGCACCTACAACGGTGCAGGTGCCGTCATATACATATACATATATATATATATATATATATATATATATATATATATATATTGAACCTTTCACGGTAAATGTTGCTCCAGTGAGAAGTTTTTTAGAAGAACCTATTTTACGTATATACTCAGCTCTGCGTCGCGCAAAATAATATACTTTGATCAATCCTTGATGCGCGTGTGACGTCGGTGGATCTGTGGTTACTAATTTTCAACATACTCGTCAGCGATTTGACCAATATTTGTTGGTCCATCAACGGTCGAAAAAATCATACTGAATACGATTTCTTACATCCAGAATATATTTAACTTATATGCGACATTTACCTAAGCTAAGTGGATCCAGAGCCTAAACTGACATATAGGTACGCAAACACAAAGCGGCAACGTCGCGTTCTGCGTGTGACAGAGAACTATTTCGTTAGAGTAAGAAGGTAAGAAATATGCGTTAGCTGCTACGTTGCGTTTGAGGATTAAACTGGCAAATTTGATTGCGGCAAGACGTTTGCGCGGGTTTTTGTTATCGTGTGAGTGGAGTAAATTTTCCAATCAGAAGATGATGGTGAGTATTTTATTATCTATATTTGATTATCTATTTAGAAACTCGATATTATGTAGGTATTATATTAATGAGTTAATCCGGATGTGATCCCGGCTCAAATGAAGGGGGGCGGAGTAAAGACCGCCTCAGTGGAAACGCACCCCCTCATCCATGATCGACACGTATGATAATAAATAGGTATTCACATAATAATACCTAAGGACTTACTTAACTACCTAGTACCTACCTACCTACCTACCAGTTTTTTACCACCAAAAGAGTTGTGATTGTGTTTAGGTAGGTTAAATAACTGTGCTGCCTGCCAGAAGCCGATTCAGAATAATAAAAGTAGATAACCAATAACTATTTAACTGACCTTTTCGCTCTGTGGTTAGTAGCTCTGGATGCGGATCCTGAGGTCGTGGGTTCGATGTCCAAACATGCCAAACATTTGTGTGACGAACACTGATGTTTGCTCTGTGTCTAGGTGTTAAATAACTACCTACTTATCTATGTATTTCTCAGGCCTCCATACCTAGTACAGTAGGTTTCACAGAACACTAAGGGAGATCAGGGACTACTTATGTGTGAAATGTCCAGGATATTTATTTATTTTATTTAAGTATGTAAAAAGACTAAACATAGGTATCATGTTTACAAAATTTCAGAAGTTTTTTTTAATGACGTCGCAGCATAAGATGGCGTCTTTGTCCGTCTTTCTGTCCGTCCGTCCGTCTGCCTGTCAAGACCCTTTATCTCAGGAAAGCGTGTAGGTATCGAATTAGAATTAAAATCATATACTCAGGTATACTTACGGCCGTGCATGTTGGTTTTATATGTAAAAATTAATTATAGGGTGGGTGCCCCTAATCCCAGCTATGCCCCTGATTCCAGCTTTTTCGCCTTTTTACTTCGTAAATAAGATTTCTAGTAGTCTTAACTATAAATATTGTCACCTAAAAATTCTCCGTAATTACATAAAGACTTTTTTAAGTTGTAGCACGAATGGGTCGGCTCGACCGGGGAAGGACCACGCTCTCACAGAATATCAGCGTAAAATAGCAGCTTAACACTGCTGTGTTTCGTATGGTGAGTGTAGAGAACCGGAGACCCTTTTTACTGGAAATGAGGCATTCCATCTTAGTCCTCACGGGTGACAACGCATCTTTATTTTGTTTGATGTAGACGTCTATGGGCCGCAGCAACCACTTACCATGAGGTGGATTGTGTGCTCGTTTGTCACCCTTATCCTATAAAAAAATTGTTTGAACGTATAAAACCTATTTTCCATCTTATGAACATAAGCCCCTAGTATTTATGGTCGCATCAAATTTAGACAACAAAAGAACAAGTAATTATGCGCTTTTACATATTTCATTACACAAGGTTGTGTAATTTGTAAAATTATAATTTCGTTCGTCTTATAAATTTTAATTATCACTGATTAGGAAGGACTTCGGCGTGCCTTGCAATCAATGCGTTGCCGTGAGAACTATAATGTACATATTACAATATCTCAAGAGTTACAACATGTTTCGAATTTCTTCTTGTCTCCGTTATTACCTGGTTTTTTCGAGTCATCCTTGCCACTCCAATCAATGCATTGTTCGGCGGCGACTTTGTAGGGCATAGATATATGCCCTACAAAGAAAACTATATGGTAACCCACCATCAGACAACATTTTGGACTGTTATAGACTATTTTTGTAAATTTATACGAAACTATGTCATAGGCTGATTATAGTATTTGTTAATAACTGAACTAATTTACTGTATTCCTCAATTTAAAAAAATAAATAAATAGTATAATGTAGAAGTATTTCGTCTTTTGGACGTTAACATTAAATGGTATGAGATATTAAGAAAGAATTACTTAGAAATGGATTTCGAATAATTTGGCATCATAGATGTTTATATAAGTGCTAAATTATGAGAAGTAAAATCAATTAAAGTAAGTTTTAAAAAAAATATTAATCAATCAACCTATGGGGAAGCCCGGAGTAAGTTGCAAGATTAAATTAATTGGCATCTTTCGTTTGCATTGTGCAAACGAAAGATGCCAATGCATGCCAATGCATGTCTTAGCACTGATTACAGAAGCTGTTCTGTGGAAGTTATTTTATTCGGTTTTTAATCTTTACTAAACGTTAATGTTTTGTTCTTTTAAATGTTTTAAGTAAAAGTTACAGCCTATATACGCATACGTCCCACTGCTGGGCACAGGCCTCCTCTTATTTCTGAGAGGATTTTAGGGCTAGGAAATGTCCGCCGCGCTGCCCCAATACGTGTTCGAAGTATTTTTTCTTATTTCTCAGACATGCAGGTTTCCTCAACATGTTTTCCGTCACCGCCGAGCACGTGGTAAATCAGCACTCACAATTGCAATTAAAATTTTAATTGGCGCCGGCGGAGAACGAACCCGGGTTGCTCGCGTACTGTGAAATTTACAGCGAGCGCTTAGCCCCTGAGCTACAACGGCTTTGTGGTTTAAATAATACCTTAAATCTTTAAATTTAGAAAAACCCTTGCAATATATTCCATTTAAAATAAAAAGATCATTTTAATGGGTTCAGTAGTTTCCAAGAAATCAGTGGATATACTTACATAAAAAAACATGCGCGTCGATTGTCGTGTTTGAAACTCTGCTAAAAAGAATGAAATCAATTTTATTATATAAAATATGCGATATTAAACATTTTGTTGTAATCCTTGTAAAATTATGCTTTTTTTTTAAGATAAGGGTGACAAAAATGCAGATGCGTTGTCACTCGCGAGGATAAAGATGGAATACCTCGTTTCCAGTAAAAAGGGTCTCCGGTTCTCTACACTCACCATACGAAACACAGCAGCGTTAAGCTGCTATTTTACGTTGGTATTCTGAGAGAGCGTGGTCCTTCCCCGGACGAGCCGACCCATTCGTGCTACAACTACACCAGTAATACAGCTGCAGCATGGCTATACCACGTTAAAAACGCTTACTTTACATTATCTCATATATAGGCTTTTTAATTTGTATGAATATGACTATGACATAGTAATGCAGTTATTTTTGTTTAAATTTACAAGTTATTTATTTTCTTTTAGCGGAAATTAATGGGGCTGTAACTAGATATACGAAATGTATGGAGTGCACAATGTCAGCCGTCAGGCTGTTATTTATTTATTATTTGTATATGCTGTTATTATTTGGTGTAATGTACCTAATAAAAAGTATGTGCCTAATTTCAGCGGCGTAATATAAATCAGGGCTGTCATAAACTGGAATAAATACCATTAATTAGATCATAACTTATTTTATACCTAAGGGAGTTATGATCAATTCGGCTGTTTTAAAATTGGTTTTAGATTTTAAAGTTTAGCAAAAGATGTACTAGCTTTTCTCTCTGACATTCGATGTATATTAAAAACACCGTATGTAATTATTCAATTATTTTTTGAGAAAGATGAAAAAACATGCAATAAATATAGTATATACAAGCAAAAACCATAACTTAGTAATACTAATTATAACTTGAAAATAGATGAAAAACTCATGACAAGGAATGTGGTTTAGGACCAGGCTTTGTGGCAGTCTATCTAGGAAGATGTTCAGTAGTGGACTTGTGTAAGGTTGTAATGACGATGATGATTAGAAAACTTGGATGATTAAACTATTAGAAATCGATGTACTACATAATATTTTATCATAATTTTTAACTAAGTAGAATACGATGATTTTTAACTAAGTAGAATACGATTACATTGCTGTGTTCCGCGCCCGCTCAGCGGTGAGCTCCGCCTGTACATAAATGAGCCCTAAGGTATGATCTAGACCGGGCGCGCCGCATGGAATCGCACAGAACAATTACAAAAGGAGATTCAAACATGTCAATACGAATTAATCCTACCCGGTTACCATAATACTTTATAGTTCATAAATCAAATGCTGAAATGAAACTTATTAAGTAGTGAGTTGTGACATAAAAGTACCTATAAGTCAAGTTGCAACAAGGTTGCAATGTTATTATGTTTTTATAATTAATATTTTTTATTTAATTTTATTTGTGGTTATTGTTTTGATTATTTAATTGTGAGGACTAAGTAAGTCAGGTTGAAATGTTATTGATTATGTTTCTTTAAAGTATATTTTTGAATCTTGTTTGAGATTATTGTTTTTTTTATAAGATAAGGGTAACAAACGAGCACACAGTCCACCTGATGGTAAACGGTTGCTGTGGCCCATAGACATCTACATCTAAATCAAAATGCAGATGCGTTGTCACCCGTGAGGACTAAGATGGAATGCCTCGTTTACAGCGTTAAGGTGCTATTTTAAGCTGGTATTTTGTGAGTGTGTGGTCCTTCCCCGGTCGAGCCGACCCATTCGTGCTACAACTATACCAGTAATACAGCTGCAGCATGGCTCTACAATGTAAAAATTTGGTTTATTCTGTTTTTATTCTGTTTTTAAATGTGTGTTTTGTTTTTGTATTTAATTGTTTAATTCTAGTGACTAGCGACTAAATAAGTAGTTCAGGTTGCAATGTTATCAATTATTATGTTTTTATATATATTTTTAGTTTTGTTTGTGATTATTATTTTGATATAGTAAAACAGTGTTTTTGTTTTTAAAGTGCTTTAAATTAAAAAAAAATTAAAACTCTTCGAAATAATTTACACAGATTTTTATTATTTAAAGTTAATAATCTAAATGCCGATTTTCATATGTCTAACTTCAAAAATATAGGACTCATATAACCTTTCAAACCGCATTTCACCCCCTTATATTTATATACACAACATCTAACGTAAATAACGCACATCCTCAGACACCCCAATAGTATATTATGTTATAATCATAATACATACACTGAATTCTTAGTTAAACATGTTTATGCATTGATTATTTATTATTATTAACAATTTCATTGGTGCCGGCGGGGATCTAACCCGGGGATCTAAATAACTGAGAAATTAAAAAAAATATATATTTAATAATGTCGGGTTTCCATGCTTGCCAAGCCTCGGCAAACGTCTTCAAGCCCCAAGCGTCCACAAATCTCGTTTGGCGTTTGGAAGTCGTTTCCATGCTTGTGAATGCGTCAGTGTGCTACGTAAACCCAAGCATGGCGGAAACCGAACTTGTGTCGGCTATTGCGTTTAGTTTAACATACTTTTATTTGAAATACAAGCAAAGTAATACAAAAACAAGGAATTTTTGGCTTTTAATTCTTTTACTGGCTTTCCCGTTAACTCGGCAAGACGACTCCAAGCATTTGCAACTTTCTTTTTATTTTTATGATTAACGTCTTTGGGGTTCCAGATAGACGATTCGGTCTGGTAATATTACAGAAACGATAAACTCTCTTCGTTCGACCAGTCACTCATTTTAAACAAAGAACTAAACATGCGCTTGTCGCGAAATCACAATTTCTACTAAACGCGCACCAACGTGTGAATGCGTTGCAAGCGCTTGCCGCAAGCACCCTTTGATCTGTGTCCAAAAACCGACACTAGCCCGGGTCGGTGACAAGCGTCCACAAGCTCACGCAAGCCAAGCCAAACGCCCTCTTTACACACTTGTGCTTGTGGATGCTTGCCGAGACTTGGCAAGCGTGGAAACCCGGCATAAAGTTCACCAACACGCATTGGGGCAGCACGGCGGACATTTCCTTGCCTTAAAACCCTCTCAGAAATTAGAGGAGGCCTGTGCCCAGCAGTGGGACGTATATAGACTTTACTTTCTTTTACTTTTATAGTTATATTATATTACAGACGAAATTTTAAATAAAAATAAAAAATAAGCAACCGACAACCTCCTAGGTTGACCTGCGAGATGTCAGTCTAACAAAACAAAACAGCCCAGAAAAACAGACTCGAACTGATATCTAAGAACAAAAAGTTTGTTTCGTTACCTATAGTAGGTACTGTTTTCTCGCAAATGTGTTGAAAAACGTTGTATGACACACATGCGTAAATTGGGATTAGATTCGTCTACGAGTTTGTAAAAACCAACTTTCCACATAGTATCATAAGTACCTAACTATATATCTGTGTATTAGGAATAAAAATAGTTATAATAATAGCATATAGAATAGTTACACTATCGTATTAGGATTACCTGTAAAGATAGTTGTAAGTGTTGAAATAAATAAATAAATAAAAAAAAAAAAATTTATTTTGAGCTATAGAGGCGGTAATTACAAACCGCAGACGTAAAAGGAAACAATGTCAGTAATTGTGTAATTAATTCAGTAATAATAATTTAATTACAAAACTTATATTTTCATTTTTAAACGTATTTATAAAAATAATTAAAATGTGATAAATAAATTGCACCAATTTCATTAGTGCCGGCGGGGATCGAACCCGGGTTCATCGCGTACTGTGATACTTACAGCGAACGCTAAACATCTGAACTACCACGGCTTTCAATGAACATCTTATAAATAAATAAATAATCAATAAAGATTTACAAAACAGTTTAATTATTTATTCGACGACTTTTGCGGCGGACTTACTTTACCTACAACCTACAATACAACAAACTGTCACAAATCATTGCTGCGTCGTGGACACTAAAATGTAAACTTTAGGTAGGTACGTCGGTACTAAGAAAACAATCTTGATGGGTCACTTGTCTTGATAAAAACCTGTGTTTACGTTTAGTGATATTGAGTATACAACACAAACACACACAAACACTCACGCCTGTCACCCAGAGGGGTAGGCAGAGACTACGGACTTCCATTTGGCGCGATCCTGACACACCTCTCTCGCCTCCTTTACATCCATATAGCTACGCATACACACTCGTCGGTTAAGGGTACTCCTAATCTGGCCCATTTTCAATGTATCGCCGATTTGGTCGATAAATCTTCGCCTAGGGCGTCCCTTCCCGACTCTGCCGTTCACTTCTGAAACATAAATTTACTTTGTCACTCTTTCCTCGTTCTTTCTTTCTACATGACCAAACCACCGAAGCATTCCTTCTTTAATCTTGGTCACAACGTCATCTTGCAAACCACACTTTTCTCTTATCATACTATTTCCTACCCTGTCATTCAGATTCAGCCCTAGCATACTCCTTAATGACCGCATTTCTACAGCATTTATTCTATTCTCATGCTTCTTCTGCCAGACCCAACTTTCACTACCATACATTAAAGTAGGGACTAACACAGCACTATGAATTGCCATACGTACCTTCTTTGACACATTCTGACAACACGTAACATAATTAACGCACTTTGTGAAAGTAGTTTGTTCAGAATCGTTTACTGAATCGGTTTCTATCATTTTTAATATAGGTAATTTTTTTATCCCAAAAATAATTGAAACTACGTAATTTACAGTCACGCCTAAACCTGTACAGTCAAAACAAACTGAAATGGACCGCCGTAACTCAAGGCAATAAGACTTTTAAAAGTGAGTTTTACTTGTATTAATACAAATTCCGTCATTCAATACAAAATAAAGAAAATTGAACCTTATTTCAAGTATGTTAAAGTCTTTACAAATACAGAGTTTGGAGTGCCTTATAAAGGTCGCGGCGGCCAGGCCACTGACCTCCCAGATCAGCTGAAAAAAGTCAAGAGGCGTCACCTCTTGACTTTTTTTATGGGGATGTATTAAATCATTAGTTTACTTTAGTGAGCCAACAAGTGCCGAGGACCTTTTGTGACGATTTTAGAATAGTGAAAAATGACACTGAATTGCTTTCTAAATTATTTTCTTTCTTTTTTAAAACGTAACCTCCATTCTAGGATTTTCTCTTGTATTGTGGGGGCAGTGTACAAACATAAATTGCACAAGGTCAAACATCCAGACCCGGAACAATTATTTGTAGGCCATACAAATATTGTTCCGTGCGGGATTCGAGCCCGCGGTCCTTAGCGCTGCAACTCAATTGCTAAGCCACTGCGCCACGGAGCCGTTGTGGTTTTTGTGGTTTAAATACAACGTTGCATGAGAGTTTAGGCTATCAGTAAGTTAAATATTTGATTCTTAAAATTATTGTAATCTTGATTCACATCTTTTAAACACGCCGTCTTTGAATTATGTTAGTTTTAGCAGTTCATTATTATTTACAAATACAATTAAAATGTTATGCAAATTAAAAAAAAAACTAGCAAGTACCTACACCTAGCGTTCGTGGTTCTGTACGGTGACCACAACATTCTTCCGGAATTAGTATAACTAATTTAATAAATAATCAATGCATAAACATGTTTTAGTAAGAATATAATAATAATTAAAAATAATGTATTATGATTATAACATAATATACTAATTGGGGTGTCTGAGGATGCGCGTTAATTACGTTAGATTTTGTACATAAAAAAAGTAAGAACACAGGTTAGTAAGTATTTTAGAAAACAATTTATAGATAGGCTGAATTAATTATAATTATTATCTAAACATTATAAATTCGAAAGTTTGGATGTTTGGATGGATGGATGAATGGGTGTACGTTACTCAATCACGCCAGAACGGTTGAAGGGATCTGGATGATATTTTGCTCAGAGATAGGTTTATATAACACATATGATACCGTTTATTCAGGTATTTCGTTTCTGTTGAATAATTTTGGAGTTACATGCGTTCGAAGCCGCTGGCAACAGCTAGTACGGACATAAACTGCGATGACTGTTCAAGTTCATGTGTCGGCGTCGTGAACTCTTGAGTGATCGCTGCATGAACACCCGGGGAAAACTCAACTTCCCTCTCCAATGAGTCATATATGACTCACAGGAACGTATTAGAATAAGTTCATGAGTCACAGGTGACTCATTTTTCAATACAACTTAAGGCACATTTGTTGGTATGAACGTGACGTGATATTGTTTTAAATCATACGTGGACGTATAGTAAAAAACCTATTGTTTATAATAATAAAAGGAAACTTCGCAATTTTTTTTAAAGTTGTCATTTAATAACTACAATAAACTTGCTATAAATAAAACTCAAATACTGAAGATGAGGATTTTATTCAAAGAAAATATTATAAAATCAAGCATGTTTCTCATTATAACATTCTAAACTGAATGCCTTTTCACACCTTTTGCACTCAGTGTGTACTTGCTTAGCGTATCTAGCCAATAATCCTTCATTTTTCAATTTGACATAGCAGTGCATCTATTTCGTACGAGTTTATTGTCGGCCTTTCGTGGTATTTCTTCCAGAGAATGTCCAGAATTGCTTGAAGAAGCAATTGAAGATCTTGGAAAGCTACAGGAGATTGAAGATCTTTGAGGAAGATTACTTTCTGTGGTTGATGCTGCAGGTCCAAGGAAATGTCGAACTAGATGTTCTTGGACCTGTAAAATTATTATATAAAATTATTATAATAAATTATATAATAGTTCGATTCTATAACTATCAATTTTGCAAATGCATCCTTAATTCTAGTGACTAGCGACTAATAAGTAAGTCAGGTTGCAATGTTATTGATTACTCTATGTTTCTTTGATAGATATTTTAGTTTTGTTTGTGATTATTATTTTGATATAGTGAAGCAGTGTTTTTGTTTTTCAAGTCCACCTTAGACAATATCGTCGCTGCCACCGCCAAAGAAACGAAACGGCAACGTCGCGGATTTTTTCAGCCAATCCGATCGTTTGATGTGCTCTGATTGGCTCATTTAAATCGGATCAACATTTTGCGTAACTATCGCAAGGTGGATTTGTATATCAGATCAACTTCGGGGAACGCTAGTAAGTAGTCCCGTGAGTGTAGAAGTTGATCCTGTCGGAGCAACATTAGTTACCAGAGATGCATATTGGATCAAGAAAAGGCGTCGGATCAACATACATTTTCGGATCAACAAAGTGCTCGCGTGAAGTCGCGTCTGATCAACATTTACCGTGAAGAGATCTCTATATATATATATATATATCTCTTAAATTAAAAAAATACTAAAACGGAAAATACTACATTAAATGCAATGAACATACGAGCAACACAAACTTCATATTGACAGCGTCGTTAGCTTAGTGTTTGCAAGCGCAACTTCTGATCATGTGTTTCTGGATTCGACTCCCGAGTCGGACCGAAAATCTGTTATTGGTCTTTTTTTACTCGTATTTATTTTTTATTTGGAAGACCAACAGCCATGATAACTAAGATAGATAACACTTTATAGATACAGTAAGCAAATTTAAGTTCCTCACTAGTAGAACATATTACATATATGTACTTATACATATATAAACACTCACGCCTGTTATCCAGAGGGGTACGATTTCTATTTGGCACGATCCTGACACATCTCTATCGCTTCTTTCATATCCATAATATATCTACACATACATGCTCGTTGGTTAAGGGTACTCTTAACACAGTCTTTCTTCAATGTTCAATATATGGGTTTTATGTCAATTAAATATTTATTAGATTTATGTAAATGTTGTATTAGTCAATTAAGAATTAGGTTATTATCAATTTTTTTATAAAATTTATTGAGAATTTTGTGTCGCTGCTCCCAATGTGTATTTATAAGTTAAGTTTGTTTTATGTATAATGAAATTGTTGCTATGCCCAACAGAGGACTATGTCCAACAGTGGACTTTTGCGAGCCGATAAAGAAGAAAACCGTGTATAGACAAGAGAAAAATATCGAGTATAAATAAATTATGGACGGCGTGATGTCCAAACATAGCTGTGCACTCAAGGTGACTCTCAGGTCCAGCCGTATCTTCCGAACAGCGGACTCCGCTATCCGGAATGGACATATTCGACCGTGTGTTGGCACTTTTAACAGTGTAAATGAAAAAAAAATAGTTCAGTTTTCCAGCTGAGACCTTGAGGATCACCAGCTGATTAGTCACCGCCAATAAGGTTTTCGTCGAGGTCGACCAGCTGGCAATATTCTGGTCTATCTAACTCTTAGATGGGTGAAGGCAGTAGAGTTCAAGGGGGAGGCATTGGCCGTTAGTTTGGACATTGCGAAGGCCTTCGATCGGCATTGGAACAAAGCGCTTCTTTCGAAGCTCCCTCCCTATGGGCTTCCCGAGAAATTGTGGAATTGATTCACCAGCTTTCTTGCAGATCGGAGCATCAAGATCGTTGTAGACGGTGCATACTCCGATTACAAGCCTATTAACGCTGGTGTTCCACAAGGTTGCGTGCTATGACCAACGTTGTTTCTTATGCATATCAATTATATGTTGCAAACCGATAACATTCATTGCTATGAGGATGATAGCACTGGTGATGCTCTATACACCGGCTGTGCCAATATTTATCGGGAAAACGTTGCCGAGTATCCGAGCAAACTTGTGTCTGAAGTCGAGTTTTTACTGATCAAAGTCTCGGATTGGGGGCGACTAAATCTAGTCCAGTTTAATCCTCAGAAGACAACTTTGCGCATTTACCGCAAACAAGAACCCCTTTGTCATATCTCCTCAGTTTCAAGGCACTACACTTGTTACCTCAGCCAGTATCGGAATCTTCGGCGTCGACATATCGAGTGACGTGCAGTTTCGTGGACACTTGGAAGAGAAGGCCAAATTGGCTTCTAAAAAGCTTGGCGAGCTCAGCAGAGCGGGATAGTATTTCAAGCCAGCACACCGCCTGCAATTTTACAAGCCGCAGGTTCGGCCTCACATTTTTTTATAGGATAAGGTGATAAACGAGCACACAGTCCACTTGATGGTAAGTGGTTGCTGTGACCCATAGATATCTTCATTTATCCTCAATAAGAAATCAAAATGCAGATGCGTCATCACCCGTGAGGACTAAGATGGAATGCCTTTTTTCCAGTAAAATGGGTCTCCGGTTCTCTACACTCACCATACGAAACACAGCAGTGTCAAGCTGCCATTTTACGCTGGTATCTGTGAGAGCGTGGTCCATCCCGGTCGAGCCGACCCATTTGTACTACAACTATACTACTAATATAGCTGCAGCATGGCTCTACCATGTATAAAACACATGGAATACTGTTCCTATCTCTGGGCTGGGGCTTCCCAGTGCCAGCTCCTTCCATTTGACCGTATCCAGCGTAGAGCGGCTCGAATCGTCGACGACCGAGTCTTTTCCGATCGGCTCGATTCACTGGCGCTGCGAAGAGATGTTACATCTCTTTGCATTTTCTTTCGCATCTACCACGGGGAGTGTTCTGAGCAATTATTCGGATTAATCCCAGCCGCCAAATTTAACGAAGGCACACCGCGACAAAGCTGCCGACACCAGCCACACTATCTGGATAATTGGCGGTCCATCACTGTACGTTTCACTAGGAGTTTTCTTCCGCATACGATCTCTTTGTGGAATAGTTTACCACCGGCGATTTTTCCGGACCACTACGACTCAGGGACCTCCAAGAAAAGAGTTTCTTTCTAAAAGGCCGGCAACGCACTTGCAATTCCCCTGGTGTTGCAGTTGTTCATGGGCGGCGGTAAGTCACTTACAATCAGGTGAGCCGTTTGCTCGTTTGTCCTATAAAAAAAGTGCAAATTAAACGACAAATAAAAAAAATTACTCGATATAATGAAAAATACAATCTAAATAAACAATAATTACATAATTTTCATTTTATCTACGTATAATCCTATGATGACAAAAACCAACCGCGCTTGTGTGACACTACTATCGCCCGCGCATGCGCGAAGACATATAGCAAAGAGTATACAGGAAAAGAGAGCCCACTCGTGCGAAATCTGCCAACCGAGGAGGAGGAGGAGTACTAGCGCCGTCTGGTGCGGTTTCGGCACAATATTGTACAATATTATTATAACTAAACTTACTCGACTGAGCTTCTGCATTCTGATTGGTTGTAGCAAAATGATAAATGACATTTCTTTTTTTATTTGAAGCAACTATGCCAGGCGAAGGACTTCCCAAATAAGTTCATTTATTAATTACTTGCACATTTTATTTTAAAATAAAACGAGGTAAATGCAAATAAAACAATGTTGAAATTTATTTATTTACTTTATTTTTCAGATTTTTCTTATATTTTAACAGAGCTTTACCTTGCATTTCTGGTAGCTGCCTTCTTTCTAATTGAATTTCTAAGTGAACAATATCTACACCTTTTAAAATTTTATTGATAATAGTGCACCAGTTATAAAGATCGATATTTATTATGAACCTAGGTATTTTGTTTTGTGGTGAGGTCCTTTCTGCACGTGGCAGTTGATTTTTGAAACAAGTTTTCTTATGACCCACTTATGCAGTGTAAGCATGGGACTGTAATTTTAGACGCCATTAGCTTGCTTCTAAAATTAATGGATAAGTATTAATATAATATTCACCAGTTTCACCACTCTCGTTACTTTCTTTTCACGTCCTTGAAACAGGCTCTTTATTTTTAATAATTGTGCGCTAACATCATCTTCTTAATTAAAAGATGAGCGGTAAATCTTAGTGAATCCTGTAATTAATACAGATTTAAAAGCATTATTATGAAATTGTGGCAAGTCAGGGTATGGTGTTCCTAAAATTGTATGATCTTATTTGAATGAAAACAATTTTCGAATCAGATAATTTTTATTGTTTTCTTGGACAAAAACTGCCACAATTTCTTAAATCTTTTATGGTACTTATTCAGTTCTTTATACTGGGCAATGTACATTCATGACCATTTTCATTAATAAATTTTATATTTTGTTGTTTCAACAAAGCTTGCTACCAGAATGCCAAAATTCTTAAATCTTTCCCTCTTCTTTTTTATATTTATCACCGCACTGTCAAATAGGTAAATAAAAGATACTATTTCAGAAGTATTTTTCTGGGTTTTGCTCACTAGCCGCACATCCGAATGATGAGCTGTAATAAATATTTGAAATATTATTAAATAAATATCATTACATACTCTGTGCAGTATTTTTAAGTTACTGCTGTGCTATGCTGTGGCCCACAGACACCTACATTAATCCTCAGTTGTAAAGGTATCAAAATGCAAATGCATTGTCATCCTTGAAGACAAAATAATGCCTTGTTAGCAGTAAAAAGGGTTTTTGGTCACTAGTCATGTAAAACACTTCAGTTTTATGGTGCTATGTATAAATATATTTAATAAAATAATTTATATGATAACTTACAAAATGCAGATGTATAATTAGAGGATCCTGCCACGGTTTTACTAAATACACAAACATAACTCTTAACCTGCAAATAATCCATAAGAATTTGATTAGGAAAACGTATATTACACATACAAAAATTTAATTACATGTAATAGAAATAAAATTACAATTATTTTATACTTTAATTTTTTTCAGAAATAGCATGTTCGACGTTAAGTTTGGGTAACAATCGTGCTTCTGCATGTTCATAGTTGTACACGCCCCTAGCTGCCCAAACCAAGGGTGACGGGATTAGGGCCCATGAGTAATCCCATCGACGGGCAGCAGAGGGGCGGGGCCAGAATATGGCCACGTGGAATATGTTCTAAATACAATAAACTATATGGGAGAAAGCTAGAAACACATAGTACTTACCATTATCCGAAGCTAACTTCGCACCAAGGCTTGGGCAGGCCGTGAGTGTGTGTAATAGTGGATGGCGAGTAGTGTACAGGGATGTGTGAATGTGTGGGGCCTTGGCAAGCATAGGCGACCAGCAGCGGCTGAGTTCCAGGCTGCTCCAAAATGAGGTAATCTTCCGCGGCGCAGTCCACAGTCACTTTCTTCGTTCGTCACGATGACAGTCCATTAACTCTATCGTACAACTAACTAACTTACAGAAGCCACTAACTCTAATTTGTTATAAAGCGTAACACCCAAAACAAATACAGAATGTCGGTTTATACGAAATCCCGTTACTATAAGCAAAAACGTAACACACCGCACGAGCAATTAATATTGTCAAATCACTTATATACGCTATCAAATTAGAATAACCAAATTCGCGATAATTAGGCGCGCCTAACACGCAGTTCAGACTTTGATCGCAGTCAATGTTAACTTCCTAACAATTTGTCAGCCCGGCGTCGAATTCTAGACTTAACAAAGAAACCTTCGTCGTGGCAGCGTCTGCTAACAAAACCGACTCCAAAAATGGAGGTTTCCCAGGCGTCCTTAAACGTGCTCTCGTTAGCACAGTATTATAGCAACTGTTCGACTCGACCCCGCCGCCTGTAGGAAAAATCTCTCTCGCGCGAACGTCAAACCAGTACGAATGCACCGCGCCGAGTGCCCCCTGGCGTTAGTTCCTGAAACGTCAAACCAGTACGAATGCACCGCGCCGAGTGCCCCCTGGCGTTAGTTCCTGAAATTAGCGTTTGGCGCGAACAAACCTCCGTCCCGGACATAAGGACCTATGTCCACGAGCAAACCGGCAAGCGGGACAGGGTCGCGACGGCACGTTGCAAGACCGAATCTACACCAAAACTAGGCCACCTTTGGCACCCCATCAGATCTTGCAACCCTAGCCACCGCCTCAAAAGATAGCCCCAATGGGGCAAGCCGGAGGGTCAACCTCCGCTCGATGCCCCTGGTGAGCATCGCAGCACCTTAATAAGTCCTGTACTGGACCGAAGTCCGACGACCTCTTTCAACACCTATCTGTGCCCCTATGATTCGTTCCGATTCGGTTCGAACGCACCACGCCGAGCGCCCCTGGCGTTAGTTCCTGAAATTAGCGTTTGGCGCGAACAATAGTCTTTCTTGTCTATCCTTGTAGTACTAAATCTTTTCTTGGTATTGTATTTTTTTTTAAAAAATTGTTTCGCATTCCTTTTATTAAATGTGGTGGATCAAATATGACAATCATATAAATACCACTTATATGTTATCAGGTCATCTAAAAATATAAAACATAAATAATAAGGCAATTTTTTTAAAATAAAACATAGCGGGAAAATTTTGATTAATTGTACCTGTCATTTTATTTTCTCGTATTTCAACTGCTCTAGTTTCATTTTGCAGTAGTATACGAGCAGATCTGAATGTATCCCCTTGATCTGAGACTACTGTTAGTGGAATAAGTCCTGTATCACCAACACCCGCAACAATTTCTTTTAAAATATTTTTTACTTCAATAGTAGATATTGATACTTCACTATAGTATAAAGCAATCGCTTGATACAAGTAAATGCAAAGAAAAATGCAAAGATAGGGCGGAAATAAATTAACGCAACCAAACGAAAATTTATCAGTAATAAATCAGTAATATCATTTAGTGACACATGAATACTACTCTATACTCCATGCTTTTGAGCATGGAGTATAGAGTATAGAGTATACGCCATGCTTAGAAGGAATGTCCAGAGGCGAGGGGGGTGTTAACTGTCATATATCATATTGCTATGACATTTGTCCTATGTCCAATATTTTCTCTATAAAGATTACTGTCCGTGCCCAAGACCATGTGTGCACAAAGTACATTATATATTACTGAACGACGAAAACACCACAAAGCCACGAAAGATCAAAAACAAAACAATTTTAAAAAAGTCAAGTTTGTCGGTAATATATAATGTACTCTGTGATCAAGATGAAGATTGATGTCTGACAGTTGACGTAAATTTCAGTGGACGGATGTCAGAGCTCTATAAAGATAGCAGTGAAAAGTCAGTAGAAACATAAAAATTGTATCCCGGAATTTGTAGCTAATTTGTTGCTAATTAGTTACCAAAATCGCGATTTTGTTGCTCCAACCGGTTTTGAGTAAATTGAATTACTGCTATCTTTACATGAAGATAGCAGTAAAAACTTTCAATCAACCCCGCCGTAGCGGATAAAACGGGATAATTTGTTGCTAATTAGTTGCTAACATATAATGCAAAAATATATTTAAAAAAATTAAAATAAAAAAAATCTTAATTAAAAAAATTCATCAAAAATTAATAAAAATCAATTTATGTATTGATACTTATTCTGAAGTTCCAAATTAATTAAAACTTTGCTGCTAATTAATAAATAGATCAATAACTCCCAGACAACCTACAACATCATAAAATCGGTCGAAAAGCTGTATCAAGTAATAAGTTACAAATAAATGTGTACATGCTGCCTATACCGCAGATTAAAAAACAGAACAACGGATATATTATTGCTGTTCAGTTATGAAGGCATAAAGAGCCAGCAACAAAATAAAATAGATCGATAAGCTTCACCACGTAATAAGTTAATAATTATTTGTGTACAAGCTATATCATGAAAATTATAAAAAATATAGCAGATATTTTATTGTTGGTCAGTAACGGAAGCATTATGTCAAATAGAACCAGCAACAAAGTAAAATCGATGAATATATTTTTATGAAAATTTTAGAAAAATATAGCAAATATTTTGTTGCAAGCTGGTACTGGAAGCAGCAAGTCATAAAGAGCTAGCAAAAAAATTAAATAGATCGATAAGTTACACCCCGTTATTAGTCAGAAATTATTTGTTAACAAGTTATATTTTTATGATAATTTTAGGGAAAAATATAGCAGATATTTTGTTGCTAGCCAGTAATTGAAGCAGCAAGTCATAAAAATCCAGCAACAAAATAAAATAGATGGATTAGCTGCACCAAGTAATAAGTTAATAATTATTTGTGTACATGCTATATTTACATTAAGATTTTTGATAAAAAGGTGACAGATATTTTGGTCTGGTCAGGAACGGAAACAACAACTCATAAAGAGCCAGCAACAAAATAAAATAAATCGATAAGTTGCACAACGTTATTAGTTAGTAAATATTTGTGTACATGCTATATTTTTATGAAAATTTTAGGAGAAAACGTAGCAGATATTTTGTTGCTGGTCGGTTATAGAAGCAGCAAGTCATAAAGAGCCAGCAACAAAATAAAATCGATCGATAAGCTGCACCAAGTAATAAGTTAATAATTATTTGTGTACAAGCTGTATTTACATGAAAATTATAGGAATAAAGATAGTAGATATTTTGTTGCTGGTCAGTAACGGAAGCAACATCTCGTATAGAGCCACCAACAAAATAAAATAGACCGACAAGCTGCACTAAGTAATTAGGTGCTAATTATATGTGTACATGCTATATTTCTACATATACCATAACATTTTAGAAAAAAAAGGTAGCACATATTTTGGTCTGGTCAGTAACGGAAACAGGAACTCATAAAGAGCCAGCAATAAAATAAAATAGGTTGATAGACTTTACCAAGTAATAAGTTAATAATTATTTGTGTACAAGCTAAATTTACATGAAAATTATAGTAAAAAAAAGGTAATAGATATTTTATTGCGGGTCAGTAACGGAAGCAGCAATTCATGAACAGACAGCAACAAAATATGTGCTAACATTTTCCTTAAATTTATATTAAAATATAGCATGTACAATAATAATTTCTAACTAATAACGTAATGCAAGTTGTTGATCAATTTTCCCTATCTTGTCTGCAATTCCTCTGACATATGGTAGAACAACAGACACCAGGCACACGCTCAACTGTGGCAGGTTTCAACCGGTCACTGTGACTTGAAGGGCGCGGGACCTGAAGCTTGTTGTCGTGCAATACTTGGTTGATGTTCTGGAGCCCGGCGGCCAGGTGTTTCTGTCACAAATTCCTAGGAGAAACAATGAATTTCCCACGGTAGCTAACTGTGATGGGTGGTAGTGAGATCCACCGCTTAAATATCTCTTCGTATGGATCTTTTTCCTATACACAGTACGACTAATGGTGTTATCAGGAATTATAATGACTAAAAAATCTAGGAAATCTAAAGAATTATTTGTATCTTACTCCATTGTGAATATTTTAGAGTTAATGGAGTTAAAGTAGTCTAAAAATGCAGCACTAGGGATAAATGTACACAAGGATAATATAGCTTACTATTAGTAAACAAGAACTTCAAAAACGGATCATTAGTTTCGGAGGTTAATCACATATACCCATAGTTCATACCTACATACATACAAACTTACAAACTAAAGAAAATTACGTCTTTATAAATGGCTCTAATGGCCCTCTTCTACAACACTAGTGACAATTCAAATTTTTTTTACAGCATACGCTGCAGAGCAGTCTGCTCACTAATTTAGATATATTATGGGGACCCCACTGAAGTTTTTGTTCGAGAGTAATATCAAGAAAAACTGTGCAATCGACGAGACTCAATCCTTCCTCATCTAAAAGCTAATTGGTCTGCAATTTTAAAATTTGGGGTTATAAATTTTTACACAAATTTTATATACTTAGTTTTATTGCCATTTTAAACGTAAATTGTAAACGTTAAACCAATGTACCAATTTTGATATAGCATTATGAACTTTGTCATATAAAAATCAACTATTAAAATGTGGCCATTGATAATAATAATATCACGGATGCAGGTTGTTATCACGTACGACTTAGTGTATCAGCCGATGGTGTGAGGTGAGGTAAACGCCGCCGAGGGGGAGGGGGGAGGGTGGCCGCCTGCCGCTGGCAGTCGCTCAACGAGCGGGCTGACGACAGCAGCTTTAGAGCAGCGGTGCGGTCAAGTAGCGTATTTTAGTGACCGCTGCATATACTTCGCGCGACCAGTTTTTTTGGGTTTATGGTCTAGATTTTAGGATTTGTGCGCGTTACTTCGCTACCGAATTGTGGTTCGTGAAGACCGTCTCGGTTTAGTTTGTCTAAGTTATAATTTCGTGACAAGAGGCTTGTATTGTGTTTGACTGATTAGAGTAATTTCGTTGCAATTGTACCGTCGCGTTAATAGCCTTTTGTGTGTTGACTCTTAAGTTACTTTGTGCGTCAGCTAGGTTGATTTTGAATTCTTATTGCGGCGTAGTGTTTAGTATCGAACGAAGGAATTTAGTCGCTGTTTGTAACGCTGAACTTTGTGACTCGTGAAGAGATCGCGTTAGTTCCCTATTAGTAATTTGGTGATAAATGAATCCGGAACCTTGAATATTGAACATTGAACTACTGTTCGTTACTTGTGTCGGGTATCACGTATACGAAGACTAGGGCTCTCCTGGAGCGTTGAATCACTCGGTCAAGGACTATTAGATTTGGTTTTGGTCGAGCACTTAAATGAATGATGCTTTAAATTAAAAATAAAATGCTTTTGGGTTTCCGCGAAATGTTTCATATTTGTGGCGGTTGGGATTAAGAAGGCGAATTTAATGTGCTCTTTGAATACTTGTACATATGTTTTGTAATTGTATTTGATCATTGTGTTTGTTTTGTTGAAAAGAAAATTAAAATTGAATGATGTGCTCTTTGAATGCGTGTGCATATGTTTTTGTGAATGTATGCGATCATTTTGTTTGCTTGTTGAAATGAAAAAAGAAATTGAGTAACACTATTTGTGCCGAAGGAAATAAAAATAAATACTCTTTTCGTTTTCACATTTTTGTTGATACTGTCGAAGATATTTATTTTGAAAGGAAACAAAATTTTTTGGCTATCTATAATGTTTATCGTTTTGTTTAATTTGTCTGATTGATCTATGCGCATCGGTAAATTAATTTGTTTGAATTAATTCAGTAGTTGAACATTGATGCTTTTGAAACTTGGTTGAAATATAAGCATAGGACTACATATCTAAAGGCTAGCTAGTTGTTTGTTGTTGTGGTTAAATGGTAGATGGCTTGGTTATGCCTACTTGCTTGAAAAATTCATACTAAGGATTATCTGTGCGTTTTGTTTGGCTCTCCTCAGACGCCGTTCATGTAGAATTTGTGGGTGCACCCTGCACTGAAGCTTAGGTGGCCACGCTGGGCCGCTTCGTATCGCGTCGCTGTTTGCAGACCTGATCCGGTCGGATTGCGGAACGAATCTTAGGGGCACAGATAGGTGTTTGAAAGAGGTCGTCGGACTTCTGTCCAGTAAAAGGACTTATTTAGGTGCTGCGGTGCCCAGGAAGGGCATCCAGTGGAGATTCGACCCTCCGGCTTGTCCACATGGGGCGGTATTTTTGAGGCGGTGGTTAAGGTTGCAAAATCTAATGGGGTGCCTAAGGTGGCCTGGTTTCGGTTGTAGATTCGGTCTTGCAACATGCCGTCGCGACCCTGTCCCGCTTGCCGGTTTGCTCGCGGACATAAGTCCTTATGTCCGGGACGGGGGTTTGTTTAGGCCCAAAAATGGTCATCTAAGAGGCACCCAATCACGCACGACTTAGTGTATCACCCGATGGTGTGAGGTGAGGTAAACGCCGCCGAAGGGGGGGCGGCCGCTTGCCACTGGCAGTCGCTCAACGCGCGGGCTGACGACAGTAGCTTTAGAGCAGCGGTGCGGTCGAGTAGCGTATTTTAGTGACCGCTGCATATATTTCGCGCGACCAGTTTTTTTGGGTTTATGGTCTAGATTTTAGGATTTGTGCACGTTACTTCGCTACCGAATTGTGGTTCGTGAAGACCAGCTCGGTTTAGTTTGTCTAAGTTGTCATTTCGTGACAAGAGGCTCGTATTTTATTTGACTGATTAGAGTAATTTCGTTGCAATTGTACCGTCGCGTTAAGAGCCTTTTGTGTGTTGACTCTTAAGTTACTTTGTGCGTCAGCTAGGTTGATTTTGAATTCTTATTGCGGCGTAGTGTTTAGTATCGAACGAAGGAATTTAGTCGCTGTTTGTAACGCTGAACTTTGTGACTCGTGAAGAGATCGCGTCAGTTCCCTATTTGTAATTTGGTGATAAATGAATCTGGAACCTTGAATATTGAACTTTGAACTACTGTTCGTTACTTGTGTCGGGTATCACGTGTTTGATTTTACGATGAACGTTGAATTAGTTGAGTTGAAGTTAGTTAAATTTACAATAAAGTTGATAGACTGAAATAGTGACATGAAGAAAGAAGTGGTCACTTGGTGACGCCTGCTAGAGTGATGCAGCATCGGGGAGCAGCATGGGACCAGGCCGCTGCCCGGTCACCTCAGCTGGGCCAGGTCACATAAATAAACACTACCACTAAACACCACTCATATGCACTACACCTACCTACGACCTGACCGAGTCTTGGGGCGGTCTTAGCTTCGGATCCAGGTACGTACTATTTATTTACCTAGCCTATTGTATAGTATGATAAGTCATTTGTCCATAGGCCATTTGGGCCCCGTCCTTAGTTATCCGTCGAGTCTACAGCTGTATGGGCCCCTGTATAGTCGACCTTTGTCGGGACAGCTAAGGGCGTGTACACAGGTGTTATAGCAGAAGTTTTAACACTCATTTTGCTACAGTTAGCATTCAAACACCAGCCACAGATACCTACTCTCTACCTTCTACACATCTACATAGTCTATATTTATCACCCGTTAACGCAAATGAATTGAAAAAAATAATCATAAATCTTAAAAATAAAAAGAGTTGCGGCTACGACAACATATCGATCCAAATTATTAAAAAATCCATAGAGTATATTAGTGAGCCGCTTGTTTATTTACTTAACTTAAAGATAGAAACTGGTATCTTTCCACATGAATTAAAAACAGCAAAAATCAAAACTTTGTTCAAAAAAGGTTCAAAATGTAATATCAAAGACTATAGGCCCATAGCTCTTTTATCCAACTTCTCAAAAATATTTGAAAGAATCATCTACAATAGGCTATCATCTAAGATATATAAAATCTATAAGAATTTTTCAATAAATATAGTATAATAAATAAAAATCAATTTAGTTTTCAGAAAAATAAATCCACTACACTTGCAATGTATGAAATACTCAAGGAAATTTAAGAATCTTTAAATAATAGAGCTTTTTGTGTAGGTTTGTTTTTAGATATGTCAAGGGCATTTGACTGTGTAATATAACGATGTACTGTTAAATAACCTTGACAAATTAGGTATACGTGGTTTGGCATTAAAACTGTTAGAAAGCTATATAAAAGATAGAGAACAACTCACAGCTGTTGAAAAATTTGACAAAATCAGTAAAACTTTCGAAGAAGTACAGTCTAAGCCAGTTAAAATGACACTAGGTTTGCCACAGGATATTTTAGGCCCTCTGTTATTCTTAATCTATGTGAATGACTTGCCAAATGTCACTGACAATAGATGTTTTATGTTTGCTGATGATACAACTATCTTTATACCAGGTACTCGAATGAATTTTGAAAATAACATAAATAAAACCTTAAAAATAACAGTCGAATGGCTTTGTAAAATTTAAACGTAATTCTAACAAAAACTAAAATTATTCAATTCAGAAATTATAAAACGAAACCTTTAAATTTAAATATTGCAGATAAAGACACCCAAATAGAAACAGTCCAAAACATTAATTTTCTTGGAGTCACCATAGACTGTCATTTAAACTGGAAATCCCACTGCAAATCCCAGTTACGCATTATCCATATTAGCAGAAACAACTTCCGTTGATGTATCAAGGGCTGCATATTTCGGCCAGGTATACCCTCTATTAGTTTACGGCATTATTTTCTGGGGTAATTGTACAAACGTGCAGTCAACATTTATTCTGCAAAAGCGATGTCAGCGGATCATTTATAAGATGTACTCAGGCGAAACTCTAAGAAATGTATTCAAAGAAAAAGGCTATCTTACTCTTACTAATATTCACATTTTAGAAATTTCAATTTTCATCAAACAGAATAACAACTATTTTCAGATTAAATCTAACTTGAATTCACGTCCAATACGCAGCCAATATAAGAACAATTTGTGTACACCTAAAATTAATAATTACATGTATTATAAGAGCACTTTTTGCACATGTATTAAAATATTAAAACATCTGCCACCTGATATAAAAGCTATGGACTTGCCAAGATTTAAAATACACCTCAAGAAGTGGTGAATATATAATGTGTTTTATAATTTAAATGAATATTTTAATACCAAACATTAATTTATAAATAATAAATATAATTATAAATATATTACTAAATATTTCTTAATTATTGCATGCCCGATATGGGTAAACTGTGTAACATTTAATTGCAATGTCAACCGCAAATTCTACATACACAGCTTACTGGCAATAAATATTCTGATTCTGATTCCGATTCAACGAGGTATCATTAGAAAACAATACTATATTATGTTAATCACTTACAAGGTAAGTAAATAATATTTAGCTACAGCAATACGTGTTGATTCTTAAAATAATTTAACTACATTGTTATGTATGATTTAAACAATGCGGTAAACTTCATTATTACGGAGGAAGTTTCTAGGAGATTGATATTAAAGTCTCCACATATTACTACAGACTTATTCTGTTTACTAAGTTCAAGCAAAACTTCTCCGCAGTCTTTTCAAAATAATCATACGTAGCACATGGATGTCTGTAAAAAATGAAGATAATGAGGTGCTCGAGCTTGACACAAACTATTTCTACAGTTCGTTCAACAGAGACACCCACAATATAATGCTATTAGCCAGCATTATATTGTAGCTCTGCGTATTTTTAGGGTTCCGTACCTCGAAAGGAAAAAAAACGGAACCTTATAGGATCACTTTGTTGTCCGTCTGTCTGTCTGTCAAGACCCTTTTTATTAAAAACGCGTGGAGGTATCAAGCTGAAATTCATACCAAATACTTAACTCTACTGACCCTTGGAGCTGTGAAAAATAAACTTTTAAACCAACGCAATCAAAAGATTCAGCCGTTTATGCCGCAAATTCTCGACGGAATCAAAACCTACAGGGTACTTCCCGTGAACTCAGAATCTTGAAATTTTGTACGAAGCAACGTCTTATAGCACAGATAAAGGAAAAACTGCGAAAAGCATAAATTTTTAGTTACATTATATAATCAAAATATTTTTAATAATTTTAAAGTTACCACCTCTTTTCTCATGAACGCGTAGTGGTATTATATTGAAATTCATATCAAATACTTAGGTCTATAATACCTTTAAGCTATAATAAAATCAAGGTTTTATGTCAACGCAATCAAAAGAAACAGCAATTTAAGCCGCATATTTTGAAACTCGCTACTACTCGCAAGGGTATCAAAACCTAAAGGATACTTCCAGTCGATCTAGAATCTGAAATTTGGCATGAAGCAACGTTTTATAGCACACATAAAGGAAAATTCCGAAAATCAAAATATACATTTTTATTTACATCACATAATGTTTAGTAAATAATTACTTATATACCTACAGGTATGTACGGAACCCTCGGTGCGCGAGTTCGACTCACACTTGGCCGGGTTTTTCCCTATTGAAAAAACTTACCACCTGGTGATTATTAAAATAAAACATGAAGTTATAATATTTTGGCTTTTCGTTTAGGTTAATATAAAGGATAGAATAGGTTTAATCAAAGTTAAATTTAATTTAACGTCAAAAATATATATTTCAAGTTCTACAACGGTCACTAAGTGTTAAAATGTCTGAGTTACGGACGAAAAATAATTAAAGAAAATACATATTTTTTTTAACTTATGAAAAATACCCAAGTATTCTTAATTATTCTTTATTCGTCGATCTTCGTGCCAACTACGTATGTATGTAAGTCTGGTAATATCACAGAATAAATAATACCTAAAAGGTAATACATAACTTTATATTGAGATTATTAGTAAGACCTACAGTAAATTGAGATGATGATTTTTAAACGCACTACCGTCGCCGTAGTGTTTGTTGTCGTAAAAATATTGCGTCGCATTATATTTTTCTTTCCTCTTTAGCTGAGTTTCAGTGTCATCGTAGCTACCGGTTATTTTTAATTATTAGTCGTTAACAGTTGGACAAACCCAGCCAGATGTTTGTTTGATTATTACATTATGTTTGCTGTTTCATATATTTTCTTATCTACACATGTGAGGACTACTATCGTAACGTTTCAGCAATTATTTATTATAGAGGCTATAGTAAGAGACTTTCTTTTGATGAAATTTCTAATTTGAAAATAGAACCACGTATTTTTACGTAGTTAAATTACTTTATCTCTACTAATATAATAAAAGCGAAGAGTGTTTGTTGGTTTATCCTTCTTTTACTCCGCAACGGAGCAACATATCGACATGATTTTTGCATAGCGATAGTTTTATAGGCCGAAGAGTGACATAGGCTTCTTGATTTTACTTTTATCCCAGAAAAATCTATTGTCCTGTAGTATTTATCTGGAGCGTAATTATGTAATTACCTTGGAATAATATTGGTTGAGAATTTCCGAAATGCAATACAATACAATACTCTTTATTGTACACCAAGAAAAGTAAAAAATATCAAAAAGAAAAAATAAACAACTATTGAGGGATATACAAAGGGTGGTCTTATTGCTACATAGCAATCTCTTCCAGACAATCTAGAAGAAGAAATAAATATATATATATAATATAATAAATAAAGATACAAACTTATGCATTAAAAAGAGAACATTCTTCAGATCAGATCAATGACCATAATTAAGCGGAGTAAGTGAGAGCGGTTAGAGAGATAAATAGTATTCCTTAATCTGTTTCTGGAACACATAAGGATGGAGCACTTTTAATTGACTGGGGTAAGGAGTTCCAAAGTCTGTCGATGTTGTCGTTTTCCGACCCTCAGGCGGTTTATTCGAGCGAAGCCTCGGGTAAATGCTAGAGAATGCATGTGTACAAGTTATTATATAGAAGTTCTATGTAAGTTTTGTTTAAGGTGAATAAAGGATTTTGGAGTATTGCAAAGCATACTGATATGACAAGATCGATACCATAATTGTTATGCGCATAATTATTTGTTTAGACTTCATTGTTCGCAAATTTTTATTCCAATTGTGTGTTAATAGGCTATTTTGGTTATACGGAAAATGCATTCATCATTTGTAACTCTCAAATGTAAAATAGTGACTGGTTAACTATTGTCCAATATTTTAAAAGGCAGATTTTATTTTATAAAACTAAAGTAAGAAACGAATGAACTTAAAGTCCACCTGGAGCTAGTAGCTACCGCAGTTCATGGACACTTGCAGCCGAGTTCAAACAAAGAAGGCCACAGAAGGATCCTCTGAGGATTAAGATGGAATGCCTCACAGCCTGTAACGCGCTCTCTATTACCTTCAGAACGGAATCCAGCAGACTGATTCCCAGGCAGAAAAGAAGGCCTACCACATAGTAATTAAAAAAAGAAGTGGTCGAGTTAATTTAAAAAAATTAGTCAAAAATGGATTTAAACTGTTTCAAATATTGATTGATCGCCACTTTTCAATGCGGAATCGGTAAATGACAAGGTAGTATTGTTTACGGCTATTTTAACTAGTCTCTACGATAAACATGCTCCAGTTCGTGCCGTCAAAATGAAACACCTACCTTCACCGTGGTTAACGGAAAAAAATTAAATATTATTAAATAAAAAAGCTGCAGCTAAGTCAAAATATGAATGCAAACATACAGACATAAACTGGGAAAAATATGTTACTATCCGAAAGCACTGTAATAAGTTGTGTAGCTATCCAGCTAAAGTCTAGAAATTTCTCAGAGCAATGGGGGTTGGAAAGTCATATTTATACATTATCATCAAACATTACCTAAAGATTTAAATATTGATTTACTAAATCGAAACTCCTCATCTTCGCCTGGGGCACTTCAATTAAATACATTAAATCATCTTTCAACACTTCCAACTCCTAATCATTCACCTTTTGTATTCAATCAATTCACTGCTTGTGATGTTAAGAAGAGCATTTTTCCATTACTTCCAACGCTATTGGCGACGACTGTATAAACCGTAAAATGGTCCTTCCAATTCTTGATATAATCATTCCAATCCTATATCATATTCTCAATTCCTCAATTTCTTGTAGTGTTTTTCCTTCAACTTGGAAAGATACTCAAATTATACCAATACCTAAAAAATTAAATTCTGCATCTAGTGTGCTAGTGCTATGCCTCAGACGAAAGCCAGAAAGACAGCCCCAGCTTTAGTCAATATTACGGAAGATATCAGATATGGCATGGAGAACGGTAAGTTAACCGTACTTACTTTACTGGACTTTAGTAATGCATTTAATTCTGTCGACTACGACATTTTACTGGGCACATTAAGCTCTCTTAATATATCTCCAACGGTGGTTTCGAAGTTACCTGTTTGGGCGCCGGAAACACTTACGCATTAATGATACATTCTCATCATGGTGTAGCACCATTGCTGGTATATCACAGGGTGGCGTTTTATCACCTTTGCTTTTTTCAGTTATTATTAACTCAATATCCACTAAGATAAATTCTTCCTATCACTTATATGCAGATGATTTTCAGATATATACACAAGCTACTCCTAGTGACTTAGCTGTAGCTATTAACACTATAAACAGTGACCTAGCAATTATTACGCAATGGAGCAAAAATTATGATTTCAAAATTAACCACCTGAAGACACAATTAATTATTATAGGTTCTCTGCATATGCTTACAAAATGCAGTTTACCACAAGGAACCAAAGTTGTATTTGATGGTAATATAATCCCGACTAGTCACACTGTCAAAAACTTGGGTATATACATCGATAAAACTTTATTTTGGGGTTCTCAGTTACAGGCAGTTAGCCGTAAATTTTTTGCAGCTGCTCATTCTTTGAGAAGACTACGCAACTTTTTACGAACTGCCACTAAGATTGAGCTCGCGCAAACTCTTCTGCCTCCTATCCTCGATTATGCAGATGTCAGCTATCTTGATTTCACTGAAATGAACTTGATAAACTTAAGCGACTTCAAAATTTTTGTATAAGATTCATATTTGGTTTGCGTAAATTTGATCATGTGTCAGACTTTCGTAACAGGCTCAAGTGGTTGCCAATTCGCCTTCGTCGGAATACTCATATTCTCTCACTTCTTTATAATCCTTTCTATCCTTCTTTCCTAAAAAATCGGTTTGAATTCCTCAATGACTCACATTTGAGAAATTTGAGATCATCAGAAAATTTGATATAAAAATGCCAACTCACACTACTAAATTTTTGGACAGATCATTCACAATATAAGCTGTCCGATTATGGAGTGACTTGCTATTATCAGCAAGACTTGCTCAATCCCTACCGGTTCTTAAGAAACATGTACATGATTACTTTTTTCAACTTTGATTCTATCTAGTTCATTTGTACTTATATATATATATATATATATATATATATATATATATATATATATATATATATATATATATATATATATATAAATAAGTATTTTTGTATTTATCTTATCTATGTACTTACTTACTTACTTATATACCATTCTATATTTCTATTTTATGGCTTTAAAAAAATAATGTAATTTTTGTCGCCAAACCGTTTTTATTGCTTTCTTGCAGTCCTGTCCATCCAAAGGTTGTCTGGAGGAAATCGCATTTAGCGATAAGACCGCCCATTGTACCACATTTCTTTTTCTCATTTTTTGTTACTATTTATGTTATTTTTTGGCGTACAATAAAGTGTTATGTATCTATCTGAAACTCATGGCGTCATTTAGCGGAAAAGGCGGAACAACGATTACCGAGAATGTTAGTTAAATATATATCTTACCAAAAATAATTAAATCAAGAGGAGCCAGGCGCCAAGAGAGACGTTCGAGATTGTCGACTTCACCGATAAAGAGTAGAGTTTTAAGCGGGCGCCAAGCTCCGTAGCATTTGCTTAAGTCATAGCACCTATAGATGTACAACGTTCTTGGAACTGATCGAAAACCCAGAACATCATTTATACCAATCTTGACCTCTTTTTACATTTATGATTTCAGTATAACATCATGCATAGTGTACATTGTCGTCATTGGGGCAGAGCCTTTAAGATGACGAAGCCCTTTCTCCCATGTCTTAAATTCAGTTAATTTATATACTTTTTAGTAAGACCTAAAACATTCGGCTCCAATAATTTTTGATTTAGAATAAATCAACAGTAATGATATATATATATATATATATATATATATATATATATATATATATATATATATATATATATATATATATATATATATCTCGGAGATTCAACAGAGGATCCCGATTTTGATCCCGGAAATACATCAGGATAACATTTATTGTTAAAAATAATAAAAGTCAGAGAGCGGATGTTCAACTTGCTCTCTTGCTTAGGCATTTAATTATTATCAGTAATAAGACAACGTAACGCACTATACATTCAGTATAGTGAAATCACAGTTCGACCACACCGTAATACGTCTCCGCCATAATCACCCACCAGTGTAAGGTTACGTATGTAATTACATGGTAACACCAAAATATGTAAACCAACAGCAACACTACTTATCTCAATGTAACACAGCGCAGCCTCTCAGCAACACCAATCCTCCTTGCCTGCACTAGAAGAATTACAACAACGAACAGCAACGGACATTATCTTAGCACTAATAGAATTACCACACTCGTAGAATGACTTAAGCGGAATCTCCCCCGAACTTTAGTAAACTATTTATTAATCTGTGCCCGCACGGCACCTACAGTGAACTTTATACTGCACAAACAAGTGGGGGTTTCTCGATATACCCTCATTTCCACCTCGATCCAAGTGATATTTTAAAGACGCTCCGACATATGTATATATATATATATATATATATATATATATATACAACGTGTCCCAAAATTCAACGATAAGCCAGCACCGGAGGATAGACCTGCCCCGGACTAATCGGGTAAAAAAAGAAAAAAAAATATATCCCAATTATATTTTAAGTTATATAAAAAAAATGAAATTCTTCAGAAATTGAGACCGTTTATGATATTTTTCACTACCATGACCACAATTTTTTAAATATTTTTTTCTTTTTTTTTATAGCCAACCTGAATAGTACTGCTATCTACCACAATTCTTAAAAACTCCAGAATAACTCTTGTTTTATCACAAAAATTAATGAAACTTATTTTATTCCCTAAATTTTTTGAAGACTTTTACTTTTAACCAAATTTAACTTATCGTGGTGTAAAAAAAAAGTATGAACACTAGTATGGCAAGTTTTTTTAAAAATTGACGCAACTAACCAATATTCCAAAATGGTATAATACTCTAGGAAAACAAGTTATAAAAAAATATGGGCCTATTATTTCTTAACAGGGGCCAAATTCCTTAAATTGTAATTGTCAGTAATCACTTTTACTACATGCCCAAAATGGGTTCCTGTTACAATTTCTAGGAATTCGAATGGGGCATTAATACCTTAGATGTTAGAGAGAGATAGATAGATAGAGATATTTACGTTAAAAAGAGACAACAACAGGGCAGGTAGAGAAGCTGTTATTATTCTCAGCAAGTCGGTTCAGTACGCTCTGCTCCTTTGTTTACTGCGCACCGTACCCAATTCAACTTACGTGGCCCTCGTTGGCTTTTTGGACTGGAATCGACCTGCAAACTTAACTGACCTGGCATTATTTGGACTGGAAGTGATCTGCAAACTGAACTGACCTGGCATTATCTTGGACTACGATTGTGTGTTTTGTGATTTAGAGTTCTGGCGCATTTTGGACTGTTTGGCGTTTAACATGCCGCAACCGTACACACCACAGGAATACGCTAATATGCATTTAATCTATGGAGAATGCCGATGTAATGCTAACGCTGCTAGCAGACTGTATCCAGAAAGATACCCAAATACTCAAAGATATCCTGATTATCGAGTGTTTATTAATGTGCATCAAGCGTTTTCGGAGGGTCGTATGCCATCCAATAGGAGCAGCGCTGGAAGACCTAGATTGGATCGTGATGAAGAAGTTCTCAAGGAGATAGAAAATGACTCGACTACTTCGGTACGTGCCATAGAAGAAGCTACAGGAATCCCGAAAAGTTCTGCACATCGAATATTAAAACGTCACAAGCTTCACCCATATCACTACAGGCGTGTGCAGACGTTATTACCGCGGGACTATCCGCTACGGGTCACATTTTGCCGTGTAATGCTGCAAAGGCACAGTGAAGATCCCCACTTCCTAGACAAAATTCTATGGTCGGATGAAACAACGTGCAAGAAAGATGGGTATTTAAATCTTCACAATCTACATAGTTGGAGTAATGAAAATCCACACTTGATGAGACAAGACAAATCCCAATATCAATTCAAGGTTAACCTATGGACCGGCATATTAAATGGAAAAGTAATTGGGCCCTTTGAGTTACAAGGAAACTTAGATGGCAATAGTTATTTAAACTTTTTACAAAATGACTTGCAAGAATTGTTAAACGACGTGCCCTTAAGTGATCTTCAAAACATGTGGTTCCAAAATGATGGTTGCCCAGCACATTATGCCCGTCCTGTGCGAGAATATTTAAATCAAGAGTATCCAGGGCGTTGGATCGGGCGACTTGGTCCTATCTTATGGCCACCCCGTTCACCCGATTTGAACCCCCTGGACTTCTTCTATTGGGGTTGTCTTAAAAACAGGGTCTACTCAAAACCCATTGTGACATTGGACGAGCTTCGTCGAAATATCACTCAGGCTGCTGATTACATTAATAGCAGAAGATATGCAAGACAAATAAAACGATCATTTTTAAGGCGATGTCGTGCATGTATTAATGCTGGTGGCAAACAGTTCGAACATTTGCTATAATGTTAATAACTTAATAAATTACACGTGAAACTGTTTGTACCATTTGTTTTGAAATATTAAACATTTTTCAAGAAATAATACTTTTATTACACCCGACCGTCATTTGGCCCCTGTTAAGAAATAATAGGCCCATATTTTTTTATAACTTGTTTTCCTAGAGTATTATACCATTTTGGAATATTGGTTAGTTGCGTCAATTTTTAAAAAAACTTGCCATACTAGTGTTCATACTTTTTTTTTACACCACGATAAGTTAAATTTGGTTAAAAGTAAAAGTCTTCAAAAAATTTAGGGAATAAAATAAGTTTCATTAATTTTCGTGATAAAACAAGAGTTATTCTGGAGTTTTTAAGAATTGTGGTAGATAGCAGTACTATTCAGGTTGCCTATAAAAAAAAAGAAAAAAATATTTAAAAAATTGTGGTCATGGTAGTGAAAAATATCATAAACGGTCTCAATTTCTGAAGAATTTAATTTTTTTTATATAACTTAAAATATAATTGGGATATATTTTTTTTTCTTTTTTTACCCGATTAGTCCGGGGCAGGTCTATCCTCCGGTGTTGACTTATCGTTGAATTTTGGGACATGTTGTATATATATATATATATATATATACATATATGTATATAGTGTTTTACGTTATTAGGGCCTTATGAAGGTTTTTTGAATTAATTTTCTTTTTTATTTGATATCGTGTTAATATTCACAGTGATTTCACATTGAAAAAATTAATGAAATCGGACAGATTTATAACAGTGGTGTAGGTAGACAAACTACCAACATATAATCTTATGCATTATAGTCAGGAGCTCTTGGTTTTATGGTGCAAATACAGCACATTGAACAGTAAATAAGTTTTGCTTTTATTAGAGCATGTAAAATAATTCAAAAGCAATAACGTAAAACGTATCATAGCCATTAAAAATAATTACCTTTTAAAATAATTTGAGATTATATGTGAGCGATAACAGGGAATTTATTTCACTTCTGATAAAAGAATTTATCCCAATCCTTATGTTAGAAATTACTCTCAAACTAATTTAAAATAAAGAATATAAGTCGATAGTCACTAATTGTTTTATAATACAAATAGAAGAAAGAAGTTCGAAGTAAATACAAGATAACATTAAAATAGGCGAAGTATGTAAACCAACAGCAATACTGCCTACCTATTACGATGTGCTACAAGACAGCGTCTCCATAATATAATTTTCTTTACGTTTGCCTAAGGTAAACAGGTAAAACCATGACAGTGATTCAGACACGTAGAAGAATTATTCATTCCTATGACCGACTGATCCCCGAATGACTGATAGATAATACCTCTTAGTCGCCTGCGCGGTACTTTATACTACTAGTGGGAAATTATTTATTAATTTTTTGTATTTTATTTCTTTTATTTTCTACTCTGATTCTTATCAATATTATATAATTTTAGTCCCCTTTGTACAAGTAGTTATTCTTTTTTTTTTTTACTAAAAATTTGAAGTAGTTTGTAATGAATTGAAATTCGAAAAATTTTATTGATTTTTATCATTTGTTGGCACATAAGCATTAGTCTGTAAGCATTGTTAAATATTTTTGAGCACAGAATCAGTCAAATCGTTAGATCAGCAGATGTGGCTCAAAGGAAAGCGTTCAAGCGTGTTTCACACTAACGAGAAATTTCGTACTTATTCGAATTAAATAAAGAAATTAAATTGGCAATTATTTAAAAACATTACTTGAAGGTGTGATATGATTGAATGATGAAAATGCGGCTGGCCTATATTTCGCTTACTTATTTCGATCTATTTATATAACATAATATTTCCTGTACGACTGACTCATCTATCAACGCACATTCCATACCGCTAAAGCCATTTATGATGTATGCATCCACTAAAAAGGGTTCACTTTACTGGGAATCAAATTATTGAGCCCAAACTTTGTTGAATTTGAGATCAATATTTTTACTTAGGCTCTGCATCATTAATAGGTCGTCAGCAGTGGCACAGCGTGGGCCGCTGCTGCTAAAATGCCACCAAAATCCATGTATATGTATGTTTCAGTGCATGCGTGCCGTATAAGATCATCTCTATTTGATTGGCATTATTTAAAAGGTTAAGGCGGAGGTGAATTTTCTTTTCCAAATTCCCGCCTCTTCCTATTCCCTCTTTGCCTTGCTTTTTATGACGTAGGCATCCACTAAGAAGGGGTTTTGAAATTTCAACTCCTAAGGGGTTGAAATAGGGTTTTACAGTTTGTTTGAAACTTTTTATTTTACTGTAAAAATAATGATTATGCTTTTTGGAATTTTTCAAAACCAACTTACGGGGGACCAAAGGATGTTCAAATTTGTATGGAGAAAAATATTTAACGGCCTTTTTTAATTTGTAAACTGGGGCAAATACTCTTAAAATAGAAATAATGAAGAACATTTTTTTATTTTTATAAAAATTTTACCTGCAGGTTTTCAAACAAGGGTGCAAAGTATGTATGAAAAATGTTTTATTAAGAAGCCCAGATCAAAACCACTGGATGTAGAAGCGGGAATTTGGGACAATAGCTTCCTTTTTTTACTAAGGCAACGCCACCAAGAAAGTATTTTAAAAAATTCAACCCTAATGATGGTGAAATTGGATGTTACAATATGTATGATACTTTTTATTTTACGGGGCGATTTTGAAGTGCTAGAAATTTACTGAAAGTACTTTGTTAAAATTAAATTAAAATAAATCGCCGCGCCCGTGTGGCTAAATAAACAAGGTTTTTTTCGATTTATCGAAACAACCTATTATTACATGGCCAAAGTTTTCTATAATTCACTATTAATACTTATCCAGATAAAAATGTTACTTAACTTGGTCATTTAATGTAAATTAAAGTTACCCTAACATTATATCATTTAAATTAATACTTTAGACGATATAGTGCAATCAAAATCACGAGCAACTAAAAAAAAACAATTGGAAACGGTTGACCGGCACGGCACTGCAGCGGCCCCCTTCATTGTCTGCACATGGAAACCGTCATTTTGAGTTTTTGCTCAAAGATCAAAAAAAGAACGATAAAATTACAACTCATACCAATAAAGGTTAACTAATTTTGGTATTAATTCATGTTTCTCATTTAAGCTATTAAATTTATAATAAATACACGTTCTAAAAATTAGTATAATATTTTTTTGCTAAGCGCACTTTTTGTATAAATGAAGTGAACTATAAATACCAAAACAACAGATACGAAATATATATATATATATATATATATATATATTGATGGTGCCTGCGCCCTTGCACGTGTGGCGGCGCCTGTGTGGCTAACCCGAATTCTTGTAAACAACATATGCACGGCACACCTGCAGTGGCGCCTGCACATTAACCACTTGTTTTGCTTGTTTATAACAGACGGAGCGACGGAGAGTCTTGGCTCTGGCGTGGCACGCTGCACTTGTTGTATTTCGCTACTAGCTCATCTTTGACATATTGGATAATTAATTTGTGCAAATTAATTAATTATTATTCTCAACTATAAAATTAGTCTCGGTAAAATTTATAGTTGATTAGCTCTATCAATGTGATCTGTGTATTTGATCTATGAATTGTTTATATATACGCTTTCAAATGGTCCTACTTTCATCTTGTTAACACTTGGACCCAAGAATATATGGAGAAGTCTCTTTCTCCTTTAAACTGCTCGAGTTTTTTACATTTTGAGGTTCAAAATGTCTAGCAATGTGCCAAGAAAAGGCGTGTTTCTTTAACGTGCTATGAATTTAAAAAAATAAGTGGCCTTTTTGCGTTCTAATGTGTTGATAAGTGTTGCAGCTTACTCCGAATATTGCGTGGTCGGCAAGATGGGGTTTGATGTCGAGAGATTAGTGGAAATCGCTTCAACAATTATGGATGACGACAATTATCGTGACGGCGGTTGATGGAAAGGATTCAATATTGAAGGTCATAATTTAGAGCAGTCGATAGTGATACATCTCTAACGATAATGCTGTAAATGTTAAATATACAAATTTACAATACTAATTAAATATACAATACTCTAGAGTCTAGTGTCGAAGGGTCCTTGTTCGCCCAATCCACGTCGCATATAGCCTGTGGCAGCTGGATGTAAGGGCTGGGGTCGGGGATGGCCGAGTATTGCAGTGTTTGGCATATCTGTTTGCAGGTGGTGATAGCTGATGGACCGTAAGCTGGCGGTTTGCTGCCAACCGCACTAGGAAGTCCAATAGTCAGGGGTGGCCGTGTCGGCGCGTATATGAAATACCGAATTGATAGAGAGTGCGCGAGACGTTGCATCACTCTGGCGGAGTGGTCATATTGATAGTGGTGTGATAGAATTGAGAGTGTATTGAGAACATACTCGTTTGTACAGTCACTGTGGGCGCCGTGTGCGAGAGGTTCTGCCTGAGTCATTCGGCGAGTGCTAAGACTCGTGAATGACTCGTATCGTAGTGCTGCCCCTTGTCTAGAGGTTCTTCTAGTGCAGGAGAGGAAGATGGTGTTGCTGAGAGGCTGCTCTGTGTTGCACTGGGATGTGTGGTGTTGCTATTGGTTTGCATACTTTGGTGTTATCGTGTGGCTGCGTCCTTCACGTTGCACTACTGTGTGACTGTGATGTGAAAGTGTTGCGGTATCGTCAGGATGTAATTGCTTTACACTGAATTGAAAAAAAGAGTACGAAAAAAATGGTTTTAACTATCATTACAGGGCTTGTGCCGGTCCAATGATATGGCTACAGAAAATAATCATTCCGGTCTAGCATAAAGATGATTATAGTTTTGTAGGGCTTACTGCCGGACCAAAACTAATTGTCACACCAGTCTGAAGGATCAATATAGACCGGATCAGACGCCGTTTTGTCAGGATAATCGAACCATGTTTTCTGTGTATAGATAACTAAGATTGTGATGGAGCGCGTGTGAGGACGCACGCATGTCGGCATGGCCGTGACGGTGTCTGCGCTGTTGCACGTGCAGCGGCATCTGTGTGGCTAGCCTGAATTCTGGTAAACAACACGTGTACAACACATTTGTGCCGTTGCACCTGCAGGGGCGCCTGTGCATTAACTACTTGTTTAGCTTCTACAAAACAGACTGAGCTACTGCCATAACTGGAATCTTGGCTCTGGCGTGGCACGGTGAAATTGTTGTATTCCGCTACTAGCTCATCCTCGACACATTGGATAATTAATTCGTGCATACGAATTAATTATTATTCTCAATTAAAAAATTATAGTTTATAGTTGATTAGCTCTGTTCATATCAATGTGATCTCTGTATTTTATAATTGTATGAAGTGACAAATTGCAATCGAAAAATTAATAGAACAAATGGCTTTTGATGTTTATTTTAAAACTAATAAATTATAATAACGTCACATTAATATATGCTACCCAGGCGAATCCGGGACGGGTCACTACTTTGCGTACTATATGGTATTTTTAATTTTATGACTCTGTGATATTCGGTTGCACCTACAGATTAGGCGATTCAAAATAGAATTTTGAATCGCTTAACAGTACGAAGCTGAAATTCGATAACCTTTCTTTCCCATCGATTGTAAGGTCTATGAGCTATATGGCCTGCCCTTTGCTACTTCAGCTTACTGATCCGTTGGGTTTGTCGATTACTCTCTTTCCTGATACAAATCCTCATTTGGAATTTTACCTCGTTGAAAAAGTTTAAAGGTTAGCTTAGCTTAAAGGATATATTTGATATATAATCATTATTATATGCATATTGACGGCAATAATTTTTTTAAATAGTTTGTACAACCTTTCATATCCCGCTGCGTTTCTTGCTGGTTCTTCCCAGGACAGAGGTATTTTCCGAACCAGTGGTAAAAGTATAAAATGATTTTCAATAGGAATTACGTAGAAAAGAATAGAATAGAATGATTTTTATTCAATATGGATTATTACATAATACTTATTGAAAATCATTATTTTATTTACCACTGGTTCGGAAAATACCTCTGTCCTGGGCAGAACCAGCAAGAAACCCAGCGGGACTTTTTTTTAAACATAATTTCACTTAACAATAATTTTGTTAATACAACTTTAAATTAATTTTCATAGAACCAGCATGGTGGCAATCACCTTATTCCCAGGGGTTATTTTCATTCATGTATTCCTTGATATTATAATAACCCTTTTTGTACAGTTTTTCTTTAATAAAACTTTTAAACTTGTTTATTGACAAACTTGAACATGTTCTGGGATTTTGTTATAAAAGCGTATACATTGCCCCATAAATGAATTACTAATTCTGTGGAATCTAGTAAGTGGCATTACAAGCTTATGTTTGTTCCTAGTGTTTAAGGTACGGCTTTCTTTTGCAAAACAAATATAGCTCCAATATCAGTCGCATTACCCCATAGCAAAATTTCATAAGACATTACGCTATGAAAGTAACTAAAATACACTAACCTAGCTTTCTCAACATCTGTGAGATTTCTAATCTTTCTTACAACATATGCTGCAGAACTAAGTCTGCTTGCTAATTTAGATATATGGGGGCCCCATTGAAGTTTCGCGTCAATAGTAATACCGAGAAAAACAGTGGTATCCACAAGACTCAACTCCTCCCCATTTAAGAGCACATTGGTTTTCGTTTTACATATAAACTATATTGGATAAAAAATTATGCTATTCTATTCTAGGTTAGAATTCTTTTAGAAACTTCTCCGCACTTGGATACCACAAGCGATTACCTATATATATATATATATATATATATATATATAAAATTATTATATAAAATTTTGTATGTTCAGTAGCAACAATGCAAGACAGTACCTAGCAGTTCCTAACGCTATTTGGTATTCGTCATAGAAATAATTTTATTTTAGTGCAACCCTTACGAGTATAACCGGGCGGCATTTTAATTTGTATTGTATATAACTAGCTGTTCCCCGCGACTTCGCCCGCGTGTAATTTAGGGTTTTAATTATGTTGCGTGGATCCCTAATTATTTTTCTAAAATATAAGTAGCCTAAGTTACTCCAGTGAAAGTCCAGTCGAAATCGGTCCAGCCGTTTCGGAGATTAGCCGGAAAAAACAGACAGACATACAGACTAAAATTTTAAAAATTGAATTTTTGTTATAAGTACCGTGTATACTTTCATATGCATTTAGTAAAAAGCTGCTATTTTTACATTACAAACGGACACTTCAATTTTATGTATTTGTACCTATAGACGATCTTTGTGTCTGCAATAATCCATCATATGATTATTTTAAAAATCAGGAACCTTCTAAAATTACTAAATGTGGGAAAGATTCACCGCCGTAATTAAGTATAGACATCCAGTAATCAAATTTAACAAACATACTCGTAAAAAAAAAGAAAAACACAGTCATAGTCGCGACAACAATAGGTCTGTTAAAAACCTATTCTTCAAATACCTTGCCGCCCGCACTTCCCTTCTTAAGTATATGTTGACTGAAAGAACTTGAGGAAAAGCTTTCTAACGATCTATTGCTGTCGCACTGTAGGTACCCGAAAGACAGAGCTAGGCAATCGAGAAAAGCAATTCCCCCCCGAACGGGTTCCCGCCTTGTCGTGACGGGAATCTTAGTAGTTACCCATGGTGAAGTAAGAGGAACCTAGCTGGCTCGAAGTGAAGGGCAGCCGAAACTTGGTCGGCGGCGGAGCTACAAACCAGATCCACCCCTGGGGTTAGAAAAGCTCCTACTTCAGAGTGCTCGTTTTTTCCTGGCCCCATGGCCTCCGCGTATTAGGCTCGGGGAGTCCGTCGCGCAGATCCATCTGTAATAGAAATAATTCTATAATAGCTTCAAGGAGCGCGTTATGTTCCTGGTGCGCCTTACCTGAGAAGCAGAAGGTGAAGGTGAAGTCCACTTCCGAGAAGCTGCCATGATGCCGCCGGCGCTGGTGGAGCCGCGGATGTGTGCGAGAGCGTTCCCGTGGCTCTGCCAATATGCGGCGAAGGAAACACCGTGGAATTTTAGTCGGTGCGAGTAACGACATTACCTGTCCTTGTCTCCTCCGCAAGAGTGGTACGTCTAGGCATTTCCCATGTAAAAAAAAGCAATTGAGAAAAACAGCTGTTGATCGGACTGATTACACCTGTGAAAAATTGAAGAAATCTTCATGACCTCTGTCTGTCTTCCAAAACTGGACCAATTTTCTTTAAAGAACGATATTAGAAGAATTGTGGCAATATTTTTATATTTTTCTTTAAATTTAACCAAGGATGCAGGGGTTTGCTGGATGTCTGATAATTACTGTGTTATAATAACTGGGTAAATGTTTACGTAATTATTGAAAGATCCTAGTTTTTTTTTTTAATAATAAAAAACTGTCATGTTCCTATTCATAGGAATAGGAACATGACAGTGGTAGATAAGACATGACATGAGACAAAACAAAACAGAGGAAAATGTTTGTATAGTTTAATTCCCACCCGGATATCCTTTTAAGGAGTACCTTATCGCTTTAAAGTTTGTTTAAAAGATATATTAATATCTATATATAGATTAATAATATATAATAATATACCATGATATAATCTCTGGCTCGTCCGTATAATGTTAAGATCTAAAACCGTAGTAATAGCTAGAGTATAGTTAACACTTAAGGAGTACTTTTTGATATTTGGGCGTTACATAAATGAATATAATTTTTTTACCGAAATTTCCTTCTTACATAGTATAAGGATTCTATTCCCGTCTGAACGGGAAAACAGAGTATGGGAATTTACGTGCCGTAATTTACTCACAGGTCATGATATGGGTTAATTAGTGTTGAACCATATTATCGATACGATTGTCAGTTATATTAAAAGATACAATTTGGATATAATATATGGAATTTAAATAATATGGTAAAGATAATTTCTTATATTTACCAAGCTGTATTTATATACCACGAGTTATTAAAATTAAAGCGAAATATGTTATTTACTCATCTTATTTTTTATCCGTATGTATAAAAATATTTATATTATATAATTAATAATTAATATAATTAATAATAATTTATATTACAATTTTAAGTGCTGATTACCACCCAGGCTCTATGTGGCGGATACTATCTTGCTCTAAAAATCTACTTAGAAATGATAGGAGTCCTGGTACCTAGCACTGGGACGTATATAAGCTCTAACTTTACTTTATTTTTTATTTCCCTGAACTGTTTCCTGGCGGCTCAAGCCGAGTCTTCTCCCCGTTCTTAATTTGCCTTAGTTAGGCGCACCTCTCAGCGGCTACTCGCCGCCTGCGCCTCCTTTTCTCTAAAGAGGGTCGCTACTGATTCGGCAGAAAGGTCATTCAGGCCAATTCCAGTCCCACAGGTGGTGTTTAGTGGGTAGGCATTTAGGTTTTATAGTGAATCCCACATAATAACGCAGCCGGCTCCGTGGCATGCTTAGAACATTCACCACCACCCTTCCCCGGCTTCCCGGAGGGTAGCCCTTTTCATTGCTTCTGGACGCAAAAAAAAAAATCATTTTTATCATTTTGTAAGAGTTCACTGTTGAACATGGGTATCTCCTATGGTAGGAAGGACTGGTCTTTTCGTACAATTATGTGTTTCGTAATGAACTTAATTTAATGATAATAAACGTAGACACTAAACGGAAAGATAATTGGCGTAGTTAATAATAATTAATAGAATCTGACGCTACTTTTAGAAAATCCATTATATTAAATATCCTCCCAAAGATCCGTTCCAAAATGACTGCCAGTCATGGCAGTCTATTTTTTCTGACGATGCCTTGTTTAGAGGCGAAACGCGTGTCGTATTACCGACGACGGTGGTGTAAGTTTCCTAGTGAAATTGTATTAAGGGTACTGTAGTGGGACTAGTGGTGACGGTGGTAGTAGCATACAACCGAGGGAGTGAGGTGGGTGCTATTTAAACTAGGTTCTCGTAAGATAAGTCATTTTTGTTTTCACGAAATTCATTAAATAATTTATTTTATCATCTTCAAATTAGTTAATAAGGTAAATGAGTTTAGATCCTACAGTATGACTCAATACACATACACATAGAAAAATCATGGCGCGTTTTATAATTTGTGTTTTTATGAATAAATTTAAAAAATTGTCGACAGTAATGACTCACATCATTATTTCAAAAGCGGGAGATACGCGACAAACGGGTCGCGATCGGCATGCGTGGAGTTTATAAACATTGCTAGCGGTCATTGCTGGCCAGTGATGCTAAGATAAGCGCAACAGACCGGTCTATTAGCAATTTACGTTGTGTTAAGTATATATTTGACAAAATGAAAAAATTTTGTGTGGTTTTGCTCTGTGGTAAGTATTTTTACTCATATTTACAAACGCAATAAGTCTGTAAACTTTTCAAGGCAAGTCTTAATAATTGAAATATTTATTTAAAAAAACACTGTTCGATCGATTTAGTCTCCTTCAAAGATTAGACGGTACTTTAAGAAATAAACAATTATTTATTGCTCTCTTTCTCCCTCTCGTCACTAAATGAGATTAGAATAAAATATGTATAGAGATAATTAATACTTATTTTAAATAAACGATTATCAATTATTGTATTGTCAAAAAAAAACTGACATAATATGGGTTTCATTCTTTAATTAGTACCCTATAACAAATTTGCTTGTTTTACTTTTTTTGATGGGGAAAAGCCATCCGCTGAACCCAAGTTTTACAGATTTGTGATTGGAAGCAACATTATTATTGGGAAGGTATCGGTTTCTTAGCTCTACCCAGTGTAGTGAGTATAGGTAAATCTATAAAACATTCTAACCAGCTGGTGCATTCTTAAGAAAACCCATACGCAACGTACCCGATACCCGTACGCAACCAATACGTTTTTTAGATAATTATCAATTTTATAACAAATATATGGTTGATTTTAAAAAAATATACTAGATCTCGGTAGATGTGGTTCTGGCGTTTTAAGTAGGCGGTCAATAACTTTGATTTGAATGATTAAAAAAAAACTTAATAACAACTCGACCATAGCGCCGCGCCACCTATCGGGTCCAAGCTTTGTGATTGTTTTTTTTTCTGCCGACTTCCAAAAAGGAGACGGTACTCAATTCGACTCTATGTTTTTTTATGTGTGTTACCTCATAACTTTTTACTGGGTGAACCGATTTGGATGATTCTTTTTTTATTTGAAAGCTGGTACTTCTCGTGTGGTTCCATATGAATTTGATCATAGTCAGACCAATAGTTTTTGAGTTATTCTTAATAACTTATATTGAAGTCGGCAGTACAAAATTTTAAATTTTAAATTATTGGCACTAAATTAATCATGTAAAATCCTCCTGACCGAATTTCGTTCATGACCAGTCTCAACATGATTAGGCTTATTCGCTATTCCCTCACTTTCACAGTCCAATAGGACGGAAACACAACTCGACCAGAGAGAGATTAGGCTCAGGACAAAGGGCCTTACTTGCTTTCGGCACGGAGGTGAAACACCGCCAAGTCCGGGTTACTACTGAGTTTCTCTTGACAGAAGGTCATTTTGGTCGAAAAATATAACATTTATTAATAACTTGAATATTGAATCTAAGCATAGTTAGGCACCATCTTTTCGACAAATCAGATATATCGTGTAAACATTACCTCACTTGGTCAAGTCGTTCAGAAGTTTCACGATCACTAATAGATACCTAAGATTGTATTTAAGACAAAGAATAGACTGTTTATGGACTGATCATAAAGAAGAAGACCATAAAAATGTCATGTTTTTACACTATTCGTTTTTCATATTGTTAACTAAATATATTTCTCAGGACACACGAGAGGAGATCTTTCGCGAAATTTAAATTCAAGGTCTAAGAATTAATTAAAACTAGTGATCGTCTAGTGGCCGAAATTAGACAGTGATTCATAAAATTTTTAAGTTTGTTTAATAAGCAAGCTGTATTACATGTTCAACTGCACATTAATATATAAAAAAACAGATATATGAAAAATATAACTCAAAGAAAAGTTAAGTTACACAAAGAAGGATGCCGATTTTTCAACTGCCTATGTATACAAATGAAATAAATCTTAAAATTCTGCTAATTGAATTCTTAATTAAATACGCGTATCACAATGTTAAAAGAAACGCAGGAGTAAAATATTTTTAATATTTATTTATGCTTATTCTACGTCAAGGGTAAACTTATTACCACCATATTTTGAACGCATCTCAACTACAGTTTTTCTAAAACGTTCCATTTCACATACTTCGCATTTCGCTACTTGACTTAATTGAACTCTGTTTCTGAGTTTTAAACATTTATTTTGTTTTATCATTAAGTATTTTTCTATATTCTTATATATATATATATATATATATATATATATATATATATATATATATTCCTTTTTATATATATTTCTTTATTACTTTTTGTATAGTACAGATTAATTAAAAATAATATAATAATTAAATAAGTAAATAATGCAGTATGTCATTGAGTGCACACGAGTAAAACGGATTTTTTTGACATTTAACAGTTCTACGATTGGCATCGGCGCAGTCCTTCATTTCTACTAGTTAGTCTGTGCCTTCATTGTTGCCAAAGAGAATATAATCACTTGTTGTGTTTGCGTCTCGTTGTGTATTGTCCCATTTTGTTTTTCATTGATCATATAGAATAGAAATATGTAGGCATACACAAGATTTTTCTCAGTATAATCTCAGATGAAGTGGTGATAGAACATTAATAAGAGATAGAAAAATTAAATATTTGGTAACGGCAAATCCTAACCTAAATAGTAAGTTACTCTTTAGGAAATCTTGTGTATCCCTACATATTTCTATTCTATATGATCAATGAAAAACAAAATACACTCCGACTTTAAATTTTAGTCTTGGTAGATCGCGTATTATATATTTCAATCATTATGTGATCTTTATTATGCCGGCAACCCCGACTTTATATACACACGAATGAATAACCGGTTCGCCGGGAACATCATTATAATATTATTTTAATTAATTTAATAAAGACTGGTGTTAATGGGTGGATTTTATCTCACGCCGACATCTTTTACTTTTATAACTACTACGTGTGTAATTTATTCTGTAATTATTTTTCGTCACAGAATTAATTATTTTATTAGTCAGTTTTTAGTCCTTCATGGTTTTTACTTCTTTATCAACTATGTTGCAATACGACTTTAGTACATATTGCAAGTGGCAAGTATGTTTATGCAGGTTATCTCTATTTTCAATGTTCAGTGTTCTTTGTATTTTCAAAATAAAGTTAAAAGTTACAACCTATATACGTCCCACTGTTGGGCACAGACTTCCCCTTATTTTTAATGAGTTTTAGAGCAAGGAAATGTTCGCCGCCGCGCTGCCCCAATGTTTGTTAGGGGACTTTTTATGTCATGTAGGTTTCCTTACTATGTTTACCTTCAACGCCGAGTATGTGGTAAATCAGCACTTAAAAGTACAATTATCAATTTCATTGGTGCCGGTGGGGATCAAATGATACCGTGAAATTTATGGAGAGCGCCTATGGATTTCCATTTGACAAGATTGTGACACACCTCTCTCGTTTCCTTCACATCCATAAATCTACGCTAACATGTTCGTCGGTTAGAAGTGCTCATAATTTATATATATTCAATATACTACAAATTTGGTCAGTCTATCTGTTTAGAATGCTACTTGTCAACTTTGCAACTCATTCCTGCAACATTTATTTGCTTTGTCACTCTTTCCACATTAATTCTTCCAACATGTCCAAAACAATTTTTTTTACGTGGTAGAGCCATGCTGCAGCTATATTAGTAGTATAGTTGTAGCACGAATAGGTCGGCTCAACTGGGTAAGGACCAAGCTCTCACAGAATACCAGCGTAAAAGAGCAGCATAACGCTGCTGTGTTTCGTATGGTGAGCGTAGATAACCGGAAACCCTTTTTTACTGAAAACGTGGCATTACACCTTAGTCCTCATGGGTGACAACGCATCTGCATTTCGATTCCTAATCGAAGATAGATGTAGATGTCTATGGGCCACAGTAAACACTTACCATAAGGTTGATTGTGTGCTCGTTTGTCACCCTTATTCTATAGAGAAAAATCAAAGAGGCATTCCTTTCTTTATTCTAGTAATAACATCTCGTAAATCAAACTTAACACGTTTGATTAAAATATAACGTGAGCCGTGGTAGCTCCGGGATCTCTCTGCCTATCCCTGAGGCGTAATAGTTGTATGTTTGTATCCAGTAAGAGATATTGTTCAAAAAATGAAGGTGGAGAGGAGATTTTTATATCCTAAATGTTGCTTTTTAGAATCTACAATGACCCCCTGGCCTATTGCTTCGTTATATTGTAGGTTATTAGAGGAAACATCGTAAAACTATCTGCTGTGAATGATGTTCTCAGCGCTTCGACTGCGCTTTGTAACTAAACAACCTGAAATTTGGATATTTGCTGTAGAATGTTGACCTGAAACCGAATATTGAATTAGAAATTTCATTAAAATATTTTTCAGGGGAGATCCTGTACCATCAAAAGAAGCTGAAATTTTTTTTCTCCATCATAGGTAGTGTTTTTGTCTAGAGCAATTGGTGTAGAGTACAAACATATATTTTATTCTTTTTTATTTTCAATAATAAAGAAATAGGACCGTCAGTCAATGTTGTTAGTTTTATACCATTTTTCTAATGAGGTTTGTCTTATTAAACTAAACTAGTTAGGCATTTCAAATTTTTATACATAATGTTCTCCATTTTATGCTGTATTGAAACAACTAACACTGAAAACATCGATTCAATGAGTAACTTGTACGTAGTGACCAAAATAAATGATAATTGTTAAAACAACAATTAGTTGGTCAGGATATGTACGGAACTTGAATAGACCGATATAGAGGCCCGATTCGCACCTGTCCGGTTTTTATTTACGTATTTATCAAGTATCGCATTTAAGAATATTATGATGCATACGCATCAGAATATGATGCGTTTAGTATTTTTTTTAAATTGTAAGGGACTATATTTTTCAAAGACCATGTTTACCACTTTGTAATCCAAAATAACATCACTAAACTCAAGATTTAAAAAAAGCAAAAAATAACTATTATTGCATAATCTTTGATGCCAGCTCTGCATCAGCGGCATATTGATTTACTACGAACACTGTTGAAATAACAGAATATTTATTTCTCTAACAAAAGTTTCTTTAAAGTTTTTTTTGGATAAAGAACTATAATTTGGACGACTCGCATAGAGGGACGCCATTCCCACCAAGGAATGCTAAAACCGCGGTTCTGAGCCACTTGCATCAATCGATTTCTAGTGGGGTGACTACATCTAGTGAGAAGCAGCCCTACTCTTCACTTACAGACCTAAACAACCTTTCTTCTCCATCAGTTGTCGGAAATGAACTATATAGCCCGCCCGTTGCCACTTCAGCTTACTAGTCCTTTGGGTTATAACGGTTAATCTTATCACGCAGAGAAACTATGAGCATAGAGAACTCTGAAATAGCTCGCTGTCCTCATATGGCCGGCAATACAATATTTACTACAATATAATTCTAAACACTGAAATTATTGGCAATATAGCCCTACTCCTTGTGATATTATGTCAATTTATCAATCTTGTATTAATGCAATCTTTTCACTACGAGTATGTAGGTACATTATTTTAATCTATTTCTTTATCTCTTTCAGTTGTTATAGTGGATAAAGCCTTCAGTACGGACTTTAGGAGCAAAAGGCAGACAGAGGATGCTGAGGATGATTTAGAAGATAGATATGGTTGGAACAGACCATCAGCGTTTGGAAAGAGACAGCCTCAATGGTCAATGCTGTATCCCGACCGTAGGTTTCTAGGTCAATGGCCTTATCCTGGACAGTATCCCGACCAAGGGACATTATCCGGTCAAGGTCAATTCCCCGGTCAGGGACAATTCCCCGGTCAAGCACAATTTCCTGGGCAAGGACAATTTCCAGGTCAAGGCCAGTCCCCTAATCAAGGTCGATTTCCCGGTCAAGTTCAATTTCCTGGACAAGGACAATTTACAGGTCAAGGACAGTTCCCCAATCAAGGTCAATTTCCCGGCCAAGGACAATTTCCCGGCCAAGGACAGTTTAATGGTCAAGGGCAAGTTTCCGGTGAAGGACGACTTCCCGGACAAGGACAACAGACGACTCAAAATCCAATGGGGTAAGTTGATAGTGATCGTATTTACTTTTTTAGAAAAGCGTAAAATAAACTTAGCCACTACACAAGCTCTGACTGTTTGGCCTAGATTAATTATTTATTTGCTTATTGAAGATGTGCATCAAAAAATACACAGTATTCACTCAATAAGAACTAACATGTTTATTCAACTTTAGGACACTACAATAAATAAATTAAATTACTTAAATAAATATATTTCTGCGTGCAACTTGCACTGTTGTGTTCTTGTTTGGAGTGTATTAAGAGCCAGTATAAGTGCAGGTTGTGAGACATCCCATTTTAGTCCTTACAGGTAACGACACATATGTAGCCTTCTTCATTTGAAGTTAGATGCAGGTGTCCATGGATTGCAGTAGCCACTTACCATCAGGCGGACCATAAGTTTGTTTGTCACTTTAGTTTAACGAAAAAAAATTACATAAAGCAGCAGTTATAAAAATTACCAACTTCTACAACCAAGAAATGGACAGCAGCGTCGTTTTAATAAAAACTAGAACAAAAAAACTGCGGATGCTAAATTGCCTGTCAAGCGTGCCCACTTTGGTAAATTTCCCCCTTATAAGGCAATTTATGGTAAAGCCTATGTTCAGTGGTGGACTTAGATAGGCTACAATTAATGTATAAATTAATGAAGGAAACTTTGAATTGCATTCCAGATCTACAACGTCAGCTGACAACAACCCCACCGTACAGGAGTGCATTAGAAACTGCCCCGTGACAGCGGAATATAACCCAGTGTGCGGGTCTAACGGCGTCACGTACCCCAATCCTGGACGTCTCATGTGTGCTCAGGGCTGTGGTGTCTGTAAGTATCAATATCTATTTATATTAATTGCTGTCCGTTAGTTTTTAGCTGGTAACGAAGCATCCCATTTTAGTCCTCATGGGTGACAACGTATCTGCTATTTTGATTCTTAATTGAGGGGAAATGTTGATGTCTATGTATTCACTTACATTCACGAGGACAAAATATATTTGTCACTTTTACTACTAAAAATTGTTACTTAATGGTGGAAGTGAATAAAATGGTCGATGCGTCAAAGTACTTTATAAAAATAACATCAATGTTCATAGTTCACAATGCTGTGAACGTAAATAACAAATTGTTGTAATGAAGATGTCACGACGCATCTTCATGATTGCGTGAGGAATATTTCCCGAAGCGACTATTAATCATAAACAAATAAAAACGTCGGAAAAATCTTACCAAGAGACTTGTACAACACGAATGACGCCTAAGTATTTATTTAGGCGTTAAGTAGGCTTACCATCTTTTTGGAAGGATAAAAGTACTATTATAATATTGTAATAACTAATCGTTTTAATCCGTCATATGAAATTCAGATTTATTTTACAATTAAGTTACAAAATTTTTCGCTGATAATTTAACGCGTAGAAATAAAATATCCTTGTAGTAAGGTGTATCACAATCTCATTGTCGTAAAAATAGTTAAATAGAATTATTTATCAACTATTTTCCAACCTTAGGAGTTTGAATTTTTCTCCAAATTTATATGAAACTAACGTAGTAGAACCTATTTAAGAAAAAAAAATTAATCAGTTCATAATTGACGAAGATATCGCGTAACATACATTGTATTGAATACGAGTTTCTCAACGTTAGATAAATATTTTACTTATATAAGTTAGATAAATATTTTACTTATATACATAATCTCTCACGTTTGTTACAAATAGGGGTTAGGCAGAGATTATACGGACCTTTATTTGGCGCAATCTTGACACACTTTTCTCGTTTCTTTCACATCTATATACCTATGCATACATGCTCGTTGGTTTAGGATACTCTTAATTTGGCCCATCCAATATATCGTAATGTTCATCAGAGATTAACGGCTGTTATTTTATTTTTACAATTGCATAGTAAATCAGCGTAACAAAACGTCGCTAGCCTTTTTCCTTGGCAAGTGGGGAAAGCAATAAATTACGACACGACACGACGCGATGCGATCGACATCCTATTGTTGCAAACTGGTCAACGACTGTCGCTTCGTCTTTTTTAGCGCTCAGCGCTAGGATAACGCTCAATCCCTTTTCCTAGGTAAATTACAAACATGACGACACGAAGAAGTAATCTATATATATATATTGCTGTCCGTTAGTCTCACTAAAACTCAAAAACTGCTCGATATTTATAGTGTGCATTTAAGTAGGTCTCTGGATGGTTTACATTCACAATTAGATCCGGTAGGTGGCGCTGTTGTCGAGTCCCAAAAAATCACCCGTGCGAAGCCGGGGCGGATCGCTAGTCACAGTATAAAACTATCAGACAATAGTTTTTCCCACAAGACACACGTATGTTGTAGTGGTGAATATTACGAATTTAATTTTGTGACATTGCGTCAGTACTCGTGGGAAACTCACAGCTCACAGCGTTTTACATATTATAGGTTAGTCAGATTTTTTGATTCTTCAAGTGACAAATGTTTAATAAGACAAAATATGGGCTTACAATAACTTTGAATTTTATTGTTTTAAGGTCAATTTGTTATATTTTATTGAAGAACGTGTGAAAATTAACATGTTTTTGTTCGATTCGATGACGATTACAAACCACTTACTTTGACCAGATGTAATTTAAAAACAAAAATGTTTTGAACTTTAGTGACGTATACATTTTGCATTTGTTATTTACAAAGAGATTTAAATATATAGGAACATTTATGCTCTCTGTTTAACTTAAAGGTAGAAATGCATTCGGTATTTAGTCTATCGTTAAGTATATTATTGGTGGAAATAAAATATAAATAAAAAATAATTCGTAAAAAGCAATAATATTTAACTGTTGCGTAAGAAGTCTCAATAGAGTCATTTTTTATTAATAAATACATACAAACAAGCAAATGCCAAGAATTGTTAAGATTTGGGTTAGTAACAGAGGCTCAGTATCAGGGCAACAATCTTTGTAATCCTCCAACGATTAGCTATGTTTTTTTCGTTTTTGTTTACTTAGTTGAAGTTCTTTCTTATATGTTTTTCTGTCCGAACGAAACATTCTATATCTATTTATATTATGTTTACAAATGATACTTGTATTTTTTGCTTAAAAGCAGACAATAAGTCGTTAAGATATCTATCTAAATTGTCTTGCTACTTATTACACGTTTTTACCATAGGGAAGCTATAATGTAGGTCCAACGTTAGTCCTAACTTTTAGTATATAAAATATCTTTGTTTAGCATGGGTCTACGAGGAATTTGGCTTGAAATGCAGTACGGAATATCAGTGCAAATTGTAATGTGTATGTAAAATCTTATACGAGTATTGTGTAAAATCGAGAGTAAGTCGTGCATTTTTCATCACTTCAACAGTATTTTTTTTTAATTGTGTAGACGCTGTTTATGGCTATTATTGTAATCCCATGTGACAAAAATTCCGATTGATACCGATTGTGTGCTCAGTGTATTTTTTTATAGATTAAATGACAAACGAGCACACGGTCCAAGTGATGGTAAGTGGGTGCTATGGCTCGTGGACATACATCTATCTTCGATTAAGAATCAAAATGCAGATGCGTTTTGATGATTTAAGATTAGGGCTAAGTTAGAATAACTTGTTTCAAGTAAAAAGGATCTCCATTTCTCTACACTCGCCACACGAAACACAGCAGTATAAAATTGCTAATTTACGCTGGTATTCTGTGAGAGCGTGGTCCTTACCCGGTCGAGCCGACCATTCGTGCTACAACCACAATACAGTTATAGCGGGGCTCTGCCATGTATATTATGAAAACGTTAGAATCTTATGCACTTTTTGTGAAAGCGCCCTAATATATAAATGATGAGGATATGCCTTCGTAACACATTCGCATCTATTGTTAATAAAGACTTCTAAAAGGACCTTTAATTGTAGTATACGAGATAAAATTGTATATTATGAATAAATATCCCATGTAAAAATTCCTATAATTTAAATTGTAATCTAAACTTTTTTTTTTCAGCTGTGAATATGCTTCGATCGTCTCCGTGTCCGTCTACTACAACCGCTGCTCCTCTAGGTTAAGCTAATTAGTGCTCTTATTTTGTATAATTGTAAACAGATAAAACAAGTAAGACATGAAGAAATAAAGTATTTTGACAGAACGTAATATTTTTTATTTATTTCACTTGTTTCATCATCATCATTGATGCCTGTCAAACAATTTTTAATAAGCCAATCAAGGAATTTGCCCCGATACGTAGATATGGATGAAGATTACAAGTCCATTGAATTCGGGCAAAATTAGCTGTACATTGCGGCATGTTCTACGGCAGTTGTATGTATCGAGTCTCTGGTCTACGTTACCCCCAATCAAAACAGCAGCAATATACATAACATTATATAAAATTACTTGATAAGGGTGTAAATAGACGACTTAACTTCGTGAGCCACAGCCCCGACAACCCTCAATACTTGATGCTTTGACAGCATCATGTTCCCCTTCTTCTTTTTCTTTACTAGCCCGTGAAAGTACACTGTTGAACATGGGCTTCTCCTGTTCTGCCTTAATCATCTAATCACGCTTGGCAGGCGGCTTGTCGATCATTGCACCAGACGATTCGCACTTTTAACACGTCACCCGGTCGCCGGTTTAGGTGTTTCACGCCTTGCGTAAACGAGATAGACCTACCGTCATTTATCAAAAGTTATAAGATCTCTTTGGCTTATCCCATAGTTGCCTCTTACGACACCCATGTGACGAAATGTGGTGATTGTATCTCTTACCCCTCCTCCACTCGAAATTTGAATTGAAACGATCTTTAGAAAATATTCCAATCGAAGTCAAGAGTCTTGTGATGCAGTATAATCCTTGAGACATCGAGTTCCGCTATGTATTGAAAACAATGGACATTATTTCGAAAAATTGTATAGATAAAATTAAACTTAAAATTCAATTAATGAAAGAAAAATTCTTTATATATATAATCGTGTTTTCTTAAAAATGAATTTCCTTTAGTTTGCCATTTAAGATTAATTCTCAGAATGATCCTTATAAACGACACTAACATTATGTATAGAGGTGTATTTTTTTTTTCAAAATCAAACACTCATCGGAATTGGTCAGAAATTAGTCCTAAAATTTTTAACTAATATTAACATTGTTATATCATTTAATATCTATACACTATAAGATATTTGAACAAATTCCATAAAATGTTATAATCATCAATTAATAACCATACAGATAAACAATGACAAGCTACTTATTATTATTAAGCACTGACTAAATAAATACATAATATTGATTGAGTAAAATAAAGCAAGTGCTTATTGGTCTAAGTATATGGCACAAGTACTTTATGGATGGCATTTTGCGGTCCTGATTCTGATGCATCTAATTATTCAATTGCAACAGAACAATTAAATAAATCGTAATAAGGCATTATATATAGTTTCATGTTTTCATTTCAAAGTACTTTAAAAATTTGGTTAAAATAATGTATTAGTAGCGGCGGTGTAAGAATCTACAACCCCATATCATCCCGTGGGTGTGGTAAGAGGCGACCGAGGGAAACAAATCAGAAGATGGGCAGCAGCGTTTTCCTAAAAGTCATTACTAAAAATAAAAAAAAATGGTTGCCAACCCACTTGCCAAGTGGGTTGGCAACCATTTTTTGGCCAATGGCAAATATATCCCCCAAATATAAACCCTATGAGGCAATCTATGAGGGAGGCCTATGTTAAGCAGCGGAATTCAATATCCTGTAACGGTAATGTACTCGTATTAGTTGTGTACCTACATTTAAAAAAATGATATTTTCACGTCTGTATTTATTTTTATATCGCTAATAATTATTAATTATTATTATTACTTTTATAGGCAGATTCTTTTCTCGTACAACGTAAGTATATCCATCCATTCATTTAAATAAGTCCACAGCTGAATTTAGGCTTTCCTCATAGATTGTCTCATAGATAAGGTTGCCAGATGGTCGGGATTCGTCTAGATTCTCCCGACATTTTAAAATGATCTCCAGATTCCCGACAAAAATCAAAATCTCCAGACAAACAACTTCTCTTCATATCAAGCTGCCTTTGATTTAATAAAGGCTGAGTTAGTACTTAAACTGAACTTTGATGTAAATTGTTTGAATTTTAAATCTTTTCTGAGTATTTATTGAAGGATCCAAATTGGTGGACTCAGTAATGTCTAGTGCCAAATACATATGTCAACCTAAAAATTAAGTGTATTTAAATTACTTATATGTTAACAATGTTGAGTCTTTTTGTAGCCTAATAGGCCCATATAATAATAAATTTAAAAAAAATATATTTTTTATTTTTAATATTCAGTCTCCCAACAACAACCCCAAAATTCGTCCGAATATTTTGGTCTTCCGATCTGGCATTTCTACTCGTAGGAGGGATTTTTCCAAAGTTTCCATGCTTGGCTGGGGAGTTCGCAAACGCAGTTTTTTTATTTATTTTGATATATTATCAGTAACGTGCTGCTGCCCATCTCCTGTTTCAGTTTCCTGGTGCAGGAATATTCATATAAAAATATCAACTACCCTGGATCGTCCTGTGGGTTTCGTATAATCTATAATATAAAAATTAATCGCTGAATATGTTGCTAAGCGCAAATCTCGAGAGCGGCTGAACCGATTTCGCTAATTCTTTTTTTTATAATATTCCTTGAAGTACGAAGATGGTTCTTACGGAGAGAAAAATTTAAAAAATTGCCTGAAAAAGTCCAAAAACAACTCTTTTCTATATTCCCATACAAAAGATTCGTAATAATACTAAAAGTCAATTTGAACTTTAATACCATACCATAAAGTTTAAGTGTTAGTGGAGGGGTTCCGGGAAGGCAAAACAATTGAGTGACGTTAGTATCGTACAAATATTAATGTCAATATTTGTCAATAGTGTTTTATAATTTTAATTTTTTGACATAATGTAATTGTTGACTTATCATACTTTCTTTTTTCTTTTTTTATCTTACTAGCTGACCCGGTGCCCCGAATAGCAAAATAAGTATTAAAAAAAAAATAATCGACTATTAGGCAGTACGAAGTTCGCCGGGTCAGCTAGTTTAAAATTAAAAATGTTGTACGGCCGACTTCAATATAAGTTATTAAGAATAACTCAAAAACTATTGGTCTAACATTGATCAAATTCATAAGGGACCACAGGAGAAGTACCAGGTTTCAAATAAAAAAAGAATCATCCAATTCGGTTCACCGAGTAAAAATTTATGAGGTTACACACATTAAAAAAAACATACAGTCGAATTGAGTACCGTCTCGTTTTTGGAAGTCGGCAGAAAAGGCGACTGAAGGAAACAAATAGCCTTATGGAACAATCTATGAATGAGGCATATGTTCAGCTGTGGACAGATGACGATAGAACTCTACATAATATGGGGAGTAAAGCTACATGTAAATTTTAGGAATGGAATAACAAAGAATGATATGCAAATAATAACGTTAAAATGAGGGATAAATAAATAAGTTACAAGACAACCGTGTAGTGGCGGGTAAGAATACCCACTACCCCATATCTTCCCGTGGGTGTCGTTGCCAACTACGACGACTCGATCTGGCAACATATAACGCACGCACCATAAAGACAGACGAGAAGATCCTGGAGCTAGAAGAAGAGGTAGAGCAGTTGCGCTGGAGTATTATAGGATTATCCGAGGTTCAAAGAGATAGGAAGGACACGGTAATCCTCGCATCCGGCAACTTGTTTTATCACCAGGAGCGCGACCATCTGTCCCAATGAGGTGTCGGATTTATAGTCCACATGTCTCTTGTTAACGAAGTTGTAAAGATTGGGAGTGTGTCCACGAGGGTTGCGTACCTTATGCTCAGAATTACCAAACGGTATTCGCTGAAGATCATACAGGTCTATGCACCAATATCAGCACATTCCAATGAGGAGGTGGAATAAATAAATGCAAATGTAATGTTTAGCGTCCATGTCACACCTATGCCGTCGTTAACTTCAACCGAGAAGTCAATCGACGGATTCAACTCGGCTGGGCAGCGTTCGAGAGATTACCACATATCTTCTCATCAGGCATACCTGAAAACTAGCAACTGTACAACCAGCACCTGTTGCCAGTGATGATCTATAGATCTGAGACGTGGTCGTTCACTGTTTGCCGCATGAGGAAGCTCAAAGTCGTTTATGGAGCTATGGAGAGGGCTATGCTCAGCGTTTCTCTGCGTGATAGACTTAAAAACTAGGATATCTGCAGTAGAACCAGAGTAACTGACATAGCTCAAAGGATTAGTAAACTGAAGTGGCAATGGACTGGCCATATAGCTCGAAGAACTGACCGATGGGTAAGAAAGGTTCTCGAGTTGCAGTCTCGTACCGGCAGGCGAAGTGTAGGGCGTCCCCCCAGTAGATGGAGTGACGACCTGGTAAGACATACAGAAAGTCAATGAATGCAGGTGGCTTGGGACCTTGCTTTGTGGCATTCCTTGGGGGAGGCCTATGTTCAACAGTGGACTGTAATGAAGAATGAAACGACAATCATACGAAATAATTGCTAACGTATATTTTAAGACGCAAATATAAAGCCATTGAAACTAACATTAGAATAAGGCAATCTTTCATGCATAGATTTTTTACATTCCTGGGCCCTTTTCTGTATAATCAAGTCAATGAAATTTTGTACATATATCCATTAAAAATGGCAGATTGTAAAAATGTAATTCGGACATGGTTACAAAATTTGTCATACGATGTTACGGAAAAGCTGCTGTTTGTTTTAAGCTAATAAATAAAATTTTAAGTAAATTAATGATAATATATTTTACCGAATTAACCGTAATTAGTTGGTAAGTTATTCATTTTATATAAGAAACAGAAAATATTTGTAAATGTATCTATTAGCACATACACCTGAGATACACGTTTATCCTTGTTCAGGTGCCTGTTATTGTAGACTATTTTCAATTAAGACATTATTTGAATTAATTGTACAGTTACAGCGGTAATGCCGACACAGTCTCATCGCTATTCGTCCAAATGGCTGCAGACTCCGTGCTACAACAGGTCCCATCCGCAGAGATCGTGATACTCGGTGATTTTAACGCCCACCACGCTGAATGGCTTGGTTCCCGTTTAACCGATCATGCGGGTAGATCTGTGTATGACTTTGCCTTGGCATATGGTCTAACACAACTGATTACTTCGCCTACGCGGATCCCAGATGTGGAGGATCATGTACCTTCCCTGTTGGACCTTCTGCTGACGAGAGGTCAGCAGGAGGAATCCGGACCGATTTTAGGTCTCCGTCGATGCCCCTCTGGGCTCTTCGGACCATTGTCTGATCCGGAGTACGGTGCCACTCACGCTCCCATCGCAGTTGCGATCTGCAGCTTGCCGCCGTGTTTGGCACTAATGTCGGTCGATTGGGACGGGATGCGGTCTTTTTTGCATCCTACCCTTGGGAGCGAGTTTGCTTCTCGCTGGAAGATCCCAGCGTTGTTGCCGATTCTGTTGCTGATGTGGTACTTCAGAATATGGAACTTTTTATTCCATCCTCTGTGGTGCCCATCGGAGGCAGATCCCAGCCATGGTTTAGTCGCTCCTGTAAAATAGCATCACGCTATAAGCAGGAGTGCTAACGTGCCTGGGCTGACGCATCAACGTCCCGGGATGTAAACACCAGCGCTCTTAAAAAGAAGTATAATTCCGCCTCCAGGTCCTTCAAAAGTGTCATTGCCAAGGCAAAGTCAGTGCACGTCAATAGCTCTGTATGATATACAGAGCTATTGATGTATTTAATGTAGAAATAACTGCTTCTATTAAGCTCAGGGGATTGCTTGCACGCCGTAAAGACATGAATAACCATTTTTATTATTTTTTTCTATCTGTTTATCCGGGCTTCCCTTCTTCTTAAATTTTCTACCTTCGGAATGGTTAAACCGATTGTGCTGAAACATAGATCTAGGCTATATTTCATCAAAAAGATTTGGACATTTTTTGTGAAATCGAAAAATTTATAAAATAATTGGTCTTCGTTGATTACCTTAAATCTAAATTATGACATATATGGCCCGATAAGATATGATACTAATTAATAAAATTAAATCACACCCCAAGTATATCGCGCAGATCAGGCCAAAAATAATATCCAAAATCTGATGGTAGCCTGGGTTAACTACAACATCAGGACGTCAAACGCATCAGTGTCCCGAAACGTCGGAAATTAAATATAATTCAAAATAAATAACATAAAATTTGTTAAATAAAAAAATTATGTTAATTGTTGATTTCTTTTTTTTTTATAGGATAAGGATGACAAACGAGCACACAGTCCACCTGATGGTAAGTGGTCGCTGTGGCCCATAGACATCTACATCTATCTTCGATTAAGAGTCAAAATGCAGATGCGTTGTCACCCGTGAGGACTAAGATGGAATGCCTCGTTTCCAGTAAAAAGGGTCTCCGGTTCTCTACACTCACCATACGAAACACAGCAGCGTTAAGCTGCTATTTTACGCTGGTATTCTGTGAGAGCGTGGTCCTTCCCCGGTCGAGCCGACCCATTCGTGCTACAACCATAATATAGATGCAGCATGGCTCTACCACGTATGAAAACGTCTTTTGTAAACTGTCGGGATAAAAATTATTATTCGCTTCAATGATAATTGTTAACACGCGTTTTTAAACTGATAAGCAAAAATCCGCAGATAATGCCTATGAATCAGTACCTATGAATCAATATCCTTTTACTTTTTCACTATTATAAATGGCAATGTCCTTTACGAGACGGATTTAGATTATCGAGCGTAACTTACGCGCGAGAAATACCAATAAGATCCTTGATCTCGCTGTATTCTATACTTACAAATAAATAAAATTGAAGTGTCTGTCTGTCTGTTCGAGCTAATGTTCGGAATGGCTTAACTAATCGTAATAATACTAAACAAATAGATAGAGAGCAATGCCAAGAGTAATTAAGGCTATATATTATCCCAATATCTTAAAATTTAAAAAAATACGATAAATTGTTAATGCCAGTCTTTGCCATCTTAAATCTAAATAATGTTATATTATTAGATCTTACCCAGACGAAGGCACAGCGGGTCGCTAGTGTTAAATGTATTATGATATCACGTAAGGTATCTAAGTAGCATAGTATATATGTGGCATATAATAAAAGTTATTTAATAATTTACAAAAACTACGTAATACTTATAAATTATGATTGCTTATAAAATAATGAATTTAATAAAAGCTAAAATGATCAAGATAAATTAGGTAATCCGTATACACATAAGTCTATTTTTACGTATTTTATAGTTATTTGAATACGGATAATTAGTTCTTCTCAATAAAATGAATGAAACTTTTTTCGAGAACATCAGTATGTCATGAAGAGCTGACGTAGCTCAAGGATTATGTATGCCAGTATGCCGTAAATTTCATAGTAATGCGAGCAACCCGACTTGAACATCCGTCGGCACCACTAAAACTGTAAATTGCAATTTTATGCGTTGATTTACCACTTATACACGTTGGTTACCTGCATGACCGAGGAAAACAAATATTTCGAAGTTATGTGAAGTCCGACATCTCACACTGGATCAGCGCAACAAACTGTTCCACAATTCTATTATTCCTTATTATTTTTTCTCTTATGTTACCACAACATTGCTCGTTAATATGAAAATATTATGTAGGTACTTAACATTCCAAAGCGAAAACACAAATAACTAAACAAAATAATATAATATCACTCCTTCTTAAGATGCATTACAAACAGAATTTGCAGACACAGGATTCACCTTACTGTAAGGTGAATTCTAAGGCTTGTATTCCGATGCATGCAAATGTAACTGTGGAAAAGGTTTACTAACACACTGAGTCACCATGTTCTTGTGAGTCTGAGAAACACGTTTATGGGTGGTTAGGTTAGCGAGGGAAGGAGGGGACATTATACAAGTAATATATACGTTAAGATCACGTCGATTTTGTCCTGTATCAACCATGCAACTTATCGAGTCGTACGGATTCTCAAATTATTTGGTTACAGCGATTGAGTGACCTGATACAGAACACTACCTAGTGGTAAAGTCCTGGAAAGATTAAAATCAATTATGGATAAAATTGTAATGTTTTTAGGTAAGCTGCACATTTTTTTTCTTATATTTAATTGAATATTATTTTCGTAATAAAGTTTTTTTTTTGGTTTTAACTTAAAATGTTTATTGCGTCGAATTAGTATACTTAATTTATACTTAACGCCAATGCGAAAGAAACTATCTCATAACTATAATCTTTATTCTTAAGTAAGTTTGATTTTCTCAAAATTAAAACCCTGTATGAGTATAAAATTTCATAAAAAATCTTCATAACAATTTTAAATATACCATTACGCAAAATCCATTTCTGAAAAGAAAAAGAAAATATTAAGGAGAATATTTATTTTAATATGTGTATCCGATATTTTGTAACAGATATTAGCACCTTATAGCACTGTTGTTACCTAATGCTAAATAATTATTATTATTTGTCATACTTATGTTAATTGAGCTAATTTCTTTAACCTAGTTCTTTGTTTGTTTATTTATGTATTAGTATGATTTTTTTATGTATGTATAAAAATTTAAGTGTCTGTAATATTGAAATAACTGGCTTCTAATAAATTATTTGCATGCTCTTAAGATATAAGCAATCATTTTTAAAGCATTTGTCTGACTGTCTATCTGTCTGTTTGTCAGACAGACAAACAGACAGATAGACAGTCAGACAACACAGTCTGCATGTCCGGGCTGAACCGATTCCGCTTCAGAATGGCTGGACCGATTGTGATATAGAGAGCAACACGAGGAAGGATCTAAGCTATGTTATGTTATCTGAAAATCTTGCTTTTATTAAAAAACTAGCTGACCCGGCGAACTTCGTACTACCTAACAGTCGATTCTTTAATTTTTTTTTAATACTTATTCTGGTATTCGGGACACCGGGTCAGCTAGTAAAATAAAAAAGTATAAAAAAAGTTAATAAGTCAACAATTACATTATGTCAAAAAAAATTATTAAACACTTAAAATTCTTTTAATAGTCACTAAAAAATCACAATGCAAATTACAATCTCTGATTTCTTATTATGATACCTACTTATTATATTTCATTTTATTTTTACTTATTCTAATTGACAAATATTGACATTAGTATTACGTATACTAACGTCACTGAATTGTTTTGCCTTTCCGGAACCCCTTCACTAACACTTAAACTTTATGGTATGGTATTAAAGTTCAAATTAACTTTTAAGTATTATTACGAATCTTTTGTATGGGAATATAGAAAAGTGTTGTTTTTAGACTTTTTCAGGCAATTTTTTAAATTTTTCTCTCCGTAAGAACCATCTTCGTACTTCAAGATATATTATAAAAAAAGAATTACCGAAATCGGTTCAGCTGCTCTCGAGAATTGCGCTTAGCAACACATTCAGCGATTCATTTTTATATTATAGACTAACAATTTAAAAAATATGTATTGTCTTATATATCCCATCCAAGCAATGCGGGGTGGGCTGTTATTTTGGGATAAAATACTATATTACATTTAATTGACATCTTTTTGGCAAGCTACTATTTTTGTTTTTACTTATTATAAGTCAGTGCTTGACCACAATCCCACCTGGTGGTAAGTGGTGATGCAGCCTTAGATGGTAAATCGCACTACTTATCGTAACAAAAGCCTATTCACTCTTGCTAAATGAATATTTACGTGGTAGTGGCTCTTCTGCTGTGGCTGTATTATGGTTGTAGCACGAATGGGTCGGCTCGACCGGGGAAGGACTACGTACACACAGAATACTAATGTAAAATAACAGTTTCGTATGGTGAGTGTACTAAGAGAACCGGAGTCCCGTTTTACTGGAAACAAGGCATTGAATTGTAAGGGTGACAACGCATCTGCATTTTGATACTTAATTGAGGATAGATGTAGATGTGTATGGGCTACACCATCTAGTTAGTCTACTGCCATCAGGTGAACTGTGTGCTCGTATCTCACCTTTATTTTATACCTAATTAAACTTAAAAAAGTAAAAAAAAAGACTTCAAAACAAAAAAAAAATATCTTTCAATCGATACACCCATATCTTAGCCGTTTTACGTTTAAAAGCTTAGTTATTTTACAACTAGAAAGACGTGTATATAGCTATATAGTTATTATCTCCTATTTTCCACCTTCAGGGGTGAAATTTTATCTCAAAATTTATATGGGACTACAACTGTAGTATAAACTATTTAATAAAAGAAGAATCATTAAGAATGGTTCAGCCGTTTGAGAGAAATCAGTCAACATACATTAAAATATAGTCATCGAATTAGAACCTTCTCGTCATTGGAATTTGGTTAATTATTGTCCACTTACATATTATTAAATTCAGATGACTGAAAATCAATTGAATCATTATTTAAACTCACTTTAATAATTTAAATCCGGAAAGTTAATTATTTATTTATGTGTAGTTAGTATGTTTCGAATTTCGAGAGTTTCGTAAGTTCGTTTGGTTATATTGTACTGTTACTACTGTTATTTTTTTGTCTCTTTGTACCCTATAATATATATTTTCTGTTTGAAATCGATGTAGACTAGGAGGAAATTTACTCTGTAATGAAGTCCGTCTTTTGTACACTATTGTATGGATATATAAGGTATATAGATAAACAAATAAATACTGTAATTACATAATATGATTTACTTTCAGTAATATCTTTATTCTTTAGTCCGAAGACTAATGGTCGAAGCTGGCATCATTCACATAAAGGACATTTTGATAGAGACCATGGCATAGTTTTTGAAGATCATGGTGAACCGCGCTGGCATCCTACCGACGAGGTATTCAATGAATGGAAACATCATGACCGTTACGAATCAAACAATAAACGTCTGAAGAATTGGAGTCCAGATCGCGTGTGGTTCCCTGACTTCATCGATAACCCTGTTAGGTATGTGTTTGAAGATGCCATTATTTTAATAAAGTGAAAAAATGAAAAGTTCGCAAATAAAATTTTGTATATATATACACATTTTATTTGTGTTTTGTATGGTGAGTGTAGAGAACCGGAGACCCTTTTTACTGGAAAAGGGGCATTCCATCTTAGTCCTCATGGGTGACCTTTTAAGAGGAGTTCAGTGAAAAACAAAATGTTATTTATATATGTTATTTATATCCCTCGTGTAGTGGCGGGGAAAAATACTCACTACCCCATGTCTTCCCGTGGGTGTCGTAAGAGGCGACAGAGGGAAACTGAGGCAGAGGATGGGCAGCAGCATCTTTCTGATAATAGCAAAACAGCAATAAAATAAAACTGCGGTTGCCAAACCGCTCGCAAAGCGTGGCAACTATGGTAATACCCCCCATGAGAGCAACGAAGAGACGGCCCCCAGTCCCCGGCGGCCACCAGTGGCGACCATGGTAACGGCGGGGCAAGTGGTGCTAAGAATCTCCGGTGGAGGTTCGGTTGCCACCTACGACGACTCGACCTGGCAACTTATAACGCACGCACCATGAGGACTAACGGGAAGATCCTGGAGCTGGAAGAAGAGATAGACAAGTTGCGCTGGAATATCATAGGATTATTCGAGGTCCGAAGAGAGGGGGAGGACACGGTAATCCTGGAATCCGGCAACTTGTTCTATCACCGGGAGGGCGACCATCTGTCCCAAGGAGGTGTCGGATTTATCGTTCACAAGTCTCTCGTTAACAACGTTGTAAAGATTGAGAGTGCGTCGACGAGGGTTGCGTACCTTATACTCAGAATCACCAAACGGTATTCGCTGAAGGTCATACAGGTTTACGCACCAACCTCGGTACACCCCGATGAAGAGGTGGAGGAAATGTATGAGGATATCTCTAGACCCATGCATTCCTCCAAAACCAGAGAACAGTGAGCTGAAAGTAGGGAAACTTGGAATAGGGCAACGGAACACAAGAGGCCAGCAGCTGGCCGACTTTATGGAGAAAGAGGGACTCTTTATGATGAACTCTTTCTTTCAGAAGCGGCCCCACAGGAAGTGGACCTGGTCGAGCCCCGACGGTTCCACAAAAAATGAGATTGACTTCATTATGACGACCATACGACAACTGTTCAGTGATGTCTCCGTGATCGCGAGGGTGAAATCCGGCAGCGATCACCGAATGGTGAGAGGCACACTGAACCTAAACGTTAAGTTGGAGAGGTCACGTCTAATGAAGTCAACGCTCCGTCCCCCTCGTGCTCTAATCCAAAGTCCCAAAACCTTTCAGCTCGAGCTACGAAACCGTTTTCAGTGCCTAGAAGATTGCGTTGCAGTGGACGATATGAATGACAAGCTCGTGGAAACTGTCCATTCAGTCAAAGTTAAGTTTTGCAAGGACCCGCCGCAGAAGAACACAAAAACTCTCCGATCACACTCTTAATCTCATGGCTGTTAGACGGGATATGAAGCTGCAGTCTTCAGTAGATTTGACAGCATACAGGAAACTGAATATACAGATCTCCAAATGCATGCGGCGGGACTTACGCAACTTTAATACGAGCAATATTATGCTCGCATTGAAGAAGCGATCGAGCGGAACCAGGGCTCCAAAGTCTTTGCTAGAGATCTGTCTGCCAGAAAGAGCTAACTGTCGAAGCTGAAGACCGAGTGTGGCGGCGTCATTTCCGGGACACCTGAGATTTTGAGTGATATTGAGAGGTTTTATGGGCAGCTGTACACATCATCGTTGGAGCCACACGCAAGTGTGAGTAACGATCCAAGAGCGAGTCTTATCCGACATTATTCCGATGATATCCCGCACGTCAGTCTGAGCGAGATTAGAATGGCTCTCCAGCACCTTAAAAACGGCAAGGCCCCAGGCGAGGATGGAATTACAGCGGAGCTTTGAAAGCGGGTGGAAAACCGGTACTTGAAGTCCTTCAGAAGCTCTTTAATTCCGTCCTTCATGGTGGCATTACACCGGAGGCGTGGAGCAGAAGTGCGGTGGTCTTGTTCTTCAAGAAAGGCAACAACGCTCTCTTGAAGAACTACAGACCGATTTCCCTTCTGAAACGCGTCTACGTGCTGTTTTCGAGAGTCATTACGAATCATCTCGCGCGCAGACTTGACGACTTCCAGCCTCCCGAACAAGCCGGTTTCCGAAGAGGCTTTAGCGCCATAGACTACATACATACCCTTCGGAAAATTGTACAGAAGTCCGAGGAGTACAATTTGCCACTATGTCTGGCGTATGTGGACTATGGGAAAGCCTTTGCTTACGTAGAAATGAACATGGACAAAACAAAGATCATGTTTAATGTCCTTGTCACACCTATGCCGGTAGTTATTGGGAGCACTAAGCTCGAAGTTGTTGACGAGTATGTTTAGCTGGGACAAATAGTCCGACTAGGTAAGTCCAACTTCGACCGAGAGGTCAATCAACGGATTCAACTCGGTTGGGCAGCGTTCGGAAATTACGCCACATCTTCTCGTCAGGTATACCTCAAAACCTAAAAACGAGACTGTACAACCAGTGCGTGTTGCCAGTGATGACCTATGGAACTGAGACGTGGTCCTTAACTGCTGGCCGGATGAGGAAGCTCAAGTCACTCAGCGAGCTATGGAGAGGGCTATGCTCGGTGTTTCTCTGCGTGATAAACTTAGAAATGAGGATATCCGTAGTAGAACTAGAGTGACCGACATAGCCCAACGGATTAGTAAGCTGAAGTGGCAATGGGCCGGCCATATAGCTCGAACAACCGACAACCGATGGGGAAAAAAGGTTCTCGAGTGGCGGCGTCCTACCGGCGGACGAAGTGTAAGGCGTCCCCCCACTAGATGGAGTGACGACCTGGTAAGACATGCAGGAAGTCGTTGGATGCAGGTGGCTCAGGACCGTGCTTTGTGGCACTCCTTGGGGGGGGGGCCTATGTTCAGCAATGGATTTTTGAGGGGCTGTAATGATGATGATGATTATTATAATGCAACTTTACCTATTGATGCAGTGCACGCTGTGAAAGCTCACAAGAGGCACGACTTTTTCAAACTTAGTTGATAAATATCATCACAATTCTTAGCCATATTATATATATATATATATATGTACACATAATAAATAGCCTATGTCAACCTGGAATAATGTACCTTTCAAATTATGAAAGAAATTTTCAAATAAGTGTAGTGTTTCCGGAGATTACCTTCCACATATATACAAACTCTTGAAATTCGCACTCTTTATAATTTGGTATAGATTGTGAGTTATCCTTAGAAGATAGACATATGCTGTTGCAGACTTTTTCGAAGAACCTTTTAAGAGAAACAATTCAGCTACACATTATTTTCGTCCAACTTTAAACATTGATGCATCGCACGCTGTGTAAGCTCTCAAAAGGCACAACTTTTTCCGACTTTGTTGACAAATATCATGAAAACTTTAAATCATAACTTAAATATATACACATAATATATAGCCTATATACAACCGGAATTATGTACCTTTCAAATGGAGAAAGAAATATTCAAATAGGTGCAGTGGTTCCGGATATAACCCTCCACATAAATACAAACTCACAAAATTCGCACTCTCTATTTATGATATTAGTATAGATATAGATAAGGATAATGTTTGAAATAGAACCGTGACTTATGAATCATGGAAAATTTTCCATCTTTTTTGATAATTTATAGATGAGTAATACAATTGATGCAATTGGTATGAATAAAAGTTATCAACAATTGCACAATCGTGCACCGAAAGGAAGTTAGAGTAGAACATTATTTCTTTTAATTAAACTGTATGCCAATTAATTGCTCCTTAAATACTCCAGTAGAATCCGAAATTGCTCCACCTCTATTGCTATTAGTTAATTTATAATTAATTTATAAAAAATACTATAGAAAATTTAATATTGCTATAAAACATAGAATATCTACTTTTTAAAATTAAACTGTATGACAATTAATTGCTCCTTAAATGCTCCAGTAGAATCCGAAATTGCTCCACCTCTATTGCTAACAGTTAATTTATAATGAAGTTTTTAAAAAATTAACTAACAAAAATTTAATTTTGCTATTAAACATAAAATATCTACTTTTTAAAATTAGACTGTATGCCAATTGATTGCTCCTCAAATGCTCCAGTAGAATCCGAAATTGTTACACATCTATTGCTATTAGTTTATTTATAATTAATTTTTAAAATACTAAATTATCAAAAATTTCATTTTACTATTAAACACTAAATATCTACTTTCTAAAATTAAACTGTAAGCCAATTAATTGCTCCTTAAATGCTCGAGTAGAATCCAAAATTGCCCTACCTTTATTGCTATTAGTTAATTTATAATTAGTTAAAAAAAATAATAATCGAAAATTTAATTTTGCTCTTAAAAAAATATGTACTTTTTAAAATTAAACTGTAAGCCAATTAATTGCTCCTTAAATGCTCCGGAAGAATCTGAAATTGCTCCACCTCTCAAGCTATTAGATAATTTATAATTAATTAAAAAATTAAATATAAAAAATTTAATTTTGCTATAAAGCATAAAATATCTACTTTTTAAAATTAAACTGTAGGCCAAATAATTGCTGCTTAAATTCTCCAATAGAATCTGTAATTGTTCTATGTCTGTTGCTTTTAGTTAATTTATAATTAATATTTAAAAAATTCAATTATCGAAAATTAAATTTTGCTATTAAAAAAATATTTACTTTTTAAAATTAAACTGTAAGCCAATTAATTGCTCTTTAAATGCCCCAATAGAGTCCGAAATTGCTTTACCGAAGAAGGTGTCACTGTTGTCGATATCCAGAAATCACCCGCGCGAAGCCAGGGCGGGTCGAATATAGGATATTTTGGCATAAATAATTAGTTAGCGTTGGTCGCGGGACATTCTCATGTATCCTATAATATATTTTAAAAATCTTTATATTTATATTATATGGTTCTACTGTCCGTGTGTATGTGACTGAACTCCTCTGTAGTGTGGTATAGCCCCCACGACTATATATATAGTCGTTCGGTATTATTAATAAGTGTTAGTTTTTCTTTTCTTTTATAAAGGCAGTGAAGCTTAAAGTTATAACTATATAAACCTACGTAAAATTAAAATTGTTCTTCTTAATGTTTAAACAAATTAAGGTTTTGTTTTATAAACTAGATAGTAGTTGTAGTAATTTTTAAATAATATTGTGTGTACGACAAATAAACATATTTCTACCAAAAGTAATTTTCGAAAAAAAATAGCTAATCTATTTTTCGATGTATGTAAAACTAATAAAACTATTTGCGATGAAGCTATCTTAACTTCTGTGATTAACTATGATTTTAAGGTATATTTTACTTGCATTCATATTACCTATATCGTATTATACTACTTACTTATCTTCACGCACAATCCCTGACGGGGTAGACAGAGAGAACAGATCGCCAAGTGTCACGATCCTTACATACCTCTTTCGCTTCTTTCAGATTCATTATCTTCTTCATACATGCACGTCTAGGTATCCGAGTACTCTTGACCCTACCCTCTTCGAGCAATTTGCTCACATGTTCTTCGAAAGTTAGTCTCGGTCTACTTCGACACCTTTTAATATTAACTTTCGCGCTATATATTTTCTTCACCATTCGGTCTTCACTCATTCGCTCAACGTGCCCAAACCACCGAAGCACGCCCTTATCAATTTTTGAGATAAGGTCATCTTTCAAACCTGTCATATTGCGAATCTCTTCGTTTCGCTTTCGGTCGGCCATGGTAACGCCGCACATTTTACAAAGAGATCGCATCTCCACTGCATTCAACTTGCTTTTATGCTTCCTCTGGCATACCCAGGTTTCGCTGCCATATAACAAAGTCGATACCTACACTGCGTTATGTATTGCAAGGCGTGAACTATTCACTACGCCTTGCCTTTTGACTAACGCAGTCAGGGCACTATTGACTTTGTTCCCGGCAGCGACACGCCTGTCCACATCTAAATCACATCTTCCATCCCGGCTAAAAGCACTCCCCAAGTATACAATTTCATTTACCTGTTCTAGACATTCCTGATTTACCCATATTTCACACTTCGTTCTCTCTTCGTCCCTTTCAAATACCAGAACCTTAGTTTTATTAGCATTCAAACGGAGACCTTTAATTTCACATTCCTCTTTCATACACGTGACTAATGCCTCTTTCATACACGTGACGTATTATACTAGTATCTTAAAATTAGGTGTGAATCATACCGTATGATCATAGTTCGATGTAAAAGCAAACGTTTCCATATACGAGTACGTACTTTGGATTTAAAACAAAAGTTTGTCAAATTGCTTGCGCTGCTAGGATTAGGATTTGTATTTTGATCTGTCTGTTATTATGTGATTATGTTATTGTTATTGAAAATGATTACGTTGCTTTGACTTCTTTGTTCTGTATCTTCATATGAAATGCAATAATTCATTTTTGATTTAATATTGATTAAACTTTCATATCATAAGGTTTTAACTATTATAATTCATTATTTTTGGGATAATAGATTGAATATCTAACCTATTGGTGTGTTTTTTTATTGTTATTTTGCTGTTATCGGAAAGATGCTGCTGTCCATCCTCTGCCTCAGTTTCCCTCTGTCGCCTCTTACGACACCCACTGGAAGATATGGGGTAGTGAGTATTCTTACCCGCCACTACACGGGGTACTTACCTAATACTTACATAACACGAAAGATGTACTTACCTAATAAATATATGCAATGTTAAAAAAAACTATCTGCAAATAATTTTGTAATGAAATGCCTACTTTTACACATTAACGGCTATATCTCAGTGAGTTTATATTATATTGTTATAATTCATTATTTTTGGGATAATAGATTGAATATCTAACCTATAGGTGTGAATTATGAAAATAATTATTTCGTTTAATTCAATTTTGAAACTCATTATATTATGTATACAATTAATTAATTAAAATTTTGTTGTGCCCATATTGTGTTGTGTCAAATAAGTATGTTGTATGTATGCATGATACATCATACCAATTCTATTATGACCTTGAAATTACTATGGTGCAGAGGGATCTGGCCACCCGAACTACCCATAGAATATACCTATATTTTATTTTTTTATTTACATTTAGGTAAAATAATATATTATTATCAAATAATATATTTATTGATTTAGTATCATCAACACGCCTGTTTTCATTAACACGTTTCCTATATCACACCAAAACGGCTGGACCGATTTTAATGAGATTTTATTTGTTGATTCGAAAAGGGTTTAGATTCACAATTGGACCCGATAGTTACATAGATATTAGATAGACTGTTATCAATATATAGAAATCACCCGTGCGAAGCCGGGGTGGAACGCTAGTTTGATATAAATACAATCTTATTTTTTATTGCATTCTGGATATCGGCCTCCCCAGGCATACGCAACAAGGCATGTGAATCTTGAAAGAGTTGCCCACCCATAACCATCACGCTAAATCGGCGGTTGGTTTATGTAAATTATATCTTATTCTCTGGTACCCGATTGGCTGTGGAATAGCCATTAATAAACGCTGAACCTCAAAATCATAAATAGATTGATTAAGAGTGGCATTAATAGTGCGAGGGTATCGACTATGAGTTCACCAACCCCCCCAGACCAACGTGATAAGTGTGGAATTTTTCAAATAATGTTTGTAAGCGAGCGCATGTGTAGTAGCGGCGTAATATAATTCACTATTCCAGAACATCCCGTAAGTGTCATAAGAGGTGACAGAGAGAAATGGTAAAAGTTAATTAAAACTATATTAAAAACTACGGTTGCTAACATGTGGGACTATTGGGAATATTGTTATGTAATGTTCAGCAGTAGACTTTTGACAGGCCGTACTAATAATAATAATGGTGTAATATTTGAAAAGCCTATTTATAATTCCGTTATCGTTATAGCCTATCAAAAGTGTACTGCTGAACATTGGCCTCTCCCATAGATTGCCTCATAGATACCCTTAGCAGGCGGGTTGGCAACAGCAGTTTATTTTTTATTTTTAGTTGATATTAGAAAGACGCTGCTGCCGATTTCCTGATTTGTTTTCTCTATTACCTCTTAAGACACCCACGAGACGATAAAACGTATTGGGTATTCTTACACCGCCACGGCACGTTCGAAATAAAGTCTGCAATTTGTTTTAGTATAGTCATAGATTGCATCAATTGCTGGAATGAAAAATTATTATATTTTTATTTTCAAGTACTTCTACTCCATCAAAGCTAGTACCTACAACTTTGTCATCAAGAACTGTCGAAGACTGTATCAGAGAATGCCCCACTTCGTTAGAATACAACCCTGTATGCGGAACTGATAAAGTAACCTACCCGAATTTAGGACGCTTGGAATGCACCCGCTTGTGTGGAATAGGTATGATAATTTCTTACGTCCACGTCTTTTCGAGTTAAAGCAAGCTAATATCTATAATCTATAATATAATAAGGACAGCTAAACATACTAGAATTTTATAAATTTTACCGTACTTTATTGTGTTGTTACTTTTTTGCCCTGGGAAAACGGGCAGTATTACAAGATTTTAGAAAAACCTAAAACAATTTGAAGTTTACTTAAATTATTTTGTATTCATTTTAGACGTCAGAATTCAAAGTAGATTGCCATGTTCGTTAGTATCTGAAGAACTAAGCAATCCCACAAGTGAGGATAGTCCTTCATTCGCTGAATTACTACGACAATGTGAAGTTTCATGTCCTGCCACGTCAGAGTACAATCCTATTTGCGGAACTAATAACGTAACTTACATTAACCGAGGACGACTTGAATGCGCCAAAACCTGTGGTGTTGGTAAGGAATTCATTATTTTTATGTAATTAAGAATAACAAATGAGCACAGTCCACCTTATTGTAAGTAGATGCAGTCGTCTAAAGACACCAACATCTAGCTTCCATTAAGATTTAAAATGCAAATGCGGGAGGATGTACCCATGAGGACTATGATAGAATACCTTAATACCAGTAAAACTGATCTTAGGTTCTTTTAGTCCACTTCACGAAACTTAGTACGTATGTTGCTATTTTATGATGATATTGTGTGAAAGGTGATTGATCCTTTCCCAGTCGAGTTGACCTACAAGTAATTCAAGATTCTATTTTGGAAAATTGCGAATTCTAATAGAAGTGTCAATAATACCAACAGTGAGTCCCGTAGGTGCCCCGAAAAACCATTATTCAGTTGGAATAATTTTTGAAAAAGGCCGTGCTCTAAAGTTGTTGACTAAGGACCCACGAGAAAAAGACTTGCTACAAAGCGATATTATAATATATGGGGACTAATAATAAGCACACAAAATAATAATGACAATATTTTTCTAGACGTAGAAGTGAAACGATTAAGTCCCTGCCCGAAACCTGCCGCAACCGAGACCTCGATCATAGACGATATTTACAATCCTAGTGAAGAAGGGGAAGATGTAAGGACGACTACTACAAGCAGTAATAAATTTACACAGTCTACTGAAGCATTGGATCGACTAAATTTCACCATACAACAAGATATACTAAATGACATTTTTAATATACCCACAACCGATTCTAACGAAATTGATATTGACATTAGGCAAAACGAATAACGCTCATTGTATTTAGTTTTGATAGTAAATTATTTAACAACAAAAATACAAATATATTATAAATGTACATACATGACATGCTCTTTTACTTCTGTTTCCTTATCGTGCTTTATCTTTGATCAAATGTCTTTATACTCTTAAGTTGTAAACAGCAACAACGCAACGCACTGCTTAAATACTTTATCAAGTTTTCTTTATCTTTCTTTGGACGCATCTCGTCCACTCGCAATAGATTTTTATTTGTAACTAGCTGACTCGGCGAACTTCATACCACCTAACAGTCGATTCTTTATTTTTTTATTTTTTTAATACTTATTCTGGTATTCGATACACCGGGCCATTTATTTTTGAGTGTAACATCATATAAATATTGACATTAATATTTATACGATACTAACGTCACTCAGTTTTTTTGCCTTCCCGGAACCCCTCCACTAACACTTAAACTTTATGGTATGGTATTAAAGTTCAAATTGACTTTTAAGTATTATTACGAATCTTTTGTATGGGAATATAGAAAAGTGTTATTTTTATACTTTTTCAGGTAATTTTTAAAATTTTTCTCTTCGTGAGAACCATCTTCGTACTTCAGGGAATACTGTAAAAAAGAATTAGCGAAATCGGTTCATCTGCTCTCGAGATTTGCGCTTAGCAACACATTCAGCGATTCATTTTTATATTATAGACTAGCTGACCCGGCGAACTTCGTACCGCCTAACAGTCGATTCTTTAAATTTTTTTAATACTTATTGTGCTATTCGAGACACCGGGTCAGCTAGTAAGAGAAAGTTGATAAGTCAATAATTACATTATATCAAAAAATGAAAATTATAATTGTTTTGCCTTCCCGGAACCCCTCCAATAACACTTAAACTGTATGGTATGGTATTAAAGTCCAAATTGACTTTTAAGTATTATTACGAATCTTTAGTGTTGTTTTTATACTTTTTCCAATTTTAGACCTATTTCTGTACTTCAAACAGAAATTTTTGAAAAAATATTCTTGATGAAGTGTCTTCAACACTTCGGCGTATAAAAGTTTTAAGTAATTGAAGTAACAGAATGCAAAAAGTTGTCATTATTAGTATGAGCTTTTACGGGTCGATAGTACAAATGGGCGTGCCTCAGGTGTCAATTCTCGGCCCCTTTCTGTTTCTTGTATATATTAATGACTTACCTTACAAAGTAAAAGATAACCATGAAGACACTTCATTCATTTTCAAATTAAAATGACAATTAGTAAAATATGACGGTAGTGAAGTAAATAATGCTATATCTAAATTAGTAAATTGGTTTAATGTTAATAGTTAGCATTTAGGGCACTAAAACGAGATGTATGAAATTCATGACTCCAAAAGTCAATGATCAATGCATGCCGAAGATGAGTTGCTGTTTAAACTGGTTAAAATCAATACCATTATATGATAGGGACCAAAATGTATAAATATTTTTTAAACTCTCCTTAGTGAAGTATTATCTCTATTACTTAAAAGAGATCATTTCTTTTACCTTAAAGAGATAAAATGTTATTGCATTATCTGCCGCTTACACTATATAATAAAAAAAACATATACAGGGTTATTTTGCCATAACCGGCCAAATTTGCAGAGAAGGTTCAGAATAGATAACAAAAGCGAATGGTGAAAGAAATCAACAAGAAATTAACTGAAAATTTTATCCTTTTTATCTTTTTCAAAATATGTGGAAATGTATTATTTATATGCTTGTCATTCATAAATACGCACTCACACATTCGTAAGAGAGTATTGAGTTCGGAAGCAGTTGGTGTTGTTCGGCACTTGCGCTCGGTTACAGATTAGGTATCTAATAGTTGTTTTGACTCGATAAAAACAAACGCGTCTCCGCCGCTCTCTTCCTTCCATTACACCGCTGGGTACGTTCACCTGACCGGCTTACAATCAGAGTTGACTTGACCGTGACCTCATTACGTAACCGAGTGTCCTATTTTTTTGTGGGTAGTATTACTTGTCATAGCCAGTACTACGTGTGAAAACTGAGTTCTTCTGCATATCACCCATTTCATTACCAATGTGTGCAAGCACTGAATAATAACGATGGTCTACCTCGAAAACATTTTTTTGAAAGGTTGTTGTCAAAAATTATACTAACATTATGTGGACGGACGAAGCCCTATTTACGCGTGTAAGGTTTTATAATAGACGCAACGGACATTAGTGGGCAGTATGCAACCCGCAAGCTATAAAAGACTTGGTGCAGCTCATAGCCCGATTTTTTTTTGTTTTTTGGCTCTTTATAACTTGCTACTTCTATAACTGAACAGCAACAATATAACGTTGTTCTGTTATTAAATCATGCGTATAGGCAGCTTGTACACATTTATTTGTAACTTATTACTTGATATAACTTATCGACCGATTTTATATTGTTGTAGGCTGTCTGGGTGTTATTGATCTATTTATTAATCAGCAGCAAAATTGCCATTAACTTGGAACTTCAGAATCAGTATTAAAACATCACTTGATATTTTTTAAAGTTTTGATTTTTTTTAAATTGTTGATTTTTTAATTTTTAATTTTATAACATTTTTTTGCATTGTATTTCAGCAACTAATTAGCAACAAATTATCCCGTTTTATCAGCTACGGTGGGGTTGATTGAAAGATTTTACTGCTATCTTAATGTAAAGATAGCAGTAAATCAAATTTCTCAAAATCGGTTGGAGCAACAAAATCGCGATTTTGGTAACTAATTAGCAAAAAATTAGCTACAAATTCCTAGATACAATTTTAAGGTTTCTGCTGACTTTATAGCTGTAAATAATAGGCAATTGCTCCGTGCATTGACTCGTACACAAACGCGCGCGCGTCTTTGTTGCCCATAAACGCCATTCAATTTCGGATATTTTCAAATAAATGTAGAAACTATTTACGCATATTTTTCAAAACTGCAAAAAGTGTATGTCAGTATTTATATTTTGAACTTAATTTTTAATTTTGGCTGGTCTTTGAAAAATAACCCAGTATAAAATTTGATAATGATAAAAATTAAGTGTAAAACGATTAATTGTTGTAAAATGCATTGTTTTAACCAATTTTGCTTAGGCCAAAAAAAAAATAAGAATCCAAAGTTTTGTTCAAAACATTTCGGTAAAGCCTGTTTTATTTCAGGCTTATCGATTAAGAAAGTGATCAATAATGTAGTTCCAAGTTCCATCAATGTTTCAAGAATGTATAGTATACTATCAACCAGAGTGTAGTGGCAGTTTTTTTTAAAAGATTAGGTGACAAACGAGCACACAGTCTACCTGATGGTAAGTGGTTGCTGTGGCCCATAGACATCTACATTTATCCTCGTTTGCGAATCAAAATGTAGATGCGTTGTCACCCGTGAGGACTAAGATGGAATACCTCTTTTCCAGTAAAAAGGATCTCCGGTTCTCTACACTCACCATACGAAACACAGCAGTGTTAAGCTGCTATTTTACGCTGGTATTCTGTGAGGTGTAAGAATATCTACAATGAACATACGACAACTTTATTTATATAGCACGTGTATTTTAATTAGGAAGATCATGATTAAAACCATCCAAAGTAGTTTATTCTTTACCAAAAAGTAAGACATATCCAAACGCCGACTTCGCCGAGATAGCTTGCTCGTACTGACAAAAACATGTACTAAATTAGGGAAAAAAATATTACCATTGAGGGAGCACACTTTTATAACATCCTACTTTCTCATATTAAAAATATAGATTTCTTTAACAGTTTCAAGTTTCAATTGCACAAAAGTTAAGTTCAAAATATAAATACTGACATACACTTTTTGCAGTTTTGAAAAATATGCCTAAATAAAGTTTCTACATTTATTTGAATATATCCGAAATTGAATGGCGTTTGTGGGCAACAAAGACGCGCGCGCGTGTGTGTACGAGTCAATGCACGGAACATTTGCCTATTATTTACAGCTATAAAGTCAGCAGAAACCTTAAAATTGTATCTAGGAATTTGTAGCTAATTTGTTGCTAATTAGTTACCAAATTCGCGATTTTGTTGCTCCAACCGATTTTGAGAAATTTGATTTACTGCTATCTTTACATTAAGATAGCAGTAAAATCTTTCAATCAACCCCACCGTAGCTGATAAAAGGGGATAATTTGTTGCTAATTAGTTGTTAATTTTTGTGTCATGTGTCAAAAATTTTACGAATTTTTTATTACATGTTAGAGCCATGCTGCAGCTATATTATGGTTGTAGCAGGAATAGGTCGGCTTGACCGGGGACGGACCACGCTCTCAGAGAATACCAGCGTAAAATAGCAGCTTAACGCTACTGTGTTTCGTTTGGTAAGTGTAGAGAACCGGAGACCCTTTTTACTCGAAACGAGGCATTCCATCTTAGTCCTCACGGATGACAACGCATCTGCATTTTGATTCTTAATCGAAGATATATGTTGTAAGATGTCTATGGGCCACAGCAACCACTTACCATCAGGTGGACTGTGTGCTCGTTTGTCACCCTTATTCTATAAAAAAAAGAATTGATATTAAGTATGGGTAGGAGAAAAGTATTTTTATTACTTTATTTTGAGCTCATTGTACTTCCTGCAATTTCGTTTTGGCCACTGCCCCGTATTTCTATTAAATATAATAGATGTGAAAACAAATCAAATCAAAAGCCAAACATTAATGTCAACGTAGAAACGTAACGCTACCGTTGACACAAACAATAAACAACGCTCGGTCTATAATCTGTCAAAACAAACACTGGACGAACCTACAATAAAAGTATAGTCGAAGGGCTTGAATTTTACAGTAACACCGCAAAAATCCCGTAAGATGAAATTATCTGTAGTGTTGAGGATTGTCTGTTTAAGAATAATATACTCGTAGGTAAGGAAGATTTAGAGGCCATACATCATCTTCAGATATTATAATATCACCGTCAAATATTTCATACATCAAATATTTGCCGTGTAGTGGCGGTCAAGAATATCCACTACCCCATATCCTCCCGTGGGTGTCGTAAAAGGCGACAAAGGGAAACAGGCAGGAGATGGGCAGCAGCATCTTCCTGATAATAGCCAAAATTACAATAAAAAAACTGCGGTTGCCAACCCGCTCACCAAGCGTGGCAACCATGGCAAATACCCCCCCCCCCTATGAATGTAACAAAGAGACGGCCCCCAGTCCCCGGCGGCCCCGCTATTCCTGGCTACGGTGGCGACCATGGTAACGGCGGGGCAGGGGGTGCTAAGAATCTCCGGTGGAGGTTCGGTTGCCACCTTAGACGACTCGACCTGGCAACGTACAACGCACGCACCCTGAGGACTGACGAGAAGATCGTGGAGCTGGAAGAAGAGATAGACAAGTTGCGCTGGCATATTATAGGATTATCCGAAGTCCGAAGAGAGGGGGAGGACACGGTAATCCTCGAATCCGGCAACTTGCTCTATCACCGGGAGGGCGACCATCTGTCCCAAGGAGGTGTCGGATTTATCGTCCACAAGTCTCTCGTTAACAACGTTGTAAAGATCGGGAGTGTGTCGACGAGGGTTGCGTACCTTATACTCAGAATCACCAAACGGTATTCGCTGAAGGTCATACAGGTTTATGCACCAACCTCGGCACACCCCGATAAGGAGGTGGAGGAAATGTATGAGGATATCTCTAGAGCCATGCATTCCTCCAAAACCCAATATACGGTGTTAATGGGAGACTTTAATGCAAAACTAGGCACAAGAGAGAACGGTGAGCTGAAAGTAGGGAAATTTGGAATAGGGCAACGGAACCCAAGGGGCCAGCAGCTGGCCGACTTCATGGAGAAAGAGGGACTCTTTATGATGAACTCTTTCTTCCAGAAGCGGCCCCACAGGAAGTGGACCTGGTCGAGCCCCGACGGTTCGACAAAAAATGAGATTGACTTCATTATGACGACCAGACGACAACTGTTCAGTGATGTCTCCGTGATCGCGAGGGTGAAAACTGGTAGCGATCACCGAATGGTTAGAGGCACACTGAACCTAAACGTTAAGTTGGAGAGGTCTCGTCTAATGAAGTCAACGCTCCGTCCCCCTCGTGCTCTGTTCCAAAGTCCCGAAACCTTTCAGCTCGAGTTACAAAACCGTTTTCAGTGTCTAGAAGACTGCAATGAAGTGGACGATATGAATGACAAGCTCGTGGAAACTGTCCATGCGGTCGGAGCTAAGTTTTGCAAGACCCGCCGCAGAAGAACACAAAAACTCTCCGATCACACTCTTAATCTCATGGCTGTTAGACGGGAGATGAAGCTACATTCTTCAACAGACTTGACAGCATACAGGCATCTGAACAGACAGATCTCCAAATGCATGCGGTGGGACTTACGCAACTTCAAAACAGCTCGTATTGAAGAAGCGATTGAGCGGAACCAAGGCTCCAAAGTCTTTGCCAGAGATCTGTCTGCCAGAAAGAGCCAACTGTCAAAGCTGAAGACAGAATGTGGCAGCATCGTTTCCGGGACACCTGAGATTTTGAGTGAGATTGAGAAGTTCTATGGGCAGCTGTACACGTCATCGTTGGAGCCACACGCAAGTGTGAGTAACGATCCAAGAGCGAGTCTCATCCGACACTATTCCGAAGATATCCCGGACGTCAGTCTGAGCGAGATTAGAATGGCTCTCCAGCACCTTAAAAACGGTAAGGCCCCAGGCGAGGATGGAATTACAGCGGAGCTTCTGAAAGCGGGTGGAAGACCGGTACTTGAAGTCCTTCAGAAGCTCTTTAATTCCGTCCTTCATGGTGGCATTACACCGGAGGCGTGGAGCAGAAGTGCGGTGGTCTTGTTCTTCAAGAAAGGCGACAACGCTCTTTTGAAGAACTACAGACCGATTTCCCTTCTGAAACGCGTCGACGTGCTGTTTTCGAGAGTCATTACGAATCATCTCACGCGCAGACTTGACGACTTCCAGCCTCCCGAACAAGCCGGTTTCCGAAAAGGCTTTAGCGCCATAGACTACATACATACCCTTCGGCAAATTGTACAGAAGTCCGAAGAGTACAATTTGCCACTATGTCTGCGTATGTGGACTATGAGAAAGCCTTTGATTCCGTCGAAATTTGGGCGGTGCTGCAGTCCCTTCAGCGGTGCCAAGTTGACTGTCGGTATATCGAAGTGTTAAAGTGCTTGTACAGTAGGGCTACGATGGCTATCCGAGTACAGAATCGGAGTACGAAACCTATCCAATTGCAGAGAGGTGTAAGACAGGGTGACGTCATATCCCCGAAACTCTTCACCGCTGCATTGGAAGACGTTTTCAAGCTTCTGGACTGGAAAGGATACGGTATCAACATCAATGGCGAGTACATCACTCACCTTCGATTTGCCGACGATATAGTCCTTATGGCAGAATCGCTGGAGGACCTAAGCACTATGCTCAATGACCTCGATAGTGTTTCCCAACGGATAGGTCTTAAGATGAACATGGACAAAACAAAGATCATGTTCAATGTCCATGTCACACCTATGCCGGTAGTTGTTGGGAGCACTAAGCTCGAAGTTGTTGACGAGTATGTTTACCTGGGACAAATAGTCCGACTAGGTAAGTCCAACTTCAACCGAGAGGTCAATCGACGGATTCAACTCGGCTGGGCAGCGTTCGGGAAGCTACGACACATCTTCTCGTCAGACATACCTCAAAACCTGAAAACGAAATTGTACAACCAGTGCGTGTTGCCAGTGATGACTTACGGAACTGAGAAGTGGTCCTTCACTGCTGGCCGTATGAGGAAGCTCAAGGTCGCTCAGCGAGCTATGGAGAGGGCTATGCTCGGAGTTTCTCTGCGTGATAAACTTAGGAATGAGGATATCCGCAGTAGAACCAGAGTAACCGACATAGCCCAACGGATTAGTAAGCTGAAGTGGCAGTGGGCCGGCCATATAGCTCGAAGAACCGACAACCGATGGGGAAGAAAGGTTCTCGAGTGGCAGCCTCGTACCGGTAGGCGAAGTGTAGGGCGTCCCCCCACGAGATGGAGTGACGACCTGGTAAGACATGCAGGAAGTCGATGGATGCAGGTGGCTCAGGACCGTGCTTTGTGGCATTCTTTGGGGGAGGCCTATGTTCAGCAGTGGACTTGTGAAGGGCTGTAATGATGATGATGATGACGTCAAATATTATTGATCCATTGTGAATCCCATGTGCAGTGCATTATAAGCTGACGGCTTCGGGGCGCAGTGGCTTAGCCATGAGTTAAAATGGGTGCCGCGGGTTCGAATTCCGCACGGAACAAATATTTGTATGGCCTACAAATAATTGTTCCGGGTCTGGATGTTTGTCCTTGTGTAATTTATGTTTGTAAACTGCCTCTACGATACAGGAGAAAATCCTAGTGTGGAGGTAACGTCTTTTAAAATTAAAATTAAAAAGTTATTAAGTTGTTATTGAGCTATTTATGTACGTTTGTAATTTACCTACTTAATAATATATTGCGATTACATCTATTTGTCTTTTGTTTCGCTTGCATATTATAATATGCAAAAAATATTAGAGTTGTTGCAGTCTCCAGAGAACATAAAATTCTCTCCTCAAACTAACTTAGCAAAATTCGATAGCGATGATATTATATCAACAATAAATGGAAGAAAAAGGAAAAATACAGAATGTGACTTTACTATTATTAGGGAAGAAATGAATCAAATGTTTCGATCATTGAAATTTGATCAAGACGAAATACGTACGAGTATAAATGATATGAAGAAACAAAACTCTGAAATTTTAATATTACATGTACATATTCACAAGATCTTGGGGGAAAATGCAAACAAGAAAAAAAAAGAAGGAGTTGAAAATTAAGGTTGAATCTGTTTCAAAAAAAATACCAGGAGGCTTTTGCGAATATAAATTATTTAAAAGAACAACTTGACGTATAACTTAAAACAAAAGCGCCAAAAGATGATAGAAATAAATAATATACCGAAAGATTACAAAGGAGATATTCAAAACACAGTCCGAAACTTACATGCCACACTAAATGTAAAAATTGACTCGCAGAATATTAAACAGTTTTTAAAATTAAAAAGAGAGAAATAAATACCACTATTTTTGAATATTCTGATCAATCTAAACAAGACAAATTCTTAAAGAAGTTAGAAATTACAATAAAATTAATAAAGAAAAACTAAACTAAACAATGCTATGCGTAGAAGGAATGATAGAACCTATCTATATCTCTAAATACCTTACACCAAAGGCAAAAAAATTTTTTTTTCTAGCCCGTAAGCTAAAGAACCAAGGTGATTTTAAGTATCGTTGGATTGTTAAAAAAAGAATCATGTTGCGTGAAAAGGACAATGAACCAACTATTTCACTGAAGCCAGTTGAGCAAATAAATTCACACATTATAATTTTGACCGAATGTTGGTTAAAACCATAAAGTATTTTACTGAATCTTTCAAATTATACATAATTTACAACAACCAAGAAAAGAAATCAATATAGTGGAGTAGTGGTGTATGTTACATTTTTTAAGAGATGCCTCGGTTAAGTTACTCAGTAACTTTTACATTTTTTTAAGAGATGCCGTAACATACAACACTACTCCACTATATTGATTTATTTTCTTTGTTTTTGTAAATTATGTATCATAATTCTGACCGAATGTTGGTTAAAACTATTAAGTATTTTACCGAATCTTTCAAATTATATATCATTTACAACAACGAAGTAAATAAATAAAAATAGGGGAGTAGTGGTATAATTTTACGTCATCTCTCAAAAATATGAAAGTTACTAAACCTGATATTTATAATGCAAATTGCTAACTTATTCATTTAGGATATGAAATAGCAATTGTTTGCATTTATATACCTCCAAGTTGTTACGCGATAGAAGATTTCGTGGATTCACTCGATACATTATTATTACATCTAAAATCAGTTCAGAACATAATTTTAATATGTGATATGAATTTAGACATGAAAGACGGCTTCACTGAAAATAGGTCGTCTGATTAACTTAATCTTTTAGGAAAGCACGGACTATTACCAGCTCATACATATCCAACAAAGTACCCAAGCTGTCTGGATTATTGTATCATTAGATCTAGAAATGTAGTTAGTACAGTCGTCTGTGAATCAACTATAACAGATCATACATCCGCAATAACATCATTGCAATACAAAAGTAGCTGTAAATATAATAAAGAATCACGTACGCCCGTTAAAGTGGTTTACCAGGCAGCTACTAAATAATTTTATGAAACAGTTTTTTAACAGTGGTAGAGTCACGCGGCAGCTTTTACTGTCGCACGGATGGGCCGGCCCGAACCGGGGTAGTACCACGACCTCACAGAAAACCAGCGTGAAGTAGAGGTTTACCTCTGCGTTTCGCTTGGTGAGTGCAGGTGGCCGGAGGCCTTTTTTACTGGAAATGAGGCATTCCATCTTAGTCCTCACGGGTGACAACGCATCTACATTTTGATTTGTAACAGAGGATAGATGTAGATGTCTATGGGCCGCAGCAACCACTTACCACCAGGTGGACTGTGTGCTCGTTTGTCACCCTTATCCTATAAAAAAAAAAATTGGATTGAAATATTTTCAAATGGTGATGCCAACCAAATCGCCTCTAACTTTTTACTACAACTCTCAAAAATTGTAATGAAATACACTATTACGTACACTGTATCAAATAGAAAATTTAATATTAAGCCCTGGATAACACCAGATCTACTTCGGTGCATTAAATTCAAGAATAAATTTCATCTTAAGACAAAAAAAATATCTAAATGATAATATATTGCATATATCTTATATCGGATAGCGTAATTATTCCAATAAACTTTTAAAGAAATTGAAAATGAGTGTGAAAAAAAAAGAAAGAGCGAGAAATAAAAATGACATGAAAAAGACGTGGAAAACTGTAAAGAAAATGTACAATATAGAACAAACAAATAAATCACACGGTGATATTTCACATTTAAACTCAAGTCACTTGAAATCGGCACATTGTATAAATAAAATCATTAGCCTCGTCAATACTTGATAAATTAAATTTGACCGAGGATATAATAAGTAATACGCATAAAAATAGTAACGTTAGAAGTACATAACTCTTTTGTATTAACTCTAACCGATGAAAACGAGATTAAAAATATTATTCTATCTCTAAAAAATAGCTCTTATGTGGCTGGGATGGTATAACAGAAATTAGCTTAAAAAAATCTGTTGACATTTTATCTTCTCATATAGCTCACTTTTTGTAATATTTGTATGGAAGCAACAATGTTTCCCAGTGTCCTTAGAATTCTATAATTGTACCTGTATATAAAGCTGGGGATAGAGACAGTATCAATAATTACAGACCTATTTCGTTAATGGCCACTTAGCAAAAATTTTAGAAAAGGTAATAAATGTCCGCCTTTTAAACTTTTTGGAAAAATACAAAATCTTATCAACAAATCAATAAGGCTTTAGAAGAAATCGATCTACTTCAGACACTATAGAAAATTTAGTCCAACATATTGTTGCTTCTTGTGATTCATCACAAAAATGTGTGGGAATAATTTTAGACCTTACGAAATATATTCGATCATTCTCTATAATATTGCTTCTAAAAATAAAAAGGATATTGGTATCAGAGGGATTCCATTTCAATTATTTACTAACTACTTTCAAAATAGAACCCAGTGAAAATTGGAAATATTCAAAGTGAAGAAGAAATTGTCACCCATGGAGTTCCTCAAGACAGTGTACTTGACCCGACATTATTTTTAATTTATATTGATGGACTGTGTAAAATTGAGCTAAAGTTTGCACAAGTTATCACTTTTGCAAATGATACTGTTGTTGTTTTTAAGGGAAATTCTTAGGATGAAGTACAGTCTATTGCAAATGAATGTTTCTCCAAAATGTTGGAATGGCTTGACCATAATATCTTAACCTTAAACTTTACTAAGACCAAATATATGACATTTAGTATAAAAATCGTACACAAGCAATAAAAAACTATTTTTCAATTATAGCTCATTCTTGTAAAAACGTTACTTCATGCAGCTGTGATGAACTATCATCTGTTTCAAGATTAAAATATCTTGGCATAGTCATAGATCAGAATTTGAAATGGGATTGTCAAATTCAAGAAGTTATTAGGCGTATGCGTAAACTATTATACGTTTTTAAAAACATTAGACATGTAGGTCATATGAAAACTATTAAAAATGTATATTTCTGTTTATGCCAATCAATTACATCTTAAAAGTTGAGAGATAGCAAAGGGTTGTTCTGAAAGTAATATTATTCAAAAACTATGGGTATCCTACAAATAATTTATACAAAGAGCTTTCTTTACTCACAGTTCGTCAAATGGTGAAAAACGAGCATACGGCCCCCCTGATGGTAAATGGATGCTGTGGCCCATAGACATCTATATCTATCCTCGATTACGAATCAAAATTCAGATGAGTTGTCATCCGTGAGGACTAAGATGGAATGCTTCGTTTCTCGTAAAAAGGGTCTCCGGTTCTCTACACTCACCATACGAAACAGCAGCATTAAGCTGCTATTTTACGCTGGTATTCTGCGAGAGCGTGGTCCTTTCCCGTTCGAGCCGACCCATTCTTGCTACAACTATACCAGAAATATAGCTGCAGTAGGGCTCTACCACGTATATTTTAAGTTTTTATTAGGTACATTATTTTTAATCAGCATAAAATCCCACTTTACTCAAAAATCACTGACAAAAGGTCATATGATACTCCGCAACGCAAAACCCAATTTAGACAACGTTTTTCAAAATTTCTCGGAGCATTCTTATATAACAAAATAATAAAAATAAAAAGATTAATATTTACACACTATCGTGATTTACTTTAAAAAATTAAATTGATAATTTTATAATATATATATATATATATATATATATATGTGTGTGTGTGTGTGTGTGTGTGTGTGTGTGTGTGTGTGTGTGTGTGTGTGTGTGTGTGTGTGTGTGTGTGTGTGTGTGTGTGTGCACGTGTGTGTGTGTGTGTGTGTGTGTGTGTGTGTGTGTGTGTGTGTGTGTGTGTGTGTGTAAACAATAGCTTAAGTAATTTTATATATCTAGATAGTTATTTTAGGTATTTACCTAATATACAATATTATCGGTAAAATAAATATTATACTACGCATACAATCAGCAATATTAGAAATTAAACAAACATGATTGGTTACATTTTGTATTAATTTTATTATTAGTAGCATTAAAAAATTGAAATTAGTATAAATGAAATTTCGTACAGTTTTGCTTACACTATACACTGAGTGACGTGATAATTGTTGTTGCCCTTGAGGAAGATGACTACGCCTGTCTACGGCATACAGTGCAAACTAGTACGGAGGGTAGAACTTAAACTTTTCTGTAACAATATTATCATAACTAGCAATGTATTTTTGTTTACCTCGTTTAAATTTGGATTTGTATTAGCTCTTCACTTAAATATGTTACGTTATAGTGAGGTGGTAAGATCTAAGTCTATGCTTTATTATAAGATGTTATTTGTAACTTGTTGATAAATAAATAAATAAATAAAAAATAAATAAAACTGCGTCAAAACATTTCGTCCTTGTTACGTCGAAGTTCAGCGCCAGAACTAAATCTCCCCAAAGACGAGGTTAAAGCGTTGTACAACTTGCGCAACAGAGCATAGCTCACGATTCTCCGCGCGGATAAAGGGCATGCTACGGTAATACGGTAATAATGGAAACATCAGAGTATAATTTCAAATTACAACAACTTTTATCGGACGTAAATACATACAAAAGGTCACAATGGAGTTAGAGGCAAACAATTCTTTAGCTTTCCTACATGTCTTAGTCATCCGAAATCCTGAAAACACTATCTCCGAAATCCTGATAACAAGGTCACACTGTAGGAAAGAGACCCATACCAACCGATATTTAAATGGTGAATCGCATCATCATTCATCACAGTTAGCTACCGTTGGAAAATCTTCAGAGAGCACGAGGTATCTGCGACATAAAACATCGGGCCGCCGAGCTTCAGCACGTCGAGCAAGTATTGCAAGAAAACAAACTTCGGGTCCGGTGTCTACGTCACAGTGACCGAGTGAAGCCAGACACAGTCGAGCGTGTGTTTGCTGTACCACCCTTTGTCAGAGGAGTCACAGATAAGGTTGGCTGCATCTTGAAGCGAGCTTCCATTAAAACATACTTCAAGCCGCTGAAGAAGATTACTCAATTTTTACCATCCGTCAAGTGTCATATCCCTCTACAAGATGCAGGAATGTACAAGCTGGATTGTGAATGTAGTCTCTTTTACATAGGACAAACAAATAGTTCTATAAAAACCCGCGTGAAAGAACATATAGCTGACTTGAAGCACCGAAGTTCCGGGAAGTCTGCAGTGTGTGAACATCTTCAAGATCATCCCTGCCATTACATTAGATTTGATAGAACACAAGATGGGCGCGGCTTTTTAAGAGCTCTCACCATGCATAATCGCGAAGTGTGCAGCGTCCGTAATTCTTGAAGAAATTGGATGATCCATTCTACAGGGACGCCATTTCGTGTGATAAAGGGCTAAATCCTTAGCCAACAAGCAATGGCAAGTCCCAGCAGTACAGTGCATTTCCAACCGGGAGACCGTATGGAAGGAGAAAGAGCTCCACGGGAGGTGCTACAACGCTCTTCATGATCCTTTCGTAGACGCAGCTGCCTCCCTACACTGGCTACGTTTTAGTGACCTCTTGGGGGAAGCCGAGGGTTTTGTCTGTGCAATATAGGATCAGGTTATTAAGACCAACAACTATCGGAGATACACGAATGGCACGAGCTTGTCGCCATCCCGGTGAGACACTTAGGAATATCATCTCCGGTTGTTCGGCGCTTTCTAAGTCTGAGTACTTGCACAGGCACAACCTAGTAGCCAGGATTCTACACCAGGAGCTTGCTCTGAAATACGGTCTCGTGGTTCAGAAACTGCCTTATTATAAGTACTTGCCGGAAGCCGTGCTCGAAAATGTCCGCGCTAGGCTCTAGTGGGACCGGACAATCATCACAGACAGGACTATCCTTTCGAATAAGCCTGATATTGTGCTAATGGACTGGGCGCATTCAAGGATATTTTTGGTCGACATTACCATTACTTATGACGAGAACCTCGTGAAAGCCGAAACAGATAAGCAGACAAAATATCTGAACCTGGCTCACGAGGTGACTGACATGTGAGGTGGTCTGCTGACCGAAATTATTCCTGTGGTCGTTTCTGCAAACGGGCTAATCTCAGTCAGCCTCTCAGGTCATCTGAGCCGACTGGGTGTTGTTCTAGAGCTAGTATTGGTAACGTCTTTTATTGTGTCCCAAATACGTTTTGAGTCTTTTGCATCCTCAGAAAATTTTCTTCTTTCATAATCGCGTTTGCCTCTCTTGAGCAAAGAATTGCAATACCTTCTGTAGCGCTTGTAGGTGACTTTGAGAACCACATTATTGGGTGACTAGTTTAGCTTGTTGTGTAAGTTGTCTCTATTTCTAAGACACTTTAGGAGTCCCCAATTAATAATTCTACGCGTGCTATATGGGATATAAGATATAGTGGCATAGGAAATGGAGTTACGTATAGTATTTATAAAATATTCCATTGCAGAATATGGATCATCTAATTTAAAGAAGTTCTCAAAATCTACACCTAAGAGAATTTTACTCAATATTTCTTCGTCTATCTGCTAACACTTTTGGGTGGCATGTACTGTACTTTCTTTGAAAGTGAGAATTTCACCACAAAGTGATCAATTACAGTGAATTCAACAACAATAGCGAGGGCTGCGTATGTGATTTTGAGTAGAACATGGTCAAGGCACGTACGGTTAAGCGTAGGTATTAAGTGGGTAGGGAGAACATCATGTTCAGCTGTCAAATTTAGATATGCCTCCTGCATACCGCAGTATCTTTACCTATCTTAATTAAAAGAGAGCTTGAATCTTAGAGCTGTGGTTTTTCCACCGAAATCCTCTCTATGTTATTTTTTATGAAAACTATTACACTATCATTTTGATTATATGGATTTGTTAGACGCCATGTGCTTATGTCCATGCAAGGGAGGAATACAATGATTGTACTGTAACCAACACTCGGTAAGCACTATTATGTCAAACTCGACGCTAATTCTTGTCAGTAATAATAGGAAACTGTCAATGTTTCCATTTACAGCCTCGCAAGGGGATATTCTGTCCAGTGGATGACTTATATGTCACATTGAGAGTTGAATTTTAATATATAAAAAACTGCTGTTCAGATAACTAAGATATAATCATCATCATTACAGCCTTTTACAAGTCTACTGCTGAACATAGGCCTCCCCCAAGGAATGCCATAAAGCACGGTCCTGAGCCACCTGCATCCATTGATTTCCTGCATGTCTTAGCAGGTCGTCACTCCATCTCGTGGGGGGTCGCCCTACACTTCGCCTACTGGTACGAGGCTGCCACTCAAGAACCTTTCTTCCCCATCAGTTGTCGGTTCTTCGAGCTATATGGCCGGCCCACTGCCACTTCAGCTTACTAATCCGTTGGGCTATGTCGGTTACTCTGGTTCTACTGTGGATATACTCATTTCTAAGTTTATCACGCAGTGAAATAGCATAGCCTTCTCCATAGCTCGCTGAACGACCTTGAGCTTCCTCATACGGCCAGCAGTGAAGGTCCACGTGTCAGATCCGTAAGTCATCACTGGCAACACGCACTGGTTGTACAATTTCGTTTTAAGGTTTTGAGGTATGTCTGACGACAAGATGTGTCGTAGTTTCCCGAACGCTGCCCAGCCGAGTTGAATCCGTCAATTGACCTCTCGGTCGAAGTTGGACTTACCTAGTCGGACTATTTGTCCCACGTAAACATACTCGTCAACAACTTCGAGGTTAGTGCTCCCGACAACTACTGGCATAGGTGTGACATGGACATTAAACATGATCTTTGTTTTATACATGTTCATCCTAAGACCTATTCGTTGAGAGAGACTATTGAGGTCATTGAGCATGGTGCTTAGGTCCGCCAGCGATTCTGCCATAAGGACTATGTCGTCAGCAAATCGAAGGTGAGTGATGTACTCACCTGTTAATACCGTTAATACCGTATCCTTTCCAGTCCAGAAGCTTGAAAACGTCTTCCAATGCAGCGGTGAAGAGTTTCGGGGATATGACGTCACCCTGTCTTACACCTCTCTGCAATTGCATAGGTTTCGTACTCTGGTTCTGTACTCGGATAGCCATCGTAGATCTACTGTACAAACACTTCAGCACTTCGATATAACGACAGTCAACTTAGCACCGCTGAAGGTACTGCAGCACCGCCCAAGTTTCGACGGAATCAAAGGCTTTCTCATAGTTCACATACGCGAGACATAGTGGCAAATTGTACTCTTCAGACTTCTGTATAATTTGCCGAAGGGTATGTATGTGGTCTGTGGTGCTAAAGCCCTTTCGGAAACCGGCTTGTTCGGGAGACTACAAGTCCTCAAGTCTGCGCGCGAGACGACTCGTAATGACTTTCGAAAACAGCACGTAGACGCGGCTCAGAAGGGAAATTGGTCTGTAGTTCTTCAAGAGAGCGTTGTCACCTTTCTTGAAGAACAAGACCACCGCACTTCTGCTCCACGCCTCCGGTGTAATGCCACCATGGAGGACAGAATTAAAGAGCCTCTGAAGGACTTCAAGTACCGGTCTTCCACCCGCTTTCAGAAACTCCGTAATTCCATCCTCGCCTGGGGCCTTGCCGTTTTTAAGGTGCTGGAGAGCCATTCTAATCTCGCTCAGACTGACGTCCGGGATATCTTCGGAATAGTGTCGGATAAGACTAAGATATAATAAAAATAATAATTTATACATATTTTTGTCACGAAATGTAGGAAGGTTCATGGCTGTTCTATTTTTGTAAGGACATAATATTACAAGAATTAAAATGATGTGCTCTTGTTAAAGACGCATCAACTGAGTGCTCACAATATGCAATATACGAGTATGTATAAAGCAAGGAAAACCGTTAAAAACTGTTGAGCAGCATTTCTGATGAAAGCAACTTGATATTTAGGTTGAAGCAGTTGGTTTGTTTACAGAGCGTAAAAATATGTGGTATACCAAAATTGACTTGAATCAATATTAAACAATTTAATAATACTATGCTGGAGCTGAGCAAAGTAATGCATGGATACGAATCACATCCAAGATATTGTTTCTTATTATTCTCCAGTACAGTAACTATAAGAGATGCAAATTTTTGTGTAAATGTATTTTTTATTTTTAAAAACTTGAAAATATAGATTAAAGAAACGTGGAAAATATGTTGAGTTCTTATATGACGCGCACAGCGTTATTCTTAACATTTGTGTATTGTTTCAAAGTGATATGTGAGTTTTGTCATGTTAATAGGTTGAGTGTTGTGTTGTGGTATGGACGTACTAAAGCAAAAGGAATGAAAAATCTATCAACTAAATGAAAAAAAAGGTAATAAACTGTAATGTATGGAAACAGAAAGAAGCAGAGGCAAACACATAAAATCATAATAAAGTGACATCATAACGAATAAAAGTAGTCAAATGAGCGGTATTTTGCTAATATCTTCTTGGGATTTATAATTAAATATACTAAATATCCTAATGTATAGGCTTATCTCTTTCTATTTTTTTCAGCTATATTCTACCAGCAGATGTCCAGCAGTATGCATAGTTATTAACCTTTCGGAAACTTCTGGCTACTGCAAACAATCGTCTTATTTTCTGGGGATGATTATCAGATATGCAAATAGGAGTAGGAGGTCCCGCGATGACTACATCAGCCGAAGTCAAATTTTTGTTCTTATTTTTCTTATTGTATTCCTTCAAATTAGAAATAAATCTTTCCTTAGTTATTGTACACGCCCCTAGTTGCCCCGACAAAGGTCGACCATACAGGGGCCTATACAGCTGTAGATTCGACGGACAACTAAGGGTGGGGCTCAAAATGCCACAAGGAATTTCCTATCACAATAAGCTATATAGAAAGTGTTGTATAATACTACAATTTAATGGGGAGGCTAATCAAATAGATATTACTTACCTGGATATGAGGCGACTGCTGTCTCAGGGCTCGGTCAGGCCGTAGGTGTGTATGTGTCGAGTATAGTGGTGGTTTGTGGTGTTGCTGATGATAGACCTGACGGGACCTTCGAAGTCGGCAGCAGACCGGACTTCGGCGCCGCTCCAAATTGTGTGTTGTTGTGATCGCAATCAATGTTAACTTCCTAACAATTTGTTAGCCCGGCGTCGCATTCTAGACTTAACAAAGAAACCTTCGTCGTGGCAACATCTGCTAACAAAACCGACTCCAAAATGGAGGTTTCCCGGGCGACTTTAAAACGTGCTCTCGATAGCACCGTATTTTCGCAACTCCGATTCGACCTCGCCGCCGATAGGAACTAACTGACTTGCAATCTCTGGACGCGGCCGGCTGGCAACAAAAAACTCCTGTTAACCGTCCACACGTCTAACCGCTTATGAACGCGCTGTATCGAGCCGAGCGCCCTCCGGCGTCAAGTCTTGAAACCATCGTTTGGGCGTGAACAAACTCCCGTCCCGGACATAAGGATTTATGTCCGCAAGCAACCGGCAAGCGGGACAGGGTCGCGACGACAAGTTGCAAGACCGAACCTACACCAAACTAGGTCACCTTAGGAACCCCATCAGATCTTGCAACCTTAACTACTGCCTCAAAATTACAGCCCCAACGTGGGAAAGCCGGAGGATTAAGCCTCAACTGGATGCCCTTCCTGGACATCGCAGCACATAAATAAGTCCTATTCCTGGACAGAAGTCCGACGAACTCCTTCAAAACCTATCTGCGCCCCTATGATTCGCTCCGCAATCCGACCGGATCAGATCCGCAAACAGCGACGCGATACGAAGCGGCCCAGCGTGGGCTCCTAAGCTTCAGTGCAAAGAGCACCCACAAATTCCACATGAACGTCGTCTGTGGAGAGCCAAACGAAACGCATAGATATTCCTTAGTATAGAATTTCAAACAGTAGGCATAAACAATCCATCTACTAATATAACTATTTACTTAATTGTGCAGTAGCTGATTTCAATCTGACAATCTCTCAACTAGCTAGCCTTTTAGAGATGTAGTCCTATGCTTATATTACAACCAAATTTCAAAAGCATTAATACTCAATCTACTACGTAGAACTTGAAAACAAGCTGTAATAAATTTATTTCTTGATATTCATAGATCAAAACAGACAAACTAAGCAAAACGACAAACATAAGAAATAGTCAAAAAAAGTTCCCCCTTTTTTTTTCTCAAAATAAATATCTTCGACAATGCCAACAAAATATGAAAACAAAGAGGGGATGGATTTTTATTTCTTTCGGCACAAACAGTATTACTTAGTTTCAATTTTCTTTTCAACAAAGCAAACCCAATGATCAAACATATTTACAAAACATATGTACAAATATTCAAGGAGTATATAAAATTCACCCTTTTAATCACAACCCCTACAAATATGAAAACTTCGCGGAAAACCCAAAGCATCTTTATTTTTATTTTAAAGAATTTTTAACTAAGTGCTCGAAAAAAACCAAATCTAATACTCCTTGAACAAGTAATTCAACGCTCCCGGGGAGCCCTAATCTTCCCACCACCAAGTGGAGGCTACACCGCGTGAACCCGAGACTAATAGAGCGCAAACCGCTAACAGTCGCCACTCGGGTTGTACGCCTTCCCTGAGGCCGTCGGCAACAGAACAGTATAAAAGTGGACTGTTGACGGCTCAAGGCTCAGGGGAGGCGGCCGTGGTGGGAGCTAAGGCGGCAGCTAGCTAGGGCTGCCTCCATCAAATGGGGAACGATGGTACACCAGTCGCAGACACTCAGCTAACGGGGGTGAGAAGGGTCTAGCGGACTGATGAGTGGTCGTGAAGTTCCTCTCCACACGCTGAGGGGGGGCGATGACACCCCCGCCCCTGGGGGAATTACCCCCCGACTGGTCGGGGGAGGGACCCCTTTCAAACCTAGGGGCCTGGTGGCTGGCCGGCGGGCGCTGAGCGTCGCCCGTTAGAGGGTGTGGCTGAGCGCCCCCGCCCGCGGGGGTCGAGGGCCGGGCAGAGCCCCGAGAGGAGACGCCGTTCGCACCCAGACACAAAACTGCATGGTGATTGCCCTGGCAATGTGGACAGGGCCGCCGGTGCGTGCAGTCTCGCTGGAGGTACCCTTCCAAACACGAGTAGCACCAGCGGCGCTCCTTGGCGATAGTTCGCCTCGCCGGAACCGGCTTACTTAATAATTTCGGGCACGACGTCACCCGGTGATCGAATGCTCGACAATAAGAGCAGGGGGGCGCCTCCCTGGCCGCTAGGCCACTGTAAGATGGTAGGGAGCGACGCCCTCCCGCGGGAGCTCCGATAGGCCTGAGGAGGGTTGACGACGACTTGCCCGGCGGGTTCCGCCTCTCACTGGGCACGGCTCGTAAGTCGTCAACGGTGCCCGCCGCGTTCTCAATCTGCCGGCACTGCTCCTACAAAAACCGCAGCAGGTCATTGAAGGGCGGAATATAAGAGGCCCCGTCCCCGCCGTACCTGTCCTCAAAATGTATTCGAAAGTCGAGAGGTAGACGGGACAGCACGATGTGGAGCAACAAAAAGGACCATTCGCCCACTGGTAAATCCAGCCGCCTCAACGCATTACAGGCCACCAAGACTGGATTCACCAGGTCCGGACGTAGTCTGACCCGGTCACTAAACAGCGGGGGCTTAGAAGCTGCTTAACATGTTCATCTGCAATTCGCCGAACGTTGGCGTATCTTCTGGCTAGGAGGTCCCGAGCAGTCTGGTAGGCGTCGTCAAACAATCTCAAGTGACCGACGACGCCCAGGGCCTCCCCCTCCAGTGAGGCCAGGAGGTACGCCATCTTCTGGCTCGGGGTCAGGTCCCTCCGGGCGTCCACTAGGCTGCTGAAAAGACCAATGAAGGTCAGCTATTCGGAAAGGACCCCAAAGAACCTTGGCAGGTCCAGAGTTGGGAGTCGTCCCAACAGCTCCGGCTGAGGCTGCTTCCGAGAGGACTCGGGCAGGCCACTCATCTGAGCTTCACGCGCCTCCTCAGCATACCTGCCTTCAGCCTCGATCAACTCGTCCGTGAGCGAAAAGAACTGCTCGTAGTCCGCGAAGTAGGAGTCCAGGACTCCCTTTTCCACACCCGAATCCTCGAGCTCAGCCTAAGCCTCCTCCACTGCAGCCCTTCGAGCATCGACCTGCTCGAGCCGCTTCCTCAAGTTATAGGCCCTATCCGGTCGACCTATCAAAGCATGCGCACTGGTAGCCCAGCGCAGCTTAGTCCGCAGGCGACGAATCAGTAGCTTGTGCGTTGGCATCACTACTAAATACAATTAATACGCGGCTCAAATATAAATTAAATTAACAAATAACAAATACAGTTCCTATCAAATCAAGTTAAATGGAAATTACACAAATACGATTACTATTTATTAAATTAAATACAAGTTAGTCCAAAAAATACCACAAATCAAATTAACAAGTAACAAACCCTAGTACGATCAACAAATTATCCGATTACGTGACAACCTCCTCAAGTCCAAACCTAGTCAAGGTACCTCGCCTTAACAAACTACGGTAAGTACTTAGCCTTAACAAAACTCCCGCTCGCTCAACCTACGGGCGTGGCGTTCGCATTCTACCCGCTAACAACAACAAAAAAGCCAGCAACAAAGCAACAAAAGAAAAGAATTTTAATTTTACGTATTACGGCCGGGCGTGATTGTAGCCACAAAATTAAACAAATCAAACAAATACTCCCTGCCACCAAAATTGTTTAATTTTTATCAAGTACTACGGTCCGGCTCGACCGGGAATCGAACCCGGAACCACGCTCTGCTACCACTAATGTACACGACCCTAGTTGCCCCGACAAAAGTCGACCATACAGGGGCCCATACAGCAGTAGATTCGACGGACAACTAAGGGTGGGGCTCAAAATGCCACATGGAATTTCCTATCACAATAAGCTATATAGAAAATGTTGTATAATACTACAATTTAATGGGGAGGCTAATGAAATAGATATTACTTACCTGGATATGAGGCGACTGCTGTCTCAGGGCTCGGTCAGGCCGTAGGTGTGTATGTGTCTTGTATAGTGGTGGTTTGTGGTGTTGGTGATGATAGACCTGACGGGACCTTCGAAGTCGGCAGCAGACTGGACTTCGGCGCCACTCCAAATTGTGGTAATCTCCCGCGGCGTCACCCACCGTCACTTTCTTCCTTCTTCCCTATGACAGTCTATTAACTATACTTCCAGACGCTACTAACACTAAACTAAAGCGTAACACACCTCTAATACCGAAAACGTATCCGAACTGTATCAAAGACCGCACGAGCAATTAATATTGTCAAATCACTTATATACGCTATCAAATTAGAATAACCGAATTCGCAGTAAATTAGGCGCGCATAACACAAAATTTAGACGTTAATCGCAATCAATGTTAACTTCTTAACAATTTGTTAGCCCGGGGTCGAATTCTAGACTTAACAAAGAAACCTTCGTCGTGGCAACATCTGCTAACAAAACTGACTCCAAAATGGAGGTTTCCCGGGCGACTTTAAAACGTGCTCTCGATAGCACCGCATTTTCGCAACTCCGACTCGACCTCGCCGCCGATAGGAACTAACTGACTTGCAATCTCCGGACGCGGCTGGCTGGCAAAAACAATCCTGTTAACCGCCCACACGTCTAGCCGAGCGCCCTCCGGCGTCAAGTCTTGAAACCATCGTTTGGGCGTGAATAGTTATGTTCCTGATGAAATCGGCTACAACGAGTATGATCTTGTTACTGTCGTTTTTTTGACTTATGCGAAAATTATCTCTAACATCTGAATGCTGTAAGGTCCTTTTATTACCTTTAGTTACGCGATCCTTTTTGGACACATTACGCGTTTCTATGCGAGAAGCATGCAAAAGTCTTCCAAACTCATAAATTTTTTCTTCCGACATTTCTATACGCTTCCGATAAGGTTTATTTTCTTCTTGTAAACTTTGTATATTCGACAAATAAAGTGTCATATTTTTCGGACATAAACTTAATAGATTCCGTTATATCATCATTGTGTTGTTTGATGTTACCGACATAATCTATAATTGTTGATAATTACGAGTCCTACTTACTTTTTAGGGACACAAACATATTATTAAACTTATCTTGGATGGCGGAGGTTTCATCAGACAAGCTATTACAAAAATTTTTCTTCCGAAACGCTGTGTTGATGTATGCTTCATTAACTGTGGATGGTAAATTTGGTTCCGAGTCACATAATGTAGAACTACATGACGTTGACGGGATCATTGACGGCGACCGGTTAAGTGGCATCGCAACAGTTAATGCATACAAATACCAGGCAAGTAAAAGTCTCGCTGCAGTGAGTAGCTAGTAGGCACAAAAGATGACTAATCCAGAGCACCAGGAGCGCTGCAAATGTAACACATACCTTCTAAAAGCACAGAGGATTGGCTTACCTTAGCTACGCCTCTGGGGACGGGCAGCGGGCAGCGATGGGCGGTGTTAATGCAGCGTATGAGTCGTTAGCACGGCAATCTATCGCCGCCGGGTCGTAACTAACTCTTCTTTTTTATGCACTATTATTTATTTAACTGGATTTTCGGAATAAAATCTTTTTTTTTTGAATATTTAAAATAAAATGAAATAGGGTTTTAGTGTAACACATCTGTAATCTTTTTTTAATATAAGATAGGGTAACAAACGAGCACACAGTCCCCCTGATAGTAAGTGGTTGCTGTGACCCATAGACATCTACATTTATCCTTAATAAAGAATCAAAATGCAGATGCGTCGTCACTCGTGAGGACTAAGATGGAATGCCTATTTTCCAGTAAAATGGCTCTCCGGTTCTGTACACTCACCATACGAACCACAGCACTGTAAAGCTGCCATTTTTCGCTGGTATTCTGTGAGAGCGTGGTCCTTCCCCGGTCGAGCCGACCCATTTGTGCTACTAATATACTATTAATATAGCTGCAGCATGGCCCTACCACGTATAAAAGACAATAAAGTCAAAATCTCACTTGACAGCCTCATCGCTTACCGTTCGAGGTATTAAATGAATAAAAAATAAATATTTTTATCTTTACAATAATAAGTTACCAAATAATTAAAATGCTGTTTGTCATGAAGTTTAGGTTTCTCACTCTGTCTACATACACACTGTATGTTACATTAAGCTTAGTTTAATCAGGCCTGTCTCACTCCGCGCTTTAGGCATGAAAATATACCTACGCTGCGGGGCCCTGTATGAAGGGTTAATTCCGTGAGGTTTACTTTTTTGTTTCTTCTGTTATCCTCCGACATGTTGATCGGAGACCTTATGTAGCTGATTGCTGTTTTATTTATAAGTTTATTTTAATTTCACATTATTTTTATATAGTTTTTACTTTATTTCCTTTTTTTCTTTTTTCCTCTTTATTCTGTGTATTCTGTGATCAAAGTTTTTTTTCTTTTCTTTTTTTTTATTAAGTAAATTTTATTTTATTCTCACTTTTCCTTTTTCTAAATGTGGTTAATTCTTATTATATTAGTTCTTTTTTTTTCTGTATTCTACACTATTTCTAATTAAATTCTCTTCTTTTTTGTTCTATGGCATTCTTATTTTATATAATATTAGGACATATGTACTCATATGTCTAATTATATAGTTTTCTTACTCTCATGTCTTATTTTTTTTTATATCCCTTTTTACCAAGTGTTTTATTGTGCTTTTTGTTTGAAGTATCTTATTCTATATTCTAAATTAATTTTATCTTGTTCTGGTTTAGGCACTTTTATTAGTTTTTATGATTTTATTTGCTACAGTTATACAATATTGTGTGAAATTGTTTCTACCGCGTTTGTCTTCCATTATGTTGTGTATACTTTCTTTTGTCAATTTTAATCCTATCTGCAGTTCCACGTCTGCTTTATTTTTTCAAAATTGAGGGCAGTCTATAATTAAATGCAGAGAAGATTGGGGTTGGTTGTTGTCACACGTACAGTTTGGTCTCGATTTAATTTTAAAACGGAACAAATAATCTGCAAAGCCTCCATGACCGGTGAAAACTTGTACTAATACTGGCGTTAAATTAATGTGTTTTAGGATGCGATATGCTGCTTCTACGTCTGGAAAAATACTTTTGTAATTTCGGCTTTTTCTTCTGTTAAATATCTCTCATCCCATTCCTTAATTGTTTTATGTCTAATTTGGTTCTTTATGAACGAAATTGGACATTTTGCGTAATTTAATTTTGTTTTTAATTTTAAAGCTGCTTCCTTTACGAGTTCATCTGCGCGTTCATTCCCGGGAATACCTACATGTGCTTTAACCCAATACAGCCCTATCCTCCTATTTTGACTTCTTAATTTAGCGATATCTCGCCTAATTTCGAAAGCCAACGGTTGATATGCTGATTGATTTTTGACAAGTTCCAGTGCAGATCTTGAATCACTGTATATGTAAGTACTTTGGAAATTCTTTGCTTTTTGAATTGCTTGATGCATTGCGTAAAGTTCAGCCTGAAAGACAGTGCAGAATGAATCTAATTTGAATTTTTATAATCTATTTCTTGTTTATTCCTCCAAATAGAGATTGCAGCTCCAACCTTGTCCTCAATTTTACTTCCATCGGTGAATATTTGTACGCTACTTGTATGTGGTTCCTCTAATTTTTCTGATGTTGTATTCTCTATTATTTCAAAGTCGATTTTTTCTTCGCAGGCCGGATGCAGCATTTCCAAAAAACTTACTTTTTCTTCGATCTCTCTGTCTTTAAGTAGGTTGTCATCTGGTTTACCGCGTTTTATTTATTTATTTATTTATTTATTTATTTATTTATTTATTTATTTTGCATAATGTGTGTGTTTTACAGTTGTTATAGAAAATATAGTACAACACATTAACCATTTCTGGTGTACAAAATTATTGAATTTTATAAACATTAAGTATGAAATTACGAATTAAAATTAAAAAAAATACGTACATTGCATAATAAATAGCAAAAACAAAAAAATTAATGTGAACTAATTAAAAAAAAAAAACATTTACTACTATTTGCATTATCATATCATTAATATTTATAATTTCATGTCACATTATAATATGTAATTACCAAAATATTATTATTAAAAAAAATAAAGATAATTATTGTTTTTCCAACAACTCGCTAACCGAATAAAAAGATTTATTAACTAGCCACTTTTTCAACTATCCATAAATATTTATAAGTTATAAGTTACTTTTGCTTCATACAAATATGCAGCTTCGCGTAATCTTAAATCTAAGGGAAGTAGTCCTGAGAGTATCAAAGCTGCGTTTAGTGAGACCGTGCGATACGATTTACAAATTTTTTGTGCAAATCCCCTCTGCACTGCGTTTAGCTGGTTTTTTATTGCTATTTTGTGGACTGCTGGTTCCCAAACGCTTGCGACATACATTACAACTGGTTCAATAACTGATACGTAAATCGTTCTGATCACCTCGGGTTTAAGTCCCCATGAAATTTTTGCTGCGCGAGCCAGTAACTTATAAATATTTATGGATTTTTGACAAATATAGGAAACATGACTATTAAATTTTAATTTTTTATCGATGATTAGGCCTAATATTTTTATCTCATCTACTAATTTTATTTCTTTACCTCCCATGAACAATTGTGGGGTTTCATACTTCAATTTATTCGTTACTATCATACCATAAGTTTTTTGTGGGGCAAATTTTAATTTATTTTTAATCCCCATTCATATATGTGTGAAAGAGTTTGATCTACATTTATTTTAATATCGCTTGTCACGTCACCCGAGAAGATCAGAACGATATCGTCGGCAAAGGCTTGGCAGTACACTCCACGCTCTTCTAGTTCATATAGCAACGGATCTAATAGCAAGTTCCAAAATATGGGACCACCAATCTAGCCTTGAATGCACCCTTTTGTATTATTTTTTGTAAATTCTTCGTTCGCATATCTAACTGTAACTTTTCTATCTGTAAAATAACTATTTACTAATCTATGTAGATTCACAGGACACTTTATCTCCATCTGTCTATTTTTAATAACCGGCCACCACGCGCTGTCGAAAGCCCCCTCTATGTCTAGGGATATTACGATACTTATTTTCTTATTTCTCAGATTATTCTTAATGTGTAATACCAAGTCATAGAGGGAGTCCTCCGTACAGCGCTGTGGAACGAACCCGTACTGACGTGGATTTAATTTTGGTAGAATGTAATATTTTAATCTTCTCACCATCACCTTCCCTGTTGGACCTTCTGCTGACCTCTCATCCGGACGGATATCAGGTTTCCGTCGATGCCCCTCTCGGCTCTTCGGAACATTGTCTGATTCGGAGTGTGGTGCCACTCACGCTCCCTTCGCGGTTGCGTTTTGCAGGTTGCCGCCGTGTTTGGCATTACAGGTCGGCGGATTGGGACGGAATGCGGTCCTTCTTTGCATCCTACCCATGGGGGCGGGTATGCTTCTCGCCGGATGATCCCAGCGCTGTTGCTGACTCTGTCACTGATGTGGTGCTACAGGGAATGGAACTATTTATTCCATCATCTGTGGTACCCATCGGAGGCAGATCTCAGCCTTGGTTTGGTCGCTCCTGTAAGACTGCATTACGCAGTAAGCAGGAGTGTTATCAAGCCTGGGCTGCAGCTTCGGCGACTCGGGATGTAAATACCAGCACACTTAAAAAGAAGTATAACTTCGCCTCCAGGTCCTTCAAAAGAGTTATTGCCAAGGCAAAGTCAGAGCACATAGGCAGAATTGGCGAGAATTTAGTTCGCCTTCCTTCGGGAACCCGTGCATTCTAGTCTCTCGCCAAGGCTGTCCAAGGGAATTTCTGTAAGCCATCACTACCATCTCTGCACAGGGAGGATGACTCACTGGCCCATGACGCAAAAGACAAAGCCGACCTTTCAGGCTCCCTTTTTGCGTCCAACTCGACTCTTGATGACGGGGGGAAAACACCGCCGACCATCCCGCGGTGTGAGTGCTCCATGCCGGATGTGCTGTTCTCACAGCGCTCGGTTCGCAAAGCACTGCTCTCCCTGGACATCCAGAAGTCGAGTGGGCCTGACGGAATCCCCCCAATTGAGCTGAGGACGTGTGCTCCGGAGTTGGCACCGGTGCTAACGCGTCTTTTCCGGTACTCGTACTCCCAAGGCGTAGTCCCGAATTCATGGAAGACAGCTTTTGTCCACCCGATCCCTAAAAAAGGCGACCGCTCAGACCCATCCAACTATAGGCCTATCGCGATCACCTCCTTGTTCTCCAAAATAATGGAATCCATTATTAACTGCCAGCTCATCCGGTACCTTGAGGATCACCAGCTGATTAGTGACCGCCAATACGGTTTTCGTCGGGGTCGATCAGCTGGTGATCTTCTGGTCTACCTGACCCATAGATGGGTGGAGGCAGTAGAGTCCAAGGGGGAGGCGTTGGCCGTTAGTCTGGACATTGCGAAGGCCTTCGATCGGGTTTGGCACAAAGCGCTTCTTTCGAAGCTCCCTTCCTATGGACTTTCCGAGAAATTGTGCAATTGGATCACCAGCTTCCTTGTAGATCGGAGCATCAAGGTCGTTGTAGACGGTGCATGCTCTGACTACAAGCCTATTAACGCTGGTGTTCCACAAGGCTGTGTGCTATCACCAACGCTGTTTCTTCTGCATATCAATGATATGTTGCTAACTGGTAACATTCATTGCTATGCGGATGACAGCACTGGTGATGCTCTATACACCGGCCGTGCCAATATTTCTCGGGAAAACGTCGCTGAGTACCGGAACAAACTTGTGTCTGAAGTCGAGTCTTTGCTGAACAAAGTCTCGGATTGGGGGCGACTAAATCTAGTCCAATTTAATCCTCAGAAGACACAAGTTTGCGCGCTTACCGCTAAAAAGAACCCCTTTGTCGTATCTCCTCAGTTTCAAGGCACTCCCCTTCTTGCCTCAGCCAGTATCGGTATCCTCGGAGTCGACATATCGAGTGACGTGCAGTTTCGTGGTCACTTGGAAGGGAAGGCCAAATTGGCCTCTAAAAAGCTTGGCGTGCTCAGCAGAGCGGGACAGTATTTCATGCCGGCACACCGCCTGCTACTTTACAAGGCGCAAGTTCGGCCTCACATGGAATACTGTTCCCATCTCTGGGCAGGGGCTCCCCAGTGCCAGCTCCTTCCACTTGACCGCATCCAACGCAGAGCGGCTCGAATTGTCGACGACCGAGCCCTTTCCGATCGGCTCGATTCATTGGCACTGCGAAGAGATGTTGCATCCCTTTGCATTTTCTTTCGCATCTACCATGGGGAGTGCTCTGAGGAATTGTTCGGATTAATCCCAGCCGCCAAATTTCACGAACGCACATCGCGGCAGAACTCCCGATACCATCCACACCATCTGGATGATTGGCGGTCCACCACTGTGCGATTTAGAAGATGTTTTCTTCCTCGCACGACCTCTTTGTGGAATCGATTACCATCAGCGATTTACCCGGACCGATACGACTTAGGGACCTTCAAGAAAAGAGCGTACTCCTTTTTAAAAGGCCGGCAACGCATCTGCGATTCCCCTGGTGTTGCAGTTGTTCATGGGCGGCGGTAGTCACTTACCATCAGGTGAGCCGCATGCTCGTTTGCCCCCTCTCCTATAAAAAAAATAATAATCATCTTTTCTAGGATCTTACCCATAACAGAGAGGAGCCCTATTGGCCTGTATGATTTTGCGAGAGAGTAATCTGTTTTTCCCGGTTTTCTAAGTGCTAACACAGTAGCTTCCTTCCATGGATCCGGAAAGTATGATAATTCTAAGCACTTGTTCAACAAGGCTAAGAATATCTGCTCATCAATTTATCTGCTCAAAAATTCCGTGAGGTTGTCATGCGCCCGCTCGAGCTGACGATTACTAATATAGCTGCAGCATGGCTCTACCACGTATAAAACTCCTCAGTGGTCCTGGGGGAAGGATAAGTAATTATAAGGATAAGTAATAATAATTAATTACTTTTTCTTACGCGGATCTTAGTTATTTAGTTGATAACATCTTTAATATAATGGATTTCCGCACTCTTCTTTTATCACACAATTTCGCACACCGTTATTCAAATTTAGTTCTAACATACTTCATAATCATTATGATCCATTACTACAACATTTATTCTACTCTCGTGCTTTTTCTGCGACATTCTACTGTTTTTTTTTATAGGATCGTATGACAAACGAGCACACAGTCCACCTGATGGTAAGTGGCTACTGTGACCCATAGACATCTACATCTATCCTCAATAAAGACTCAAGATGCAGATGCGTTGTCACCCGTGAGGACTAAGATGGAATGCCTCTTTGCCTGTAAAAAGGGTCTCCGGTTCTCTACACTCACCATACGAAACACAACAGCGTTAAGCTGCTATTTTACGCTGGTATTCTGTGAGACCGTGGTCCTTCCCCGGTCGAGCTGACCCATTCGTGCTACAACCATAATATAGCTGCAGCATGGCTCTACCACGTGTTATTTTATGCCACTACCATAAATTAAAGTAGAGACTAATACAGCATTGTGAATTGCCATACATGCCTTTTTTACAAATTCTGACTTCCCACAATAGAGTGAAGAGCTCCATTCACTCTGTGCCATGCGTTCACTCGTCGCTCTATCTATCCATCAGTTCAACCACACAGCCTATAATAGTCCACTGCTGACTCATGGATTGATTTAGCCTTACTTGCAACTGCAATATTTTATTACTTTGAGTTGTTATCAGGAAGATGCTGCTGCCCATGTCATGTTTCATTTTCTCTCTTTCGCCTCTTACGACACCCTCGGAGCGGTATGTGTTAGTGGATCTTCCTACACCACCAATACACGGTCACTCTATATCCTTATCATATCTAACATTTCTACTAAACACACATCCCAAACACATAAACTCATCCACTTGCTCAACCAACTATTAAATATCATAAATATTATTTAAAAGTGTATATTTTGACGGTAATTAATATAATTTAGCCATTGTATATAATACTTAGTCGTTCCATGTAACGCCGGGCTTGCTTAGGCAATTTATAAAATAAGTAATCTTTCGTTTACAATAATGTACCTTTAATAAGTATTGTATCTAACACCTAGATAATATATAGAATGCCATCAGGAGATCAGGTAAAGTATAAAATGTACAACAAACAACACAAACACTCATGCCTGTCACCCAGAGGGGTAGGCAGAGACTACGGACTTCCATTTGGCGCGATCCTGACACACCTCTCTCGTCTCCTTTACATCCATATATCTACGCATACACGCTCGTCGGTTAAGGGTACTCCTAATCTGGCCCATTTTCAATGTATCGCCAATTTGGTCGATAAACCTTCGTCTAGGGCGTCCCTTCCCGACCCTGCCGATCACTTCTGTAACATAAATTTGCTTTGTCACTCTTTCCTCGTTCATTCTTTCTGCATGACCAAACCACCGAAGCATTCCTTTCTTAATCCTGGTCACAACGTCATAAAGTAAAGTATAAAATGTATGTAATATTTTCTTTACTGAAAATCAACTAAGAATACACACACACAGCCTCAAATTTGACTAAAATTGTTTATAAAGGTAACATAAAAGAATTTCAAACAGATATTAAATGGTAATTATTCATAAAAAACATTTGCTTTTGCTTATGCTGGATGTCTATTAACTCATTAAAATAATAGTAAGCGACATTAAACACGAAAACATAATTAGATTAGCTTAGGTTAGGTTTAGTCAATTCTAGATATTACAGTCAAGTTTAATTTTAATATAACCCTATCGTAGTTACTTATTACTAATAAGATTACTTTATTTTCTAATACTATAATAATTTAAAAAAACTACAACTAGAAACTTAATTATCATATAGTCCTACTCCCCGCGCTATCGTGTCAAGCATTATTCCAGATTTTTTTTTTTTATAGAATAGGGGGCAAACGAGGTTGCGGCTCACCTGATGGTAAGTGACTACCGCCGCCCATGAACAACCGCAACACCAGGGGAATTGCAGATGCGTTGCCAGCCTTTTAGAAAGGTGTAAGCTCTTTTCTTGAAGGTTCCTAAGTCGTATCGGTTCGGAAAATTCGCTGGTGGTAATTGATTCCACAAAGAAGTTGTGCGAGGGAGAAAACTTCTTCTAAATCGCACAGTGGTGGACCGCCAATCATCCAGATGGTACAGATGGTAACGCGAGTTTTGTCGCGACGTGCGATGGTGAAATTGAGCGGCTGGAATTAGTCCGAACAATTCCTCAGAGCACTCCCCGTGATAGATGCGATAAAATACGCAAAGAGATGCAACATCTCTACACAGTGCCAGTGTATCGAGCTCATCGGAAAGAACTCGGTCGTCGACGATTCGAATCGCTCTGCGCTGGATGCGGTCAAGTGGAAGGAGCTGGCACTGGGGTGCCCCGGCCCAGAGATGAGAACAGTATTCCATGTGGGGCCGAACTTGCGCTTTGTAAAGTTGCAAGCGATGTGCCGGCATGAAATACTGTCTCGCTCTGCTGAGCACGCCAAGCTTTTTAGAGGCCAATTTGGCCTTCCCTTCCAAGTGACCACGAAACTGCACGCTATTCGATATGTCGACGCCAAGGATTCCGATACTGGCTGAGGCAGCAAGGGGAGTGCCTTGAAACTGAGGAGATACGACAAAAGGGTTCTTTTTAGCGGTAAACGCGCAAACTTGTGTCTTCTGGGGATTGAACTGGACTAGATTTAGTCGGCCCCAATCCGAGACTTTGTTAAGCAAAGACTCGACTTCAGACACAAGTTTGTCCCGGTACTCGGCGACGTTTTCCCGAGAAATATTGGCACGGCCGGTATATAAGGCATCCCCAGTGCTGTCGTCTGCATAGCAATGAATGCTACCAGTTAGCAACATATCATTGATATGCAGGAGAAACAGCGTTGGTGATAGCACGCAGCCTTGTGGAACACCAGCGTTGATAGGCTTGTAATCAGAGCATGCACCGTCTACTACGACCTTGATGCTCCGATCAGCAAGGAAACTGGTGATCCATTTGCACAATTTCTCGGGAAGCCCATAGGAAGGAAGCTTAGAAAGAAGCGCCTTGTGCCAGACCCGATCGAAGGCCTTCGCTATGTCCAAACTAACGGCCAATGCCTCCCCCTTGGACTCTACTGCCTCCGCCCATCTATGAGTTAAGTAAACTAGAAGATCACCCGCTGATCGACCCCGACGAAAACCGTACTGACGGTCACTGATCAGCTGGTGATCTTCAAGGTACCTCATGAGCTGGCAGTTTATAATGGATTCCATTATTTTGGAGAACAAGGAGGTGATGGCGATAGGCCTGTAGTTGGACGGGTCTGAGCGGTCGCCTTTTTTAGGGATCGGGTGGACCAAAGCTGTCTTCCATGAATTCGGGACTACGCCTTGGGAGTAGGAGTACCGGAAAAGACGCGTTAAAACCGGTGCCAACTCCGGAGCACACGTCTTCAGCACAATGGGAGGGACTCCATCGAGCCCACTCGACTTGCTGACGTCCAGGGAGAAGAGTGCTTTGCGAACCGAGCGCTGTGTAAATCGCACATCCGGCATGGAGCACTCACATCGCAGGATGGTCGGCGGTGTGTTCCCCCCGTCATTTAGAGTCGAGTTAGACGCAAAAAGAGAGCACAACAGATCGGCTTTCTCTTTTGCGGCATGGGCCAGTGAGTCGTCCTCTCTGTGCAGAGATGGAAGGGATGGCTGACAGAAGTTCCCTTGGACAGCCTTGGCGAGAGACCAAAATGCACGGGTTCCCGAAGGAAGGCGAACTAGCTTCTCGCCAATTCTGCCGATGTGCTCAGACCTTGCCTTGGCAATGACGCTTTTGAAGGACCTGGAGGCGGAATTATACTTCTTTTTAAGTGCGCTGGTGTTTAAATCCCGAGACGTTGATGCATCAGCCCAGGCCCGGTAGCACTCCTGCTTATAGCGTGATGCTATTTTACAGGAGCGACCAAACCATGGCTGGGATCTGCCTCCGATGGGCACCACAGAGGATGGAATAAAAAGTTCCATACCCTGAAGTACCACATCAGCAACAGAATCGGCAACAACGCTGGGATCTTCCGGCGAGAAGCAAACCCGCCCCCAAGGGTAGGATGCAAAAAAAGACCGCATCCCGTCCCAATCAGCTGACCTATAGTGCCAAACACGGCGGCAAGCTGCAGATCGCAACTGCGATTGGAGCGTGAGTGGCACCGTGCTCCGGATCAGACAATGGTCCGAAGAGCCCAGTATTATTATTAATTAGTATCTTATGAGAAACCGTGAACTTCACTACTGCTATTCAGTTGCCTCTTATTCAATACATTGCCGGTTGAACATTCGCTGAGGTATTCTATACAATACCAGATTATACAGATTGGCGATAACATATACAAAAATATTCCCTTAATCATATTCTTTCAATCTAACTCACTTCATTGTCCCGAAACGAGCAGGTCTACCTGCTTGTTTCGGGACAGGAAAGTATTTTTAGGGGCCGATTTTAGGTATTTATTTTGTTTACTTGAAGTCAGCTATATTCGCGAATATCTTACGGGCTACGCCAGTTAATTTTTTTTTTTTTTTTTTTATAGGATAAGGGTGACAAACGAGCACACAGTCCACCTGATGGTAAGTGGTTGCTGCGGCCCATAGACATCTACATCTATCCTCTGTTACAAATCAAAATGCAGATGCGTTGTCACCCGTGAGGACTAAGATGGAATGCCTCATTTCCAGTAAAAAGGGCCTCCGGCCACCTGCACTCACCAAGCGAAACGCAGAGGTAAACCTCTACTTCACGCTAGTTTTCTGTGAGGTCGTGGTACTACCCCGGTTCGAGCCGGCCCATCCGTGCGACAGGAAAAGCTGCCGCGTGGCTCTACCACTGTTAAAATTTTCGGGGGCTGTGCATTTTGTGAAAGTTTATAGTAGGTTTAAAATGTTATGCCAATATGAAGCTCAACAACGAGTAAAATTTTACTCGTACTAATACTTTCCTTAAAACATAACGACGACACACACCCATTTGCCAAGGGTAGGCATAAGTATAAAATATACATTATATTGTGATATCTTTTTTTTTTCAAATTACCAACCATATAACATATGCAAAAAAACTCAATTTAAAATGAAGAATAAAACAATTAAGATTTGCTATCTTTAAAATAGTTTCCTTTAGCCGAAAGACAAAAATTGAAACAAGAATGACAATTTATTACATTACGAGATATTGATTGCACTAATACTGAATGGAAGCAATAATCTACTTAAAATGACTAACCTGAATAATAATAATTAAATAGGAAATGCATATATTCACAAATTTAAGTATTAGATTTAAGTTAACCTCAAACATATCATAAACAAATATATTAGGTGGCCACACTTCTGTAAGCGCTAGGAAAATTTTAGCCTGGCTCCTCATAAGTTTTGGTAAACTATAGTCATTGATAGATCTATGCACATGCATTTTTAATTCGTTTTTTTTTTTATAAGAATACTCTCACAATAATATGACATAATACTAACTGAGAGGAGTTCAGCGGTACTCCAAAGAATTATCCTTACGAAAGTTACAAAGGTCTCACTTGAATTAAAGTAGAATAATGATACCCAAATCGTAGAAACAATAAAAATAAATGCAGATGAAAGTGTCATCATGATAAAAAAATTGTAAACCCTATTTGTAATATAACACACCTCACCCAAATTGTCGTATGCCTTAGCCAGTTCTAGTATTTTAAAGCTTTTTTCAGAAACCCGTCCAATGAAATCAATTTTTCCGTGACTCCACTTATTTCTCATTTGGTTTCTGATGCACAACTTTTCTGCAACACCTCGATTTTCAAAAAATTGTTCAAAGTAACCATTTATTACTACAATTCTTTGCCTTAACATGAAAATTATTTGACAAAACACAAATATCTCTATGTTTCTTTCAAAATAAATTATTAAATATAATGAGAATCGGAATGGGAACTTATCTTCTAAGTACAAATCAACGATAGTAAAGACAATGCAAAAAATAATAAACATAATTGTTAACTTGTTTGCTTCTTTTCGTGATTCTTTGTAGAAACTGTCTATTATATTAGTAAATAGTATACTATCAATGTTAGCTAATTTTTTTTATAATCCTTTTATTACTTTTGCTTTGGAATAACATTAATATCAGAGTCGTCGCAGCGTATTGAACAGCGATTAAAACCCATACTATGTTAGATATAAAAGTCTCTAAATAAGTAAATACGTATATCAAGTAATCTGCAAGACAAAATACAAAGTAACTTATCACCCACATTAAAGTAATTAATATACCAAGAGCGTTCATTTCAGTGTCTTCGGGAGGAGAAAATCCCGGCAAAGATTTTTATTTTAAGTAATAAAGATTTACGTTCACATTTTTTGAAATTCCTTACGTTCAATCACACCAACGGTGTATTATTAATACCAAATAATACAGTAATGTTCACCAAAGTCGTAACATGGAAACACTAATAATTTTAATGACCCTTAGCCTTTTATCTGGCAGAAGAGATCTAGTACACTTATTACTTACAGTAATGCTATTGAGTGTTTCTTGAAAATTCTTGAAAATCATTATATATTTTAAAATATTAATTTAATTTTTGTAAAATCATTGACATGAGTGCAGGTAAGCCAATTATCTTTGCAATAGAAATCATCTGTGAAAACGTCATATTGGGGAAGATAAGTTCTAGATAAATAATTTATGAGTAAAAGCCATAAATTTACTGCATATGTACGTGATAGAAGCCAATATAATAATAAGGAAAATTAAATAAATAATTATGTAGGATAAAATCACGCCATCACACGGCTGAAGAAAGATTGTTCAAACTCGTGTTTGACAATACTTATTTTACTAAAAACTAATGAAGATAACAAGGACGGATTCAGAATTTAAATTTCGGGAATTTTCATTGGGCTCAGTAACTATACTTGAGCCGAGCCCTGATACTGTACTAAACACTATTAATAATATTGGTTTTTGCTTATAATAAAATAGATGTCAAGGTTCTCTTGATCTGTTTTCTATTAAGGTAGTAATAAGAAGGTGTACCAATTATAAACAAAACTAAAAACGTTAAACCGTTTTTCCTAAACGTATTATTTTATTATATCACTATATTGTAACCGCAACTTCGACCGCGTATAAATATACAGTTAAGTGAAATATTAGAAAATCACTATAAACACAGTGTTGACGAATATTCGATTGAAATCGGATCGAAAGCCATGTGCAGTATGGGGATATGGTGGAAATAAAAATTCAAGAGCTATTAATCTATACAAATAAATAAAATTGAAGTGTCTGTTTGTAATGTCAAAATTACAGTTTTTTACTAAATGCATATGAAAGTAAATACGAGACCTATAACTAAAATACAATTTTTAAAATTTTTGTCTGTCTGTCTGTCTGTTTGTTCCGGGTAATCTCCGAAACGGCTGGACCGATTTTGACGGGACTTTCACTGGCAGATAGCTGATTTCATAAGGAGTAACATAGGCTACTTTTATTTTAGAAAAAGAATCAGGGTTCCGCGCAGAAACATAAAAACCCTAACACGCGAACGAAGTCGCGGGGAACAGCTAGTTTTATATAAAAACGGTCTTATTTATCCTTATCCATTACATGTAAAAACAAATGTTCATTATCGATTCTGCATTATCTCCTGAGTTTATAAGATAACGAGATGTGGAAATGAACTCAGCGCTGGAAGCGTTCAAGTGGAAGGAGCTGGCACTGGGAAGCCCCTGCCCAGAAATGGGAACAGTATTCCATCTGAGGCCGAACCTGCGCCTTGTAAAGTTGCAAGCGGTGTGCCCGCATGAAATACCGTCCCGCCAATTTGGCCTTCCCTTCCAAGCAACCACGAAACTGCACGTCATTCGATAAGTCGACATCGAGGATTCCGATACTGGCTGATGCAACAAGGGGAGTGCCTTGAAACTGAGGAGATACGACAAAGAGGTTCTTTTTAGCAGTAAAATTGCAAACTTGTGTCTTCTGGGGATAGAACTGGACTAGATTTAGTCGCCTCCAGTCTGAGAGTTTGTTCAACAAAGTCTCGACTTCAGACACAAGTTTGTTCCGGTACTCGGCGAAATTTTCCCGAGAAATATTGGCACGGCCGGAGTATAAAGCATCATCAGTGCTGTCGTCTGCATAGTAATGAATGTTACTGGTTTACAACATATCATTGATATGCAGAAGAAACAACGTTGGTGATAGCACGCAGCCTTAATGGAACACCAGCGTTAATGAGCTTGTAATCAGAGCATACACTGTCTACTAAGATTTTGATACTTCGATCTGCAAGAAAACTGGTGATCCAATTGCACAATTTCTCGGGAAGCCCATAGGAAGGGAGCTTCGAAAGAAACGCTTTATGTCGAACCCGATCGAAAGCCTTCGCAATGTCCAAACTAACGGCCAAAGCCTCCTCCTTGGACCCCACTGCCTCCACTCATCTATGAGTTAGGTAACCTAGAAGATCATCAGCTGAGCGACCTTGACGGAAACCGTACTGGCGGTCACTAATCAGCTGGTGATCCTAAAGATACCGCATTAGCTGGCTATTAATAATGGTTTCCATTACTTTGGAGAACAAGGAGGTGATAGCGATAGGCTTGTAGTTGGACGGATCTGAGCGGTCGCCGTTTTTAGGGATCGGGTGGGCAAAAGTTGTCTTCCATGATTTCGGCACCATGCCTAGGGACTAGGAGTACCGGAAAACACGCGTTAAAACCGGTGTCAACTCCGGAGCACACGTCTTCATCACAATAGGTGGGACTCAATCAGGCCTAATCGATTTGTTGACGTCCAGGGAGAGGAGTGCTTTACGCATCGAGCGCTGTGCACTTCCTGCGCGGAGCACTCACATCGCTGGATGGTGGGTGGTGTGTACCCCCCATCATCTAGAGTAGAATTGGAAGTAAAAAGAGAGCCTAGCAGATCGGTTTTCTCCTTTACGTCATGGGCCAGTGAGTTGTCCTTCTTGTACAGAGATTGCAGAGATGGCTGACAGAAGTTCCTTTAGACAGCCTTTGCGAGAGATCAGAATGCAGATGTTTCCGAAGAGAGGCGAACTAGTTTCTCGCCAATTTTGCCGACGTGCTCTGACTTTGCTTTGGCAATGACACTTTTGAAGGACCTGGAGGCGGAATTATACTTCTTTTTAAGAGCCCTGGTGTGGGATATAATCCCGGGACGTTGATACGTCAGTCCAAGCCTGGTTGCACTCCTGCTTATAGCGTAATGCTATGTTACAATTCCCTGAAGTACCACATTAGCCACAGAACCAGCAACAACGTTGGGATCCTCCGGTGAGAAGCAAACCCGCCCCGGGTAGGATGCAAAACAAGAACGCATCCCGTCTCAATCGGCCGACCTATAGTGCCAAACACGGCGGCAATATGTAGATCGCAACTGCGATGGGAGCGTGAGTGGCACCGTACTCCGAATCAGACAATGGTCCGAAGATCCCAGAGGGGCATCGACGGAGACCTGATATTCGTCCGGATGAGAGGACAGCAGAAGGTCTATCAGGGAAGGTACATGATCCTCCACATCTGGGATCCGCGTAGGCGAAGTAACCAGTTGTGACAAGGGTTCAGCTGCTCTCGAGATTTGCGCTTAGCAACACATTCAGCGATTCATTTTTATATTATAGATATGCAAAACACATTACTAACAAAAATTATATGCGAACGAAACATAATAAGGACCTTATCATCTTGATCTAGAGCTTAAGGTATGAGGGTAACAGGTTTTGCAAACAACATACGGGCCGAAAGTTGAAGTTCTCAGTTGAGATACTTCTGCTTAAGAAAAGAAGGCATGTGTTGACAACAGCAACGCCATGGAAATAGGTGACACTAACCAAGCTTGTGAGAAAAGCGAGGAGCTTTTGTATTCAACTTTGTGATGATAAATATATTTAATAAAATCATAATATTTATTGAAAGTAATTTTTTTATTTACCACAGGTTCGGGAAATGTCTATGTCCTGAGAAGAATAGTAAAGAAATAGTAACTTTGACCTTTCTTACAGAATATGCTGCATTTAGACATATGGAGGCCCCATTGAACCTTCGCCTCAATAGTAATACCAAGAAAAACAATGGCATCCACAAGATTCTCCTTCTCCCCATTTAAGAGTACATTGGTATTTTAATATATATAAGCTATGCAAAATAACAACCACAGCCTTAGCGCTGTAGCATCTGAAAATCTGGAAAAAGATACCACCTGGGGCCCCAAACATGGCCGATGCCTGGGAACGACTGATCAGATCAGTGAAAACAGCATCAAAAGTCACACTAAAGGAACGGTTCCCCCCTGATGAAGTGCTGCACACGTTACTACTGGAAGCGGAACACGTAATTAAGTCGAGGCCATTGACTCCGGTGAACCCCAACTTAGATGAAGAAGCACTGACACCCGATCACTTCCTCATTGGGCGCTCTAGCGGAATGTCACCATTTGGCTCATTTAAAGATACGCAGTTAAACTTACGCTTCTGGAGAATCATCCAAGCGCTAGCCGACAATTTTTGGGCACGCTGGTCAGCGGAATACAAACCTATATAATACAAAGCCCAGATCCAATTCTCAACATAAAAATCTAAAACTTGGGTATATCGTTATAATTTGTGATGGCACAATGCCCAGAGGAGTGTGGCCTAGAGGCGAAGTGACGAAAGTTCACCCAGGCTCAGATGGGCGCGTCCGAATAACTGAAGTAAGAACAGCAACGGGTTTGATTCGCCGCCCGGCCTCTCGCCTCATCGCAATTACAACAACGGACTAAAACGTTTTTAGTGCTTGCGCACGACGATTGTAAAAAACAGCATAGATTTAAGACAGTATTAATGTGAATATGAGCCTTTTAATACAATCTATGTAGTTATTTAATTTTTAGTCACGTAAATTTACAATTGTTTAGTACATAAGCTTATTAATGTTTTTATTGCATTTTATTTGAAGAATTGTTCTATGTCTTTATAGTGTTTGTTGTATACTTATTAATTATTGTCTGTATGCCTATAAAGAATTATTGTATGTCGATTAACTGTGTGACAAATGTATGATTGTAAAATAAATGTTAAATTACACTCAACACACACCCCGTATTCCTCCCCTTCTATCCGCTCATTGGTCGAATAGAGCATGTGTGTCTCACATACGCCCACATAAGTTGTGCAACCGAAGGAAAAAACATAAAAGACACGCTATGACCGACCTCTGACATTACTTGCTTCTTACTCGCTCAACAGTCATCTCCTTATAACGTCGCGCTGCCCTACAAGCAACACTCCACAAAGCAGCTATTGTTTCTTAAAAAATAATAGTTTCATTTAACTTCCCAAAACACGCATGGTCAAGAATAAGTCTACGTCTGAAAGTACGTAGCCCTGCAGAAAAGCTCCCACATCTTTCAATTAGTGTATTAAATATATAGATTATTATATTATGTAAAGATTTTGCAGTTTATTTCTAATGTAAGTAATTTTCTTCATATAGTTTTCTGAGGCCTGGAAGTTGTTTTCACCAATAAATATGATACAGTGGTCGATAAATGCATAATCCTGAATTATTGATTTTATTCCACTGAGGAGTTGTTCAATACCACCGCCTGGTATAGGGTAGTGGGTAGATTTATTTAAAGTTCTAAAATATTTATTATTCATAATTATCATAATTTCGTGTTTATCCCCACCACTATGCAATTAAAACCCAAAAACAATTTAATAATTTTCTCCAACATCCTCTAACCTCTCCCCTCCTCCCCTAATCTCTACCACGTAAGGGGTTGTTTTGAAATCGCAAAATAATTATTTATTGCATACCTTAAGCGAAAGCGCAAAGTATGTTCTACTATCGCCTAAAAATTAAGATTCCAACGTTTTATCGAATAAAATCGTCTCTAGCAATCATATTATACATATAAATTATATAAAAAGCACATTGTTAAAAAGATAAATGATTGTTGAACTTATTGATATTTTTTTTAAAAGTCGATTAATTGCTATTTTTACATAAAAAAGGGGTAAAGGGTGCTGAAGCCGATAGTGCTGTCGAAATGTAAATCCAAGGTGGCGGCTTCAATAGGTATACATTTTTTCATCATGAGTGTCATTTTCATGGTTTTCGAGGGTGTTGAAGCCGATAGTGCTGTCGAAATGTAAATCCAGGATGGCGGCTGAATTAGGTACCAATTTTTTCATTATGGGTGTCATTTTCATGGTTTTCGAGGGTGTTGAAGCCGTTAGTGCTGTCGAAATGTAAATCCAAGATGGCGGCTGCAATAGATATCAATTTTTTTATCATGGGTGTCATTTTCATGGTTTTCGAGAGAGTTGAAGCTGATATGGGTTGTCGAAATGTAAATCCAAAGTGGCGGCTGCAATGGGTAACAATTTTTTCATCATGGGTGTCATTTTCATGGGTATCGAGGGTGTTGAAGCCGATAATGCTATCGAAATGTAAATCCAAGATGGCGGCTGAAGTAGGTACCAATTTTTTCATCATGGGTGTCATTTTCATGGTTTTCTCTTACCACCAGGTGGTATTGTTATCAAGAATTGGTTTATAATTAAAAACATATTATAAATTTTTGATTGATAGTTTTTTTGCATGCTTTAAGCGAAAGCGCAGGGTATGTTCTACTATCGCCTAAAATTAAGATTCCAACGCTTTATCGAATAAAAACGTATCTAGCAATCATATTATACATATAAATGATATAAAAAGCACATTGTTAGAAAGATAAATGATAGTTGAACTAATTAATATATTTTTTAAATCGATTAATTGCTATTTTTAAATAAAAAAGGGGTTTTAGTGGCTTATGGTGTGGATTTATCATGTCCACAAGGCACACGATAGCTTTTGAAAATATCAATTGTTTAACTAAATCTATTTTTTAATCTCTTCATCTATCATGTGGGAAGCCACTGATTGTAAATGGCAGTGTAATTTTGTTTTGTTTAGGTATAATTAATTTTTTTCGGCTCCAAAATGGCGAAATTTTCGTTGATTTGGTAGCCTTGTATGTATATTTCTGTAAATAGGGAGCTACAGCCACAGAGTAGTTTACTCACTCACTCCGGTCGGCGCACAGAGTACTTTTTATATTGGTTCGGCGTCAACCGCCGTTGTGAGTGGATATTGTATTGGTTGTTTGCAGCGGCTCAAAAAGATCGCTGTACAAATAAATAGAAAATATTCGAAAAACAAATTTCATACATACTTGATTATTATAATAATCAGAGATTTTTTTATTACAAAATTTTAAAAGCACAGAATAAATAATAGTAGTACGTGCTAAAAGTAAGTAGGATGTAATATTTATACTTGAATACGTCTTGGACTTTTTGGAGTGACATGAATGATGATATTATGATGATCATATGAACATTATGAGCCGTGCACTTTGGATTTTCCAAACTTTTTCAAATTGAAGTTTGACATAAAATTATCGGAAAATTGGAAGTATAATAAGGTTATTATTGAAAATTTGTGTGTATTTAAACTACTTTAAAAAAACCTGTATAATCATGCTATACGTAATTTTTTAATGCGAAGGCATGCTCAATTGGTTTTAAAAATAGTTTTTTGTATTTAAACATATTGTTAATATAAATAGGTAGATTAACTAAGTATATACCTACATATTTATATTTTACTAGCTCGCCAGGCAGACGTTGTTCTGCCCTTTCCGACGACCGTTCCTATAAAAATCTTTAAATTCGCAATAAAATTTTTTGAAGGTCATTTATCGGGACAAAAACTATCCTAACTCTCAAGTTAGACCAAAATGCACACTGTCCAAAATTTCATTGAAATCAGTTCAGTAGTTTAGAAGTCCATCGCGGACAAACAACGTGACACGTAATTTTTATATATAAAGATGTATTTTTAAAATGTTTTGATAGCGAAATAAAAAATGGGGACACAGATTACATAAAGACTGTTTTAGTTTACATATAAGTATTACTTTTGATAATCTATACAAATAAATAAAATCGAAGTGTCTGTTTGTAATGTCAAAATTACAGTTTTTTATTAAATGCATATGAAAGTAAATACGATACCTATAACTAAAATACAATTTTTAAAATTTTTGTCTGTCTGTCTGTCTGTCTGTCTGTCTGTTTGTTCCGGGTAATCTCCGAAACGGCTGGACCGATTTTGACGGGACTTTCACTGGCAGATAGCTGATTTCATAAGGAGTAACTTAGGCTACTTTTATTTTAGAAAGAGAATCAGGGTTCCGCGCAGAAACATAAAAACCCTAACACGCGAACGAAGTCGCGGGGAACAGCTAGTTACAAATAATTAAATACATTATAGAAGTTTATTTTAACCTTTGACTTAAATATGAATGGAAATTTAATATTTTAGTAAGGAAACTTGTAGGAATCAGTTAAATAAGATGGATCTGTATAAAGGCCAATATATTTATGAGGCTTCATCGTATTTCATGTTTATATTGCATGCCGAGCGCAAAGCGCATAGGTATGTTCTACTAGCGCCTAAAAATCAAGATTCCAACGTTTTGTCGCATGAAATCGTATCCAGCAATCATATTATACATATAAATGATATAAAAAGCACATTGTTAGAAAGATAAATGATAGTTGAACTAATTAATATATTTTTTAAATCGATTAATTGCTATTTTTAAATAAAAAAGGGGTTTTAGTGGCTTATGGTGTGGATTTATCATGTCCACAAGGCTTGTAAACACGATAGTTTTTGAAAATATCAATTGTTTAACTAAATCTATTTTTTAATCTCTTCATCTATCATGTGGGAAGCCACTGAATGTAAATGGCAGTGTAATTTTGTTTTGTTTAGGTATAATTAATTTTTTTCGGCTCCAAAATGGCGAAATTTTCGTTGATTTGGTAGCCTTGTATGTAAATTATTTCTGTAAACGGGGAGCTACAGCCACAGTAGTTTACTAAGTACTAACCCACTGAGTTCGGCGACAGTCGCCGTCGTGAGTGGACATTGTTTCGGTTGTTTGCAGCGGCTCAAAAAGATCGCTGTATAAATACACAATATTCGAATAACTAAATTTCCTAAATACTTGATTATAATAATAATAAGACATTTTTTTATTACAATATTTTAAAAGCACAGAATAAATAATAGTAGTACGTACTAAAAGTAAGTAGTATCAATTTTTTTTGTCATGGGTGACATTTTCATGGTTTTCGAGAGTGTTAAAACCGATAGGGTTATCGAAATGTAAATCCTAGATGGCGGCCGCAACAGGTATCAATTTTTTTCATCATGGATGTCATTTTCATGGTTTTCGAGGGTGCTGAAGCCGATAGTGCTGTCGAAATGTAAATCTAAGGTGGCAGCTGCAATAGGTACCAATTTTTTCATCATGGGTGTCATTTCCATGGTTTTCGAGAGTGTTGAAGCCAATAGTGCTGTCGAAATGTAAATCCAAGGTGGCGGCTGCAATAGGTACCAATTTTTTCATCATGGGTGTCATTTCCATGATTTTCGAGAGTGTTGAAGCGAACAGTGCTGCCGAAATGTAAATCCAAGATGGCGGCTGAATTAGGTACTGTTACGGATCGCCGTAACGCTGTTCGAAAAATGAATAAAAACGCGCTGGTCTTGCTTAAACTGGAGACAAGCGGCGGTGAGGAGGAGACTTTTATTTTTTCTTTTCTTGCTGTCTTCTTTTCGGTGGCTGGAGAGCGACTGCCGACCGTTCTTTTTTTTTTTTTTTTTGCGCCCGAAGCAATTGGAAATGGGCTACCCCGAAGGGAGGCAGAAAATGCATTACGCATACCACGATGGCCGGTCCATCGTGGTTATGAGGGACTCACTACCTACAAGGGGAACCTAAGTGATACCCTCTAAAAACTGCCTTTGGGGACTGGCAACTAGCTGTTGAAAGCTTCATATGCCGTATCTAAAGCGACCCTCTTTTGGGAAAAGAGGGCGCAGACGGCTAAGTGCCGTTTAGGGACTGCCTACGAAGGCATATTGATTTTAAATAACTTTTACTTTAATTAGTATTGGCCTGAGCCGCCAGAAGGCAGTTCAGGTCGCTTGAAAGTTTATTTGGCAGGTCCGAGAGAGTGTTTCTCGGCCTGCGGACGGTATAGCGGGAGGGGAGTGGGGCGGTATAAGTTACTGCCTCACGAATTAATGAGTTATTGTGCGAATCTGAAACTTTAAAAAAGTTTTCAGAGAGAGTTTTAGTAAATTGCTGAATTGTTGGGATTTCTAAATCCCCGTGAAGATCGGCATTACGGACGTACCAAGGTGCGTTCGTAGCTCGACGACAGAATAAGTTTTGAACTACTTGTAGTTAGTTAATAATTTTATTATCGGCGTGTGCGAATACAGGGGCCGCGTAAGTCATTACGGGACGTATACAAACCTTATAAAGGGTTCGCTTATTTCTTAATGACATTTTACTATGTCGGCCTAACATACTGTTAAGCCTACCTAGGTATAAACGAGCTAGACGTGTTACTCTTTTGACATGAGACTCAAAAGTAAGCCTGTAGTCAAGGGTGACGCCTAAATATTTTGCTGACATCTGCCATGGGACAGGGGTCCCTAGCATTTGTATAGGTGGAGTATTTTTCTTGTTTTTATTACGGCGTCTTTTAATATCGAATTAAAATAAATAATACTTAATTTTATCTACAATATTAAAAACTACGATAATAAAAAAGAAAAACTAAAACTAGAAACTTAATTATCATATAGTCCTACTCCCCGCGGTATCGTGCCAAGAACGCTGGCTGCGTTTCCCCGCTGAATGGCTATACTTAGCCTTTGAGCGAGGAAAGAACCAGCCCTCTTATCACCAGCAACAACGACCAGCCGCGGATGGAGTTCCTTTAGGAACTTCACCGCACGTGGACCCCACGGACCGATAGTCTCTACAGCAAATGGCACAAATATGTAGTCATCTCTCAGAGACTCATATTTGCGCCACTTACTCAGTTCAGCTGCCTCTGATGCCGCCCCGGCTTTAAACGAGGTACCCCTGAGATGAGAGGCCGCCAGAGTGTCTACGCAAGTAGCATCCCACACTAGAGCTTTACCTCTCTCCCAAGGGACCAATGTCATACCGTCGGGTCTCTTGCCATCGTCTCTAAATATTCCACAAGGCTCTAAAACCGAGGGAACATTTATAGAGGCAAGAGCCCTTCGGATGACATCGTTCAAAGAACTGTGTCGTGAAAACCTACCAGCGCTTTTCTTACATGAAAGTCCGTGGAGCCCAAACTTGTCGACGCTGTTACCACAGGGGCATTGATGGGGTTGACAAATCGCTGCTCCTAGTCGGATTCCTACGGCAATGCGCAAGCTTTCCCTATCAAGTAATGTGCCGAGATTACTTGATGGTAAAGCGTGTAACCAGTGACTAGATTCCTTAGTCGAAACAGCTAGAAGGCGTGCCTTATCTTGGTCACTATGGAAATTATGAAACAAATCCTTCTGCACGCCCTGTACCAACGGAATATCCCACTGTTTTTGTTGGTTAACTTCCAGTGGAATATTTTCACCAGGACAGAGCGTTTGCCATGTCTGCCCTGCCTCCGTAGCAAAGCATAGGTCTACTTTATTATTTAAAATTATGTTACATAAGTCACTGACACTATGCACGGAAGCAAGGAAAGCAGGCAATGCAACGCTAGAAAGATTTCTCACACCAATGCCACCAAATTTTATAGGTAAAGTAGCTTGAGTCCAGGCTGTTGTATTTAAAGTTAAATTTAGAATTTTTTCTATAGCAATTTTAAGATTATTATCAATATCTTGTAAAATATCCGAACATTTCCAGACTGGACTCGAGCGGAGTAAGTATGTAAATCTAGGTACAAGAAGACAATATTTTAAAATAGTAAGAGCTATGTGGGGGTTTAATTTATACAATTTATCAACGTGGTTTAAAAACTGATCAAATTTTGTTTTTAAAACAGGTTTAATACTATCGAAAAACAACGGGGCACCTAGCAGGTAAAGTGATTCCGTATTGACAGTTTTTATTCCTGGACAAATATGATTAAAATTTTGAATTAAAGTGTCTCTATGAGAAGTAGATAAATTATTGGAAAAAAATATTTCACATTTATTGCTATTTGGTTCAAGGCCAATATTTTTAAAATTTCGAAAAATATGAGTAAGATCGCTGAGGACGTCATCTGCTCTACCTCCCAGTGTACCGTCGTCTAGGTACCAGACATTCAGCTTGGATTTCAAATTTGAAATAATGGGTTGAATTCCCAAACTGAAAAGTGCTGGACCCAGAGGGTCACCCTGCTGAACACCAACAGCAGAATCGATAACATGGTTTTCGTAAAACAAGTTAGTATTTTGACTATAACATTGCCAAACGTAATGATAAATTTCGGGGGTATTGTTAGCCACTTCTTTCAGCAAGGTTACCCTATCGATAGAGTTAAAAGCATTCCTTAGGTCAACCTTCACAAGAACATCTGCATCAGAGTTTGTTAAAAATGTACGCACTGAATGTACCGCCGCCTCACAGCCACCTCTAGTGCCAAAGCCTAGTTGAGTAGGCTGAAATTTGGTCTTAAGGTTAGAGATTATGTACCTGCAAGCTAATTTTGAAGTTAAGCGTCGAAATGTGGAACCAACGGCAATAGGACGGATACCGTTATCCTTTTTTTTGAAGGCACATAATCTTGCCCCATATAAGAATGGAATGAAATTTGGATTAACATTACCAGAAAGCATAAAGTTACATAATTTTGTAATGTCTTTAAGAAGTACTCCGCCGGCGTCACCGGCAGAAGCGCTTACAAGATCTTTAAGATGTTGAGGCGTAATTCCGTCAATGCCGCCAGCAGAGCCATTCGAAAATGACATAATTGCTTCTAAAGTGTCTTTTTCCGAAATTTGTAAAGGTTGCATAGATGTCTTGGGAGGCAGCGGTAAACCCTGAGACGGTTTGACCGAAGGATGCTTTTGACGAAGGCTTTCAAGAGTTTCGACATTACGAGGAGCCAGGATGTCGTCTGAGAATAAAATACGGGATGCATTTTTTAAGTCGCCATCCATTACTTTCGACTCAACTACTTTTTTTAAATCAAATTTAGGACGTGGTCGAGATAAATGAGTATTAATTGAGTAATCTAAATTTTGAAAAGATGTCTCTTTTAGTTGAGACGTAATTGATTTATTTATTGTTTTATCAAAATGAAAATGAGAATACGCGAAAGTAAATAATTTTTGCCAACTATTTTCACTATTAGTGAAACAATTTTGAATAGTGCATGACAATGCTTTAGCAAATTGAATTGAACTGCGGAGCTCTTCTCCGGGTTCACATCGATACGCCATTTTTGGAACCAATCTCCTAGGTCATCGACTGACTTTTGGATCTTGTTCCTTGCTGAAGATATTCTAGGACTTTTGAAGTAAAGAGCAGTGTCATCTGCGAAGAGTGAGAGCTGTACACCATTCGACGGGATTGGAATGTCGTTGGTGTACAAGATGTACAGGAGGGGAGCTAGTACTGATCCCTGACGAACACCAGCTTTAATGGGGCGCTGAGAGGATAACGTGCCTTCGTGTCTAAATCGAAAGTTACGATGTTGTAGGTAAGAGGCTATGAGACGTACTAGACGATCGGAGAGTCCTATCCTATATAATTTGAAAATAAGGCCTTCGTGCCAGACGCGGTCGAAGGCTTTGGCAATGTCGAAAAAGACCGCGATTGTCTTTAGTCGACGTGGATAAAAACCGCTGAGGACATATTCCACAATGCGGTGTACTTGTTGTGGACACGAGTGTTTCGCACGGAAACCAAATTGGTGTGGGATGACAAGGGGGTCACCGTCTGTGGGAAACAGATGGCGCCTCATTCGATTTTGAATGACTCTTTCAAAGAGTTTGCCCATGGCCTTTAGGAGGCTAATGGGACGATGACTGGAGGGGAGGTTAAGAGGCTTGCCTGGCTTGGGAATACCAATGACAATTGCCTCTTTCCAAGTAGTGGGAAAATAACTAAGATTGAAGCAGGCGTTAAAGATAATAGATAAGAGGGTTAACACCTGCTCTGGAAAGTTTTTAAGGGCTTGGTTGGATATGCCACCCGCGCCCGGAGACTTTTTGGGCTTAAGTCCTTTGATGATGGATGAAATCTCATCATTGGACACAGTGATAGGGTCGGAGGATGTGGGGGGTGAGTTCCGGCGGCGGACCTCATCTTCCACTTCCTGAATGTGTGAGGGGTCGACAGGTTGAGAGCTAGGAGAGCATTGTGCGGCAATGCTGTCTGCAAAGCACTCAGCCTTTTCGTCGTCCTCGAAGGCAACCGTACCGTCGGGGCGGGAGAGAGGGGGAGTGTGAGCTGTAGCGTCTATACGGAAGGCTCTAGTCATCTGATAGTACGCTGTATGAGAAGGAGATATATTCTCCATGAGTTCACTCCTTTGGAGGTCTCGAAATTCAGAAAGGTGAAAACGGAGTTTTCGTTGAAGACGATTAGCCGTATGCCTATATTCGGGGGTGGAATATTTAGCTGCTCTCCGGAAAGCAGCTTTTTTAGCTTTTAATATGTTGCTAATATATAGGGGAAGCCCATTAGTATTAGCAACCGGAACGACCCTTTCATTCTCCTTAAGGGAGGATTTAATTAGGGTTGAAAGTGATTCGACCGCGATGTCGATTTTTACGGGACTGTCTAAGTCTAAATCCGACGATAGGTAATTAGGGGAGTCCTGCGAGTCCATAGCTTTTGCTAGGGAGTCCTTGAAACCTTTCCAGTTAGTGAAGGTTTTCGTAGTTATAATAGGGGGTGGCTGATGGCCAAGAATAAGGGAGACCGGTCGGTGATCGGATCCTATATCGTCTAGTGTCTCAATAGACCTGAGGTTGAGTGAAACTCCTTTGAGTAACGCAAAATCTAGTACATCTGGGTTTAAATCGGTAGCATCGGGATAGTGCGTTGCACCGAGCGGGCTGAAAACGGTTATGTCAAGAGACTGCGTTAAATCACGCAGTATCCTACCACTACGGTTAATCGTACGGCATGTCCATTCAGTATGTTTAGAGTTAAAATCTCCAAACATAATGACTGAATTACTAAGAGATAAGATTGCCTCAAAATCATCTTTGAGGGGAGGTTTTTAGGGGCAATGTAACAGGAGGCTATGACTAAAGACTGATGTCCCGTCATAGATAACCTGCATAACGTAGCTTCCATATTGGTAAGCTGCGGAGTATCAATAAGAGAGCAATGTAGTGTCTTCTTGTAATAAATGGCCGTGCCACCGCCTCGGCGGTCGTGCCTATCATTACGAAGAAGAGAATAATTTTTAATGGATAAGCCTTTAGTGTCTTTGTTTTTAAGGTTGGTTTCCTGTAAGAGGAGAAAATCAGCTTCACGATCTTTAAGGAAGAGCTTAAGCTCTGGGAGGTTATTTCGCAATCCGCGAATGTTAAATGAAATAAGCGATAGCCCTTTGGGCTTGATACGACCGTGACTTTTAGGCAGAGCAGAAGGCTCTGTCATTGTAAGCTAAGTTAATTAAGTTAACTTAACTTACAACGAACGCAATAGGTTACTGTGCTCTACGAGAGCCAGAAGACGGTCCTGGGGGGACCGAGCGGCGCGCAACTTGTTTGCTAATATAGCAATTTCATTAACGTCGATGTTCCTTATCGCGGCGTAAACCGTGTTAAGGTCATCGGCAATTGTAGGCTGTTTCTGCTGCGGAGCAGAGGATGCCTGCGGTGTTTCAACCTTTTTGGGGCCCCAGGGAAAAACTGGAGCCTGTGTAGGCTTTGAGAAGCCCGGAGGTGGCCTAATGGGTGCTTTTGGTGGTCTCGGGGGACCCTGAGGGCGTCTTGCAACGCCCTGAGACGGCTGAGATACGCCCTGACGGGGCCTCCTAACATATAACGCCGGGAATGAACGGTCATTTACCGGCGGTGGGACCTGTCTAATTATACGAGGACGAGGAGCGCATGGGCATCCTCTGTAGCTTGCCGGGTGGCCTGTCTGTTGACACAGGACGCACGCGGGCGGGGATACGGCATCTTTAGGCCGGGGACACTCTTTGGTGATGTGTGGATCTAGGCACTTAACGCACCTGGGTGGGGCGGAGCAATTGGCCGCCGCGTGACCATATAGTTGGCAGCGGTGGCACTGCGCCGGGAAACCGCGCCTATGCGGTGACTCAACCCTAACTCCCGACAAGCCGCACACCGTGCGTACTTGCCGGAAGATGGTTTGCGCCTCCGGAACGTTAGATAGGATAGCTAAGACTATCGGGTATCTCAACCCGGTCCTACTGTGCATTTTATGAACAGCTTCGACGGGGAATCCTTGTGACTTAAGGTCATCAAGAATCTCCTCGTTGGAGAGTTCGAACGGGACGCCTCGGATGACGGCCTTGACTTTACGCTCTTCCGGAAGAGCGTATGTGTGGTACGATACGCGTTCAGTTGTAAAAAGCCTAGTGAGGCGGCGAAAATCGTCAACCGATTGCGGAACTATTTTTATCGCTACGCCCATGTTCGTACGGCACGGGCCGCTTCGGCGGGGGGCGAACGGTTTTTCGCGGCGCGCTTCGCTGCGCGCTTTGACGAAACCGTGGTGTACGACGATGTATTGGAGTCACCGGTATCATCGGAGTCAGAGGACTCCGATGTCCTGGTGCTGGAATGTTTAGCAGGCCTCTTCCGGGAGGCAGATGTTGATGACGCGGAATCGGAGTGAGAGCACTCCATGTCGATTTCGAGCGGCGCGAACGAATTACGTGACGCGAGGTAGTCCGCTATAACGGGCGGCGGTTGAGTTGCCTGAGGGGCATATGAGGCAATAGTTGCCGCGATTGCGGTGAGAGCCGAATTATCCAGCCTATTAAGGCCTGACATGATGGAACCTATAATGTCTTGTTTGGACATGATGCTGAGAAACGAATGGGGCTGGGGGGATGCTGTTCTGAAAAGAACAGACGCGTTCTGAACCTAAGCAGTAAGGGCGGGATCACCGTTCTGAGAAGAACGGGACGCTCTTAATCCAAGAAACAGACCCCTGTTCTCAAAAGAACAGGGACTTGCTCTGAAAAGAGCAAGTAACGTTTTACAAGAAACAGATACACGGAATATAATAAACAGATATGTAATAAAATATACTAATAAACTTATACACTAGTATCTAGTGTTCTACAATATAATACAAGCGGTCAGCCAACCTCCCCGACCGAGGGCGGGGGGGTGAGAACTGAGAGTTAGCAGAAAACACTTACCGGACTTCAGCGCTAGGCGCTCACTATCTGAAAAGCGCGAGGCGCGGAGCGGGGGGCACTAGCGTTGGGACGCTAGGCACGCGGACAACCTGTACACAACCGCTCGGGGGCGGTGAAACAGGCGGAATGCCGACCGTTCAGGCCGGCCCGTCTTATATATGATTTGGCCGTTGCTGGCCAGCGGACTCTTGCCTTACCCCCGCGCCTTTCTTTATTGGTTAGATTTCTTACAAACTAATGAACAGACTTAAATATATAACATTCTTACAACTACTTATTAAACTAATACGTACATAACAGTTTTTCTATATACTAAAAGTTTAAACGTTGTTTTTTCAGCAACTTTGAGCTGAGGACCCTGCCCCCGCCTCAGTACTATAAATATAAAACGTCGTGGCGCGGCGCGCGTAGCCTCATTCGCTCCGCGGCCGCGTCACGGTAACATGCCCTGTTTATTAGTTTTCGTGCCTAAGGGCTTAATATAAGAAATTAAATTGTACTATATAAAGTGTTAATATCGACGAACTTTTGCACAGGAATGGCGGTACAATACAATTAAATTCTTGTTCTTAAACAACTGTATATTTCATGTGGCGTTAGTCTTCACAACACATGTATCCACTTATTATTACACACCAAAATACTTTATCACAATCATAGTGAACACTACACTAATCTAGTATAATTTACATAGACTCCACAATACACGTCTATGCGTTACGACTGTTGATCTACGAATGACCCTTTCACTGTTTAGCCTTACAGTATTTATAGCAAGAATAAAATACGGTTTTGGATTTGACTTCCGCAAAAGTCGAATCCATAGTCAATAACAAAGCAGAGTATTTGTCAACCGGATGTTATCGGAAAATATACAAAATGTTAACAACTGGAATACAATTTACATACAATAATTACTTTACAATTTTACATTAATTGATTTCTACATTCAAATCTATGTTAACTCTCGCTATTCGTTGGGTGCCTTTATTGGGAGAGTTATTACATAGTTACAATACTATTCATTAAAATACAAAGCTATATTTTTCAATATTCTTGTTACGGCTTTTTCCGCGTTGCTGTGTGCAACCACCGCTAGTTGTTGAACCGTGAGCGCGGCCCGACGATCGTAACCCCTCATGGCTCCGCCCACCGCCCCTAGGTTGTTCAACTAGCGTTGGTTACGACAAGCATTTAGTAAGTTCGACGTATCACTTTGTTTGCGTCGTGCACATTCTCCCGCCGTCGCCACGCTGCGATCCCTTTGGTAGCACGACGATCTTCTTTGTCGGTCTTCGTAGTACATGCCCACTGCCAGTGGTTACGTCCACTACTCGTACCTCTCCGTCGACGCCAGGATATACGTTGCTGATTTTTCCCCTGGGCCAGATGTCGCGTGATAGATTGGAGTCACAAATGATGACTAGGTCTCCAATCTTTGGTGATACGCCTATGCTGCTGGGCTCCCGCCAGTGTTGGAGTAGGGGCAGGTATTCTTTCACCCATCTTTTCCAAAACACGTCGGCTAGGGCTTGAGCTCGTTTCCACTTCTAGCGGGCCGTCACATAACTCTCGCTAAAGTGTCCCGGCGCAGGTACGTGCGAGTTGGGACCGATGATGATGTGATTCGACGTGATGGATTCTGGGTCTCCTGGGTCGACTGAGACGTGTGTGAGAGGTCTTGAGTTGACCGTGTTTTCGACCTCGGCGAGCAGGGTCACCAATGTCTCGTCACTAGGATAGCGCTCGTTGAGTGTGACGCGTAGACCTTCTTTCACGGAGCGAACCATTCGCTCCCATGCGCCGCCCATGAACGGTGCTGATGGTGGTATGTACTTCCACACAATTTGTCGACAGGTGGTTTCGTGCTCGAGGGCTGCGAGTGCTGCTTCGGCCAGCTCCTTGTCTGCTGCCTTGAAGCACGTAGCGTTGTCACTCCATATTTCTTTTGGGCATACTCTTCTACTCATAAAACGCCTGAGTGCCGACACGGCTGAGTCGGCGCTTAATGAGTGGGCTACCTCTATGTGTATTGCTCGTGATGTCATGCAGGTGAATAACGCGCCATGGCGCTTTTCACGATGTCGTCCCACTGTGACCTCTATTGGCCCGAAGTAGTCCAGTCCGGTGTATGTGAACGGACGTGCGTAATGAGCGAGGCGTGCGGACGGCAGGTTTCCTGTAGATGGTGATGCAGGCTTGGCTTTTCTTAGACGGCACGGTAGGCAGCTTTTGACGACAGTTAATTCGTTCACGACTGTTTCTACGCCTCCGTGATGCAACCTCTCGTGTACGTGTGCTATGTACAGACGAGTGTATGCGTGCTTCCCGTCTAGTATGGGAGGGTCGTACGTGTCCTCCTCCACTTCTGTTGCTGCTTTTATTCGACCTCTGAGGCGTAGGGTCCCCTCTTCATCGACGTATGTGCTCAGGTGGCCTAATTTGTCGTCACCTCCCGGAACACTTCCGTTGGTGATCCTCTTGAGCTCCTTCGTGAAGCTCTTAGCTCTTACGTGATAAGCGGCCGGTATTCCTCCAAGCGATGAGACAGTAGGAGTTGCCCTTTTCTCCTTGGCGGGGATGTTGCGTATTTTTGTTCTTTGCCAGCCAGGGTCGCTATCTTGTCTTGCTCTGTTGCGTTTACGCCCAGCCTTCACCACGTGCTTGTTTGGTCTGCACGTGTCGATGAATAGGAGGACTCTCACTGTCGCCCTTATGAGGCGAATCCATTTTGATTTGCGTTTGCGTCGACGAATGTGTGTAGTTGGCGCGTCGACACCGGGTTGTAATCGTAGCATCGCGGTATTCTCAGTTGTTCTATGTTGTATGCGTTAAGTGTCCCAGTCCGCCTTGTAACGCCATGTGTCTTGGAATATTCTCTTCGCTGGGGTGGTCACTGGTGATATTAATCCCAGCGGATCAAATAATGCCATTATGATGCTTAACGCTTCACGTTTAGTTGGCAAGCGTAGTTTTTCTTTTACGTCGGCAGGCATCTTCATATTGTGAGTATTAAATCCAATATGATCGCTTTGTACATGTACAGAGCCGAGCGTCTTCTCAGTTTCTTTTCCGCCCAGGCACACGGTCGCGTCGTGTTGTTTATGCTCTGTCGTTATTTCTTCTATTGTTTTTTCTTTGTTCGATGTCCACCCGCTGAGTACGAATCCCGCTTGTTTGTGGACGTGATCGACTGCTTTTACCGTTTGCTGAGCTTCCGTGACAGAGTGAAAGCTCTGCAAGTAGTCGTCCATATAGTGATTTCTTTTTATGGCGACCGCAGCTTCTGGGTATGCCTCTGCATGTTCTTCAGCATTTTTATTTTTGATGTATAATGCTGTGCACGGTGATGATGTCGCTCCAAAGATGATCGACGTCATCCTATATTCTTCCGGTTGGTTCTCCCGCCGCTTGCCTCTCCACAAGAAACGTAACACGTCTCTATCTTCTTTGCGCACTTTGATCTGCATGAACATTTCTTTTATGTCGGCGCTCACTGCATACGGATACTGTCGGAACCTCATGATTACTCCGGGCAATGATTGTAATAAGTCGGGCCCCGAGTGAAGCATATCGTTGAGACATATTCCGGCTGTCTTCGTTGCGGCGTCGTGCACCAATCTCGGCGGCTTGTCTGGTTTCGCAGGGTGATGATTGGGAAGTGTGGCAGATACCATGTCCTTCCTTGTGGCGGTGGCATGGGCGCGCGCTCTGCGTAACCCGAGTTGAAAAGGTTCTGTATGCGTTCTTCGTACTGCAGCTTGGTATTGCTGTCTCGGTCGAGCCTCTTCTCTAAGGTGTGCAGGCGCCTTTCCGCGTCCTTATAATTATTTGGTATTTGGAAATCCTTTTGTTTCCACAACAACCCTGTTTCGAATCTGCCGTCCGCCGACCTCTGGCTGGTTTCCTTCAACATTTGCATAGCTTGCTGCTCGGGATCTTCTTTCGGTCTTCTTGGCTCGATGCACAGCGATTCTAATTTGAAATAATTTTTTATTTCCTCTTCTATCGGCTGTGTATCTTCCCTCTGATGTAGTCTGCCGCAGAAGGTGACCGTCGACGTCAATGAACTATGACAGCCATGCAAAACCCAGCCCAGGTTTGTGTGTGAGGCGACTGGTTGGTTTCGACGACCGACGCGCAGTTTTCTAGACACTATGAGGTGCCAGTTATCTTGTCCGATTAGTATTTTCGGTGAGGCGTGTTCGTAGGTGATATCCTCTTTGATATCCAACAGATGTTGGCAATTCTCCAAGTGATTTTCATTCACGGATTCTGGCGCGAAGCCCAACTGCTCTACCGTACGCGCTGCTTCTATGTTGTGTTCCTCTTGCGCGTACTTTCCTCATATTTTAAGGCTGACGATCTTTCTCTTCTCATGTTTCACCTCCGAGCCGACCCCTTGTATCCACATTGCGTGGGCTGGGCCGTCGGCGCCGATGACGTCGGCGATCGAGGCATCGACTAAGGTGACCGTGCTTCCTTCATCCAATAATGCGTATGTTTCGACGCAGCTTAGCGGCCCCCTTATTGTTAAGGGCGCAATCTTTAGATAAGAGCGGCGGTGTTTGTACGGTCGAGTCGCTGTGTTGACCTCCCTTGCCGATGTTGCGGTTTCCATAGCGGGTTCTTTTTCAATTTCTGCTGTTCTGTCGTGATGCAGCAATTTATGGTGTTTCATCATACATCCGCCTTTTCCGCACGGTGGAGCTTTACACAGCAATCTGCGATGTTTGCCTCGCAGAAAGCGGTAGTAGATATTATTCTTCTTTGCTACTTCCCATCTGTCATTTGTGGACAGAGCGGCGTATGACTTGCAATCGGGCAGTTTGTGTTCTTGTTTGCATTGAGGGCAGCGTTCTTCATATTGTTTCTTGCTTGTGGCGAAGGCACGTTCTATTTTTCTCGGTCTTCGCTCTCTCGTCTCGCTGTCCTCTGCTATGAACTCCGGCAAGGCATACGCGCTGCATTTGTCCGCTTTTTCGTTTAAGAACATTGATATCTTCTTAAGCTCTGGGATATCTTCTTTCTTTCTGGCTGCATAATCGTACCATTTGCTTCTCAATATGGGCGTGAGTTTGTCTGTGATAACTTGCGTCATTTCCCGACTATGCAGATAGTGTGCTTTCTAGAGTGCTTCCACGGTGCCCACTACGTTTGCTATGCGATTTGCGAATATGCATAGCTCCCTGGGATTGTCCGTAACTTTGTTCAGCAGCTTCAGCTTCTCTATTTCTAAGTGAATTAACGCTTCTGGTCGTCCGAATCTCCTTTCCAAAGCTTCCATTATCATTCTGGGATCTGGTTGGCTTATAAGTAGGCAACCTGCGGTTTCTTTTGCTGTCCCTTTTAAGCTTCGGCGTATTCTCGCTATGTTTTCGTTCATCGTGAAATACTTTGAAGATTAAGTAGCAACGTCGATTTGTTGCTGCGCCTGTCCATAGTCTTCTTTCTGCGTCGCGGGTTGTGATGCAAACTGGGGAGCGGGTTGCTATGTGAAGTGCGGCGTGGGTTGCGGCGCGGGTTGCGATGTAGACTGCGGAGCGGGTTGCGATGCGAAGTGCAACGTGGGTTGCGGCGCGGGCTGCGGCGCTGGTTGCGCTGTAGGTTTTTCTTGCAACCATGTACTAATGCGTACTGATGCTAAATCGTCTTCTATTTCTTCATCTTCGTCATCGGTTGATCCGACTTCTGCTTGTAGTCGCTGCACGTGTATTTCTTGCAATTCCGTTCTTGCTTGTAACTGAGCCTGCTCGAGCTTGAGTTCGGCTAACCGCTCTTTCGCCTCTAACTCCGCGAGGAGTCTCTTGCGTGAGGCTACGGACCCTTGCCTCACCCCCGCGCCTTTCTTTATTGGTTAGATTTCTTACAAACTAATGAACAGACTTAAATATATAACATTCTTACAACTACTTATTAAACTAATACGTACATAACAGTTTTTCTATATACTAAAAGTTTAACCGTTGTTTTATCAGCAACTTTGAGCTGAGGACCCTGCCCCCCGCCTCAGTACTATAAATATAAAACGTCGTGGCGCGGCGCGCGTAGCCTCATTCGCTCCGCGGCCGCGTCACGGTAACATGCCCTGTTTATTAGTTTTCGTGCCTAAGGGCTTAATATAAGAAATTAAATTGTACTATATAAAGGAATACAATTTACATACAATAATTAATTTACAATTTTACATTAATTGATTTCTACATTCAAATCTATGTTAACTCTCGCTATTCGTTCAGTGCCTTTATTGGGAGAGTTATTACATAGTTACAATACTATTCATTAAAATACAAAGCTATATTTTTCAATATTCTTGTTACGGCTTTTTCCGCGTTGCTGTGTGCAACCACCGCTAGTTGTTGAACCGTAATCGCGGCCCGACGATCGTAACCCCTCATGGCTCCGCCCACCGCCCCTAGGTTGTTCAACTAGCGTTGGTTACGACAAGCATTTAGTAAGTTCGACGTATCACTTTGTTTGCGTCGTGCACAGGTACCAATTTTTTCATTATGGGTGTCATTTTCATGGTTTTTGCTGGTTTTGAAGCCAATAGTGCTGTCGGAATGTAAATCCAAGATGGTGGCTGCAATAGGTATCAATTTTTTCATCATGAGTGTCATTTTCATGGTTTTCGAAAGAGTTGAAGCCGATATCAAAATGTAAATCCAAGAAGGCGGCTGCAATAGATATCTATTTTTTCATCATGGGTGTCATTCTCATGGTTTTCGCGGGTAATGAAGCCGATAGTGCTGTCGAAATGTAAATCGAAGGTGGCGGCTGCAATGGGTATCAATTTTTTCAACATGGGTGTCATTTTCATGAGTTTCGAGGGTGTTGAAGCAGATAGCGCTGTCGAAATGTAAATCCAAGATGGCGGCTGAAGTAGGTATCAATTTTTTCATCATGAGTGTCATTTTCATGGTTTTCGAAAGAGTTGAAGCCGATATCAAAATGTAAATCCAAGAAGGCGGCTGCAATAGATATCTATTTTTTCATCATGGGTGTCATTCTCATGGTTTTCGCGGGTAATGAAGCCGATAGTGCTGTCGAAATGTAAATCGAAGGTGGCGGCTGCAATGGGTATCAATTTTTTCAACATGGGTGTCATTTTCATGAGTTTCGAGGGTGTTGAAGCAGATAGCGCTGTCGAAATGTAAATCCAAGATGGCGGCTGAAGTAGGTACCAATTTTTTCATCATGGGTGTCATTTTCATGGTTTTCGAGAGAGTTGAAGTCGATAGGGTTGTCGAAATGTAAATCCAAGATGGCGGCTGCAATAGATATCAATATTTTCATTTTGGGTGTCATTTTCATGGTTTTCGAGGGTGTTGAAGCCGTTAGTGCTGTCGAAATGTAAATCCAAGATGGCGGCTGCAATAGATATCAATTTTTTCATCTTGGGTATTATTTTCATGGTTTTCGAGGGTTTTGATAGTGCTGTCGAAATGTAAATCCAAGATGGCGGCTGCAATAGATATCAATTATTTTATCATGGGTGTCATTCTCAAGGTTTTCGCGGGTGTTGATGCCAATAGTGCTGTCGAAATGTAAATCCAAGATGGCGTCTGCAATATATATCAATTTTTTTCATCATGAGTGTCATTTTCTTGGGTTTCGAGGGTGTTGAAACCGATAGTGCTGTCGAAATGTAAATCCAAGATGGCGGCTGCAAGAGATATCAATTTTTTCTTCATGGGTGTCATTTTCATAGGTTTCGAGGGTGTTGAAGCCGATAGTGCTTCCGAAATTTAAATCCAAGATAGCGGCTGAAGTAGGTACCAATTGTTTCATCATGGGTGTCATTTTCATGGTTTTAGAGGGTGTTGAAGCCGATAGTGCTGTCGAAATGTAAATCCAATATGGCGGCTGCAATAGATATCAATTTTTTTTATCTTGGGTCTTATTTTCATGGTTTTATAGGGTGTTCAAGCCGATAGTGCTGTCGAAATGTTTTTTGATTTGATTTCGGCTGCAATAGATATCAATTTGTTCATCTTGGATGTCATTTTCATGGTTTTCGAAGGTGTTGACTCCGATAGTGCTGTCGAAATGTAAATTTATGATGGCGGCTGAAGTAGGTACCAATTTTTTCATTATGGGTGTCATTTCCATGGTTTTCGAGGGTGTTGAAGCCGATAGTGCTGTCGAAATGTATTGCATGCCTTGCGCAAAGTGCATAGGTATGTTCTACTAGCGCCTAAATATCAAATTGTATCCAGCAATCATGTTATACATATAAATGATATAAAAAGCACATTGTCAGAAAGATAAATGATTGTTGAACTTATTAATATATTTTTTTTAAATCGATTAATTGCTATTTTTACATAAAAAAGGGGTTTTAGTGGCTTATGGTGTGGATTTATCATGTCCTTAAGGCTTGTAAACACGATAACTTTTAAAAATATCAATTGTTTAACTCAATCTATTTTTAATCTCTTTATCTATCATGTGAGAAGCCATTGAATATAAATGACAGTGTAATTTTTTTTTGTTTAGCTTTTATTAATTTTTTCAGCTCAAAAATGGCGAAATTTTCGGTGTTTTCGCAGCCTTGTGTTAAAATTTATTTCAGTAAATAGAGACTGCCTGTGCCTTACTCGCTTAGTTCAGCGTCAACCGGCGTTGTAAGTGGATATCGAATTGGTTGTTTGCAGCGGTTCAAAAAGATCGCTGTAGAAATAAATACAAAATATTCAAAAAACAAATTTCTTACTATTTGATATTGCTTGATTATTATAATAATCAGAGATTTTTATTACAATATTTTAAAAGCACAGAATAAATAATAGTAATACGCACTAAAAGTAAGTAGAATGTAATATTTATACTTAAATACGTCTTGCACTTTTTGGAGTGACATGAATGATGATATGATGATCATATGAGCATTATGAGTCGTGCACTTTCCCACTGCACTGGATTTTCCAAACTTTTTCAAATTGAAGTTTGACATAAAATTATTGGAAAATTGGAAGTATAATAAGGTTAATAATGAAAACTTCTGTGTATTTAAACTTTAAAAAAAATTCCGTATAATCATGCCATGCGTAATTTTTTTAATGCGAAAGCATGCTCAATTTGATTTACCAATAGTTTTTTTCATCTCTCCCTGAAAAGTATAAAATAATAATAAACTTATTATCATTTGAGCTGCATGAATTTTAAAAAATAATGATCTTAACAGACAAAAGTTCAACAAGTGTCTGAGGATACAGATGCACTCTCTATTTTCTCATACTCGGTATGTTAAGAGAATGGTCACTCATTCATGGACTGGTCGCGGCAAGTGCAACTTAATCTCGCAGAACCACGCATCTATTACTTATGTAACTACGAGTTCCTCTTCTCTACGACTAACACCGTAGGCGATGAACCACGCTATTTAAGCCCTCGGCACAATGCAGGGTGGTGTACTGGTGGTCGGCAGAAATTGCACACCTTCGTGCGATCTGCTTGCGGAGTCGTTGCCAGTACACAAGATCCCGAAGAAGAAGGCGAGCTCCACTTGAAAATATAACCGGACTCTACGGGGCATAACGAGCGGCTACAAAGGCGTTACAAATTGCTATATCTAACGCCAGGTCTCAGTCCTGGAATGAGCTCCTAGAGGAACTCAACGAAGATCATTGGGGGCGACCGTACAGGATGGTGCTGGGAAAACTCCGGCCATGATCGCTGCCCTTGATGGAAACTCTCGATTCGGACCTGCTGGGAAGAGTGATCGGCACTCTTTTCTTAGAGAACCGGTCGAGTCCCTCAGGTCATCTGCCGTCGTTATTGGAGTGGCATGATGAGATGGAGGTGACCGTGGAGGAGCTGGACCGAGCCGTTACCCGCTTGAGAGCCCGGAACACCGCACCGGGGCCTGACGGAATTCCTGGTCAGGCTCTGGTGCTGAGTCTGGTTGCATTAGGGAACAGGCTAAGACAGCTGTTTAACAGCTGTCTGCGGAGTGCCAAGTTCCCTACAGCATGGAAAGAAGCAAGGTTGGTCTTCTTGAAGAAGGAAGGCAGGGCCGCCGATTCTCCCTCTGCGTACCGTCCCATATGCCTATTGGACGAGATTGGCAAATTGTTCGAAAGGATAGTTGCCACACGGCTCAACATACATCAGTCGCACGTCGGTCCTGATTTGGCAGAAAGCCAATTTGGATTCCGACGGGGGCGTCCCACCGTAGGTGCCATTATGTGCGTCCGCTCCCTGTCGGAACAAGCAGTATCCCAGGGTGGTGTGGCGTTGGCGATAAGTTTTGATATTGTCAACGCCTTTAACTCTCTACCCTGAGATACAATACGGATGGCATTAGCACACCACCAGGTGCCTGCCTACCTGCAAGGCGTAATCGAGGACTACTTGCGCGGCAGGTACATTCTGTACATGGAGCAAGATGGTAGGAATATATGGAGAGAGATAAAACGTGGGGTTCTGCAGGGCTTAGTGCTGGGTCCGCGCTACTGTGGAACCTCGCTTACGATGCAGTTCTGCGTCTCGACCTTCCTGCTGGCGTAAATATCGTGTGCTATGCCGATGACACACTTGTGGTCGCCAGCGGGGTCACCTTCGAGGCGACCAAGGAGCTCGCTGAGCTTGGGACGGAAGTCGTCGTTGTCAAAATCCACGAGTTGTGTCTAGAAATAGCGCCTTATAAGACAATGGTTTCACAAATTACCTCGGAGCAGGGAACCACACGACTTGTGCGTCTACGTGGCTGGGTTTGTAGTCAGAGTGTGGCGGTACATGAAGTACCTAGGGCTCCACCTGGACCGTCGCTGGGGCTTCAAAGAGCACTTTGAGCGCCTAGTTCCCCGGATTGAGAAGGTGGCGGGAGCTATGCACAGACTGCTGCCCAATCTAGGGACCGAGGGAGGAAATACGCCGCCTCTATGCGGGGGTAGTACGGTCCAGAGCCTTATACGGGGCACTTGTGTGGGCAAAAAGGCTAGCCATCCGGCTAACGATCGTGCGGGAATACCGCACGATATCTTTTGAGGCGGCTACAGTCCTGGCTCGCTTCCCACCCCTAGATATACTGGCGGATATGGATGCGAGGATGTACAACCGAATCCGCATCCTCCGTCAGAGAGGTGACAGTGAATCAGATAAGGCACTCGAGTCTATAAAACGGCAGGAGCGACAGAACGCTTTAGCAATGTGGCGCACTCGACTCAACGAGGAGGGCTATGCCCGTAAACGTGTTATTGGCGCAATCCTGCCGGTCTTCGAAGCCTGGATGAAGCGACGAGTTAGAAGACTCACCTACAGACTTACACGGAGAAATACTGCTTTTATATATTAGTGCTTCGGTGATTATCTGCGTAAGATCGGAAACGAAGTGACGGTGAACTGCTTTCACTGCGGTGGACAGGACCAGGACTCCGCGTCCCATACGCTGGCGGTATATCCAGCGTGGGAACGAGAGCGAATGATCCTCGCAAACCGGGTCGGTCGGTCGGGACTTCTCCCTGCCAGCAGTCGTGTCGGCGATGTTAAGCGGGGACTCGCCATGGAGGGCTGTAGCCACCTTCTGTGAGTCCGTAATGGTCCAGAAGGAGGCTGCTGAGCGGATACGGAGGAGGACAGATCTCACTCGGAGAAGACGTCATCAAGGCATTCGTCACGGTCCTCCCTTTGAAGATGGTGTTCCCCTACCAGAAACTGGGCCTCTAGGATTGCAGGCGTTTGAAGTGGGGGCCTCGAATACCTAGTAACGTAACCCCCGAGGAGGACGATGGCTCAGAAGTGGTTCCGAGACATCGTGATAGCACTGCGAGGGCTGCTGGTGGTAGTAAGTTCTGCCCCTGGGACGTGTTTCCAATAAAGCAAAGCTAGAGAGAGGGGCCCCGGTTGCGTTCCGAACGGAGATCCCGGGACCCCTCGTACACGCTGATGGAGACCACCGTGGGCTTTTAGCCGGTAGGAATCCGGCATAACCTTTCGGTTGCCCCCGTAGCCAGAGGTATCCATGAGGATATCCCCACGAAAAAAAAAGATGCTTAGATAGCAACCAATATATAGATTCAATATCAGATATTCAAATCCAAAACATAGATACGATTTGATATATAGAGTAGAGGCCGCGCATTCTATCTTGACGGGGCTAAAATTTGTTGCGAGTGCCTCTGCATATATAGTTTTTAGTAGCAGAATGGTGATAGAGAGGAGTGGGAGGGTGGGCGGTAAGTAAAACAAGAGATGCAAATATATTGCGCATATTACATAGGATATTGCGCAGTTACAATTACGTAAATAATCTATTATGATTTGGTTTGTTTTGATTTGTGTTATAGTTCATTGGTGTGTAAATACAACATGTTGTTTTAAATACAGTGATTATAATGATATGCATCAAAGATTTTATTGAAAAATTTAAAGTTATATTATTTTGAGGTTATTTATATATTATTTTGAAATACAAAAAGATATTTTCATTAGAATAATAATTATCATTTTCAATTTAATCTATAATCCGTATAGACAAATCAGTTATTAAGTGGCACATCTCTATCGCCATGCATCTGTGTATGCGCGAATTCCTCGGTAGGGCAACGTCAAGTCCGCCAAGATAGAATGCGCGAACATTAGGAGTGGTATTACCCATGCCTACTATTTTTTTTTATAGGATAGGGTGACAAACGAGCACACAGTCCACCTGATGGTAAGTGGTTGCTGTGGCCCATAGACATCTACATTTATCCTCGTTTGTGAATCAAAATGCAGATGCGTTGTCACCCGTGAGGCCTAAGATGGAATGCCTCTTTTCCAGTAAAAAGGGTCTCCGGTTCTCTACACTCACCATACGAAACACAGCAGCATTAAGCTGCTATTTTACGCTGGTATTCTGTGAGACTATATATACTAAAAAAAAATATAATCAGCAGTCTGTGAACACGTACAGGATCGCCCCCGTCACTACATTAGGTTTGATAGACCACAAATCCTCGCAAAAGAACACCGATTCCTTCCAAGGATGATTCCGAGGCTTTTGAAATCAAAAAACATCCAAATTTCAATAGAGAAGATGGCTGGGTGCTACCATCTGCGTGGGATCCCATAATAAAACCAACCCAACCCAAGCATACAACTGCAAGACATGAAGATACTGTAAGTTCATACTGCGTAGATCGGAACAAAAATTAATAATTTTTAATCTGGAGGTAGCCGTGGTTAACTATGACATTGGGACGTCATACACCTCAGTCCCCCCCCCCCCGTGACATGGGTGCTGTAAAGCGCTCGAAACGTCGGGAATATAAAATAAGTTAATATACGCCATAAAATGCGTCAAATGAGGGCTAATAATCTTCCACTCACTAGATGTCGCTAGTTGTGACTGAGGTAAATTTTTTTTGTAACACAGTGTCATTTGATTGAGAAATCCGTTTTAAATAATAGTTTACCATTATCTAGAGTATTATATTAATACACAACACAATGCGTTGGTAATTTTAATTTTTAATTTTTTGCACTTAATAACTTTTATAAAAAATCGGCTTTTAGATATATTTATAGTTTGGTTTATTCATTTCTAATGTAATTAATATAAAATATAACTAATTATACAGAAAGAAACTTAAAAGTTTACATTTTGCTAAGATATTATCGTCCCCGCTATGAAATCTGTCAAATATTTTACCTCACTGTAAAGTGGCGCCGCCCTGGTGGCAGAAAAATTCGTGGATGCATTAGTTTTATTTAAATGTGTAGTTTTCACGTAAATATAAGAAATCATTATATAATTACTATAATTTTCTAAGTTTATTCTTCTAGGTTTCTCGCGTACGATGCGGGTACTTATTTCCTGAGTTGCCACGTCGTTTCTTCCATCATTTATCTATAAATTTAATAATGCGCGTATCAGTTATATATAGAAATATTCCTCTCGATTTTTTGAAACTGTCTTTAACCTTCTGATTTAAAGGTTCTCTTTTATATTGTTGACATCAAAATGCCCTTTTCACAACAAGATTTTTTTTTGATTCAGTAATTCATTATAACCTATCAAAATCTACTGCTAAACATGTGCCTCTACATATTTTGCCTTAGGTGCCATGCTTGGCAGGCGGGTTCGAAAACTTAGTTTTTTTATTTTTATATTTATATACTATTCTAAGCCAGTGCTTGACTTCAAAGAAATTGTTATTAAGAAGACGTGGCTGCCCATCTTATGGTTTATCTCCCTCTTTCACCTCTTAAAACACCCACGGGATGATATAAAAAAATATTAATATTAAATCAAATGTCTTTATTTGTGTAGACTTTGACACGTTGACTTTGAGATGGGTAAAATCTCGCTATGAGACAATCTATGGAGCTAAGTTTAGTAGTGGGCTTTTATAGTATGTAATTTTTCCTTAATTTTACTCATTAGTGTCTTCAGCCATGTTCATATATGCGACGGATAATCGTATTACTAAGCAATTTGCTAGAAAGAGCAATATTATTTTGTAATATCTGTGATAAAGATTTAGTATCAAACACGTTTTTAACACTCTTTACGTCCTATTCAACCAACGGTGTTCTATAAATAGAAGACATTAACAATGTTGACCAATGTCGAATCATGGAAACTTATAATTTTAATGCTTGTTAGTAAGTCTCGTCGAAAATATATTGTAGATAAATTACTTACAGTATTGCTTTTGCCTGTTTTAATTTTTGAAAATCATTATTTGTTTTAAAGTATTAATATACTTTTTGTTTACAATTTCGGATCATGGCAACAACAATAATTTTAATGCGCTTTAGCTTTTTATCTGGACGAAAAGACCTAGTAGAGAAATTATTACTTACCATAATGCTTTCGGATGTATTCCTGTATTATACTGCCACATTTTTTTTAAATTTGGGGTTACCTGCATGATATGAAAATAAACGGAGATTAAAAACGAACCATTAAGTTAGTTTTTCTACCTTAAATTAAAAAAAATGCAACAATATATATTTTAAGAAATTATCCAACTTCTGATATAAGAACTTCTTCCACTTCTAATACAAGTAACTAGCTTTTTTACCCGCAGCTTTGCTCGCGTGCGCTTGAATTTAAGGGCCTCCGAGACGGTCAGACGGTTTGATTCAAACACGTAGATTTTGGTTTGAGTCAAACCAATTTGATCGTTTACGCCGTTGGTTTGACAAGTTTGATCAAACGTTACATGTTTGAAGCTCTTTGATGGAAATTTATATTTTGGTTTTATTTGAAGCACCGTTTGATCGTCTTCGCGATGTGTTTGTCAAAGCTCATTAGTCTTGTGCTGAATTTCGAAGCGATACGTTCTGTGTGGTTTCCAAAATGCTAAATACCTCAATGTTATAGACAATCTTTGATTTACTGGAATAGCTTGCCTCATGTTAGTAGGTATCCTGTTTTTGAATTAATGGTCGAACTTTTTTCAATAAATTTTTATAAGAATCATTGTCCATCCTCAGAAAGTTCTTATAATCATCTGGTGCGCTAGTTTCTAGCACTCTTTGTAGATGTTCGTGTGTGAAACGATATCTTAATTTGTACCAATCTTTGCACCAAATTCTTTTTTTTTCTTATTATTTAAGCAAGACATTAATACAATAAACGCTAGAAAATCTTTATCCATAGTCTACGGCATTTTTTGAAACCGCAATAGGACTTTCTTGTTTGAACTTTGAAGCCACACTGCGCGCTTCTGTTTGACGCGAATTCAAATCGATATCAAACGGTTTGGTCAAACACGTGAGGTTTGAATCAAACCGTTTGACCGTCTCGGGGGCCCTTTAGGAACATCATTAAGAGCTGTTCCGTGCCAAATGTAGAAAAAATGGATCACTTTTAGAGTCACCTCGGTGTCTATGTCTCTATGTCTGTCAAAGTTTTTTTTTCATTCTAAAATACTATTAGACGTAGATGATTGGTAATATGCTACAGAAACACGTGAATATATATGTCTAGAAACCCCTACTATTTTTTATATTGGGCGTGTCTTCCGATTCCGATGTATCCATAAGTAAGGTAAATAGTCTTGAAATGAAAATGTATTATTATTATTATTTACATTTTACTTTTTACATTTATTCATAGTTAAAGTTAATTTAGTTTTAACAAAGTAATATAATGTTTATTTGAGACATTTTATTCATATCATTGGTCCTATTTAATATTGATTGGCACCATAAAATAGATGTAGATATTTTGTTTTTACTTCGAGTAGACTTAAAAATTTCATAAATACAGTTCTATAATAATGAATACTACACGGATTAAAACAAATGTTACAGGTTTTCTTACGCATCTTGGATGAAAGTTCCGAGTAAAAGAACATATCGTTGATGTGAAACACCGAAGCTCCGGGAAGTCCAAAGTATGTCAACATGTTTAGTATCGTCCCAACTATTAAATCGGATCTGATAGACAACAAATCCTTGCAATAGATCACCGAATCCTACCAATGATGATTAGCGAGGCTATTGAAATTAAAAATATCCTAATTTTAATAGGGAAGATGGCTAAGTGCTACTATCTGCTATTATTATATAATTAATAAAATTAAATTCAAACTACTACTGCATTTATTCTATTCTATTTTAACTACGACATCAGGTCGTCAAATACCTCAGTTCTCCCGCCCCTACCGTGACCATGGATGCTGTAAAGTGCCCAAAATATTGGGAATTTAAAAAGTTTAAATTAAACGCGATAGAATCCTTAAAATTAGTTTTATTCCTAATAAATATTATTCACAGTGAACGTGAGGATCACTACACTCATGAACGGGAGTAGAAAAATGTTCGACCTGTTATGACGGTGAAAGAAAATCCACCACCTCATATCGTCCCGTCGTAAGAGGCGACATAGGAAAACAAACTGGAAATGGGATGGGCTGCATCATCTTCTTGACAACAGATCAAAATAATAATAGCTGCGGTTGCCAACCCGCCTACTAAGCGTGGCAACTATAGCAAATATCCAGCTACTTGACAACTTATGGGAGAAGCCTATGTTCATTACAGTGGACTTTTGTAGACTGACGATAATGAGTTCTACTCATCTTTCCAAGCTTTAATATTTAGGTAGAGTGAAAACAAAAAATAACATATCCGAAAATACGAATGAAATAAAAACTGCATACAGGGTGTTTTTGGAACGCTCCCGAAAACTAAGACAGGCGACAACACCAAGTATACCTTTGATCATGGGTCACAAATAAATTCGATCCTGATGAAAAAAAAATCATCTTTTTACAAGGTTTTATTAGCTTTATTCACGCGCCATCATGTTAGTACAGCTAAATGAAACGATAATTTCATAAAAAATATCATGAAAATACTGAAACATAAAACCAGCAGTGGAATGACTGAATTGATATCACCTGACCTGAGCTAGATAAAGGTCAATGTACGCGCGAACACAAATTCGCGCGGCCCGCAACTAGCGGGCCTTCCAACAATACCTAATAATTTACAACACGTGTCTAAATACCTAACTTATCTACTTAACCTACTATTTTGCCACTGTGCTTATCTCCACGTAGCCACTTTAATCCGAATTTACAGGTTAAATAACCCAAATAACTGGTTCGATTCCCCGCTAATGAAGAAATACTTAAATGAAATGTAACCAAGGTTGGAGTCATGCGTTTTTATTCATCGTGTAGGTATGTTTATTATTCTCATGTATTCAGTTATGTACCTATTCAGATTAGTCTAGTACTAAGTTATTTAAAAAAAATAGTTATGAAACAGCTTACTGCTCTAAATCCTCCGTGGTCTTATGAGATGCGGCTCAAATTGTGCTCCATTCATTTCAAGGCAGATTTGGGTGCAGGCGGGGCATCATCGTGTGGTCTTCGACACAGTCCGTACGTAGTTTCTCGAAAGCATCCACGATCCTTTGGCGCATTTCTTCAGCACTATCACATTCACGATTAAAAACCCTTTCTTTCACATACCCCACAAAAAGAAGTCTAACGGAGTCAGATCTGGTGAGCGAGGTGGGCAAGCGTGTGGTCCTAGTCTGCCGATCCAGCGATCATCAAATAGCTCATTGAGGCGCTCACGGATGAACCTCACGAAATGTGGAGGGGCACCATCATGTTGGAACTATGTGCGGCGATATTCAGCCAACGATAGGTCGTTTAAAATGTCAACCAACTGTTCATTTATAAAGTTTAGGTATCGCTGTCCGTTCAGTCGCTCTGGCAGAAACACTGGTCCCAGTATGCGATCCTTAAATAAACCTGCCCATACGTTAACCGACCATCGGGTTTGGTGCCCGGTTTGTCGAACAGCGTGCGGGTTAACCTCTGAATACACGTGTGTATTTCTTCGGTTCCACAGGCCGTTTCTGGTAAATGTCGACTCATCCGTCCAGATAATGTGCTCAATGGAACCAGGCACAGGTTGTTGCTGGTATAATAACCAACGGCAGAAAACTCGTCGGCGGTCGTGATCGCCGGGAACTAAAGCTTGCACTTTGTGCAATTTGTATGGGCGCATTGGTTACGCTTCAACACTTTGTGCACTGCACAGTATGACACACTTGTACCATCCCGACGTCTTAACAATTTATTTAGCGATACTTCGTGTACCTAGGTTCGGATACCTAACATGTTGACCACTATAAACGTACGCGTTAGGCATTATTAAAACAAAAAAGAATCCAAAAACGTAACAAAAACTTTAATATCAACACGTAATCACAAGTAAATTTATTAAACAAAACGATTGAACTGTCGCTCGCGCACGCGTGTACAAAATCAACACGGAACTGTCTCAAAAACTAAAACGAACGAACCCCGTCAAGGCTGAAACCTACTGCGTCACAAGCGTGAGGCGACAGGGTTAGGCATTCTGCCGTCATAATAAAAAAGGAAGTAACTAACAAAAACGTAAAATGAAATAAAAAATAAATTGATGAATTTTTCTTTCAGACCCCGTGTCTAAAGTATATTAAAAGGTATGTATATTGAAATATATACGTAGAGACATGAAGATTTTAAGGACGAACTTATTTTTTTTTTAATTTGTTTATTTATTTAAATAAAACGAATTTTCCTTTTCATCTTAGATTAAAAAAGTACACCTGGCAACATAAAAACATCGAAGGAAAGACGCATATAACTATTTGGGTCTTCCCAACCTAATAAATAAAACAAAACTACCATTCATTTAACATTTTTACATATTTTGGAAAGGTCATTTGAAGTTGAAAGGACGCTAATAGTAATTTACTACTTTTTTCTTAGTAAATATTAGAAAAGCATTGGTAGTGAGACACAAAAAATAACAACCCGCAACTCTTGAGTAATGATTTTAAAGGGGATATCATACAAGACTTACTACGATAATAATTAAAAATTAAAACATTTGTACAACCGACTTTAATATAAATAATTAAGGATAACTCAAAAACTATTGGTCTGACCTCGATCAAATTTATATGGGACCACATGTGAAACACCAGCTCTTAATAATAAGATATAAAATAATAAGACAAGAATAATTTTAATTTAAGTAATCGATGCAAATATTGTTAAAGATGACGTAGCAACTGGTTAAATAAGTCTTTTCTTTTATGTTGAATTTGTATAAGTCTTTTCTACTAATAAAATGTCATCTGTGATCAACAGCTACGTCTAAAATTCTGACGATAATTTCTAAAATATTGATATTAGTGAATATTAAAAAAATTTAGTAGATGCGTCTTCTTATCATGAGTCGAATGGTAATTTATTCGAAAATTGTTAGATGCGCCTTTTTTTCCTATGACCGCAGCATTGTTTCATACCGAGCTAGATACAGGTCGACAGCGGAGTGAGTGTGGGTACAGTCGCGTTCTAAAGTACTACATGGTATTGGGCTTATAATATTATAGTAATTAATTGTTTTATTGTAGAATCATAATAGGTGTTTTACTAGCTACTTAGAACTTTGGAAGAGGTGGGAATTAAAAATAGATAATGTTTACTTGAGCATTGTTTGTTATTTCTATCGTAAAATATAAAGTAGTTTGTAACAAAAAAACTTAAGCTAAGGGTGACACGCCGTCCATTATGACGTCTTGGGTCACATGGAAGCCAGATGTTGATGGTGTGTTGGTGTTACTGGATGCTACTTCATCATCACTTTCATCTTCGCTTGAGCTTCCGTCATCAGGTCGATCACATGGTAATTTTTTCAGTATTCTTCCTCAACAATTTTAACTTTACTGCACAATTTTCCCCATTCACCTTCTCCTATCATATTTACCTTTTCGTTCACTAGTTTAGTCATAAAACAATAGATATAAATAATTTTTTTTCCTTCCTTTTTAAAACATCGTCGCGAGTCGCAAAGTAAGCTGTGTATGCGACTGTATTTTTGGAGCGAACAAAGCGTGGGAACCAATAGCATGCAGGCACAGTAATACTGGCCAATATGTGATAAATCGCTCAGTGCCCAAGTTCAAGGCCAGCGTTCTTTTTTCACCGTTCGCGCGTACATTAACCTCCATTAGTCAGGTGATATCAATTCAGTTTCCACTGCTGGTTTTATGTTTCAGTATTTTCATGATTTTTTTTATGAAATTATCGTTTCATTTAGCTGTACTAACATGATGGTGCGTGAATAAAGCTAATAAAACGTTGTAAAAATATGTTTTTTTTTTCATCAGGATCAAATTTATTTATGACCCATGATCAAAGGTATACTTGGTGCTGTCGCCTGTCTTAGTTTTCGGGAGCGTTCCAAAAATACCCTGTATATTGTCCTATTAAAACTAAAAAAATAGCAGCTTACATACATGTTACTAATGGGCACAGGCCGCAGAGTTTTTTAGCCAAAAAGTGTTCGCTGCGCTGATTCCAACGCGGGATGAATGTAATATTAATGATTCAATTATTTACATCGTATATTCAGGAGCATTGTATTATTATATTTCATTTTATCAATGACTTGCCATTTTAGTTTATTTAGAAGTAAATAGGTGGCGCTAATATTAGATGAAATAATGAAAGTCAAAACCATACCATCTAATAATATCAGCAATTGAAGCGAACATTTATTTATTATATCAATAAGGGATAAATTGATGTCAGTTCTCTTAAAAGTTCTGTTTCTGTTAAAAAAAATACGCTACCAGCGCCGCTAGCGGTGAAAAACGATTTAATGATATCGTCATATGACCATATTATGAAATAGCAACGTTGTGATTAGTTATTAATATCTCCAAACGATTTCTATTCATTGATTTGTTCAAGCTATATCATGACATGGTGAACAAATAGTGTTAAATATTATGAAATGACCACACCATTTCACAAAATGATAGAACTACTTTATGATATATGATCAATTCTACGATCTGACCCTGGATCTGGATTGGTACAGCCGATGTAAAATACATCAGCACAGGTGATGTATTTTACATCGGCTGTACCAATGTTTGTCGGGAACCCGTCGTCGAGTACAGGAACTTGTGCCTGAAGTCAAATCTTTGTTAAATAAAGTCTCGGATTGGTCTCTAAAGACATAAGGTTGCGTGTTCACCGCTAAAAAGAACACCTTTGTTGTATCCCTTCAATTTCAGGGCTTTTTCAGTTCTGGCGTCCATTTATCGAATGATTTACAGTTCCGCGGTCACTTGGAAGAGAAGGCAGAATTGGCTGCTAAAAAGCTTGGCGTGCTCAGCAGAGCGGAATAGTATTTCATGCCGGCACACCGCTTGTAACTTTATAATACGCAGGTTTGGCCTCACATGAAATACTGTTCTCATCTCCAGGCCGTGACACCTCATTGCCAGCTCCTTCCACTTGATCGCACACAGCGAAGAGCGGCTCGAATAGTTGATGATTAAGTTCTTTCTGATCAGCTCGATTCACTGACAATTTGAGGAAATGTTTGGATTAATTCTAACCAACAAATTCCACTAACGTACATCGTGATAAAACTGACGATACCATCCACACCATCTGGATGCTTGGGGTCCATCACTTTTCGATTTACTTGAAGTTTCTTTCCTTGCCACAATTTTTTTGTGCAATTGTTTACCACCGGCGATTTTTCCGAACCAATATAACTTAGGGATTTTCAAGAAACGAGCTTACTCCTCTTTAAAATGCCAGCCTTCAATAGTGTTATGGATGCTAATGCGTGACGGTTGACACTTACCGTCAGGCGAGCCTCATCCTCGTTTGCCCTCTCTTCTATGTATAAAAAAGGTTATAGTTTGTAAAATAACTCTAAGAAATTAGCGTTACAATGTACATGTGAATTCTTTTTATTTTTTAAAACCAAAGGATTCTGACAATATTTGTAACTTGTGAAGGTACTTATAATTTTAATTTAGAAGGCTTTTTTGTTTCGGGAACGTGATTTTGAATAACGAAATCGCATTTTTTTATTAAAATAGTTGATGTTTAATAAACAAATACTAGGGTTTTTCCCCTTTTTAAACCTAAAATCCGCATATTTAGGGGCTTATTTCAATTTGTTCTCAAGCGACACTAACTTCGGAAATGGTAAGCAAATCGGGAACTTACTTAAAGTAGGTAAATAAAAATTAAATCTAAGCCAGTTCAATCCCCAGAAGACACAAGAACCCCTTTGTCGTATCTCCTCAGTTTCAAGGCACTCCCCTTGCTGCCTCAGCTAGCATCGGAATCCTTGGCGTCGACATGTCGAATAGTGTGCAGTTTCGTGGTCACTTGGAAGGGAAGGCCTAATTGGCCTCTAAAAAGCTTGGCGTGCTCAGCAGAGCGAGATAGTACTTCATGCCGGCACATCGCTTACAACCTTACAAGGCGCAAGTTCGGCCTCACATGGAATACTGTTCTCATCTCTGGGCCGGGGCACCCCAGTGCCAGCTCCTTCCACTTGACCACATCCAGCGCAGAGCGGTTCGATTCGTCTATGACCGAGTTCTTTCTGATTGGCTCGATACGCTGGCACTGCGTAGAGATGTTGCATCTCTTTGCGTATTTTATCGCATCTATCACGGGGAGTTCTCTGAGGAATTGTTCAGACTAAGTCCAGTCGCTCAATTTCACCATCGCACATCGCGACAAAACTCGCGTTACCATCCATGCCATCTGGATGATTGGCGGTCCACCACTGTGCGATTTAGAAGAAGTTTTCTCCCTCGCACAACTTCCTTGTGGAATCGAAAGAGCTTACACCTTTCTAAAAGGCCACTAAAGCGTAAGATGCGTTGCCATCTGCAATTCCCCTGGTGTTGCGGTTGTTTTTGGGCGGCGGTAGTTACTTTCCATCAGGTGAGCCGCATGCTCGTTTGCCTCCTATTCTATAAAAAAAAGGTAATAAAGAGTCCAAACAGCTTTTTAATCATGTTAGAATCATTCCAATAGGGTAAATAGTACAATTAATATGATTTTTTTTCAAGATTTTAAACTTCAATCAGCTCTCCTGTAAAGTTGCCTATATGTCCATGTGACCCATATACATCTACACCTATCCTCAATAAAGAATCAAAATGCAGATGCGTTGTCACTCGTGAGGACTAAGATAGAATGCCTCTTTTGCAGTAAAAAGGGTCTCTGGTTCTCTACACTCACCATACAAAACACAGCAGTGTTAAGCTGCTATTTTACGCTGGTATTCTGTGAGATTATATACATTACCGTAGTCTCTTTGCAGTCTTCTTGCAGGTGTTGTGAGTGGTGAGACCAGACCGGACGGATCAAATTGTGACATAATCGCTCAAGGCTTATCTCATCACCAATGTCATCTGATATCTTTTGGGTCTTGTTTCACCTCTGTCATTTTCTTCTCCTTCTCTTATCTTGATTTGCATAGACATTTCTTGACTGTCGGCCGAGATCGCGAGGGGATACTGCCGGAACCTCATGATGACCTCAGGTAATGACTGCAGAAGGTCAGGGCCAGGAAGCAACATATCGTGTAAGCTCTATCCGTGCGATCGCACTGCTACATCATGAATCAGGCGTATATTCAATTTCAAAGGGTTGCACACAGCAAAATGTTGTAGATACAATGTTCTTCCTGGAGTCGCAGGCGTGGCAGCCAGGATCGCGTACCCGGATGTGAGAAAATTGATGATTCTTTATTTTTACTTCGTTTTCAGGTCACGGTCACGGTCAAGCCTCTCCTCTAGTGTCCTCAGCGTTCTGTACGAATCTTCATAGTTATTGGTTATTTCAAAGTTATCTTCTTTCCACAGAAAAGTAGTCTCGAATCGGCCATTAGTCTTTCTTCCACTATTTTATTGTAGAATCTTTATTCTTATTAGTTCTTCTCTTTTCTTGGGTCCAATCCAAGGGCATCCATTTCAAAGAACTTCTTCATCATCATCATCATCTTCATCTTTCATTGAATTTTATTGCTACGCGATGACGGTGTACCCACAAAACGCAACTGATTTCTGGTACGACGAGCGATATCCATGTAATATCAAAACTAGTCGCGTATAAGATACTGTGTTTATGACGGGCCTTTAGCATATGAGCTACCACGGAGAATAAAGATGAACTTTCTTATTAATAGTAAAAAGGGCTTATGTTTCGCGTCACTCGCCATGTGAAATACAACAGTATTAAGATGATACTTAACGTTAGTATTCTGTGGGTGCGTGGAGTGTCCCCGATTCCGCTTAGGTTGGTTTTTTGTTTGACAGATAAATATTTATTTTTCTTAACTTTTAACGGATTTATTAAGAGTTTTATAAATTTATAGTAAAATAAAAATAAGCAATATGTCAAGGTTTTTTACAAATACTTAAGTAAAATAACAATAACATCGTGACAATTATAATAGCCAGTTATAGCGCTGCATCTAAACACTGCGAGAATAATCCTCATCCTTGCAATAGAGGGGAATTTAGTAATGCCTTTTCTCCTAGCATTTCTATCTGTGACCAGATTGCCGCGTCGCGACTTGAAATGACAGTAGCAGTATCCTGGGACAGTATCCATGTAGACTAACTGGTCTTTAACGCAGGTGAAGGCAGTCCTGAACATCTCTTCTTTCTATGTTCTGTTTAGTGAAGGTCAAGCGTACGTTACATATAGTGTATTCGTATTACGTATAGTGTCTTTTTCATCGCTATATTTCCCTCGTATCTTGATATTGACCTTCTTTTTGTTTTTGTGCTTGACTGTTTCATTCAGGCCTTGTTTCCACATATGATCAAGTGGGTAGTCTAAGTATAATACCTCTGCCAGTCTTTCGTCGATAAACTTGACGGTGCTTATTCACAATCTTCAAAAATGCTTGACCATTCTAGATGAGTTCTTGATTTGTTCAACGGATCATGATACTTATTGCGTAGCTTATGGTGGAGGCGGTGATGACGTCGGCCACATCTCCTTATCTAAGAAGCTTAGTGAGCCATCTTGCAACCATCCATACCACGGCGATACGTACTTTGCAAGTAGCGGAAGCAGATTCGATGTTTCTTCGCAGCGCTCGCTGACGTCGGCATCCTGAAACAGTCAGGCATTTGATGTTCTTAAAAAGGCAAATTTATATGAAAGTATACAATGAAGATTGAAACATGTAATAGTGATGATTATGAAGAGACAGAAGAAATGAAGAATGTTTATATATAATGACTAGGTCAATGATAAAACAAGAAATGAGAAACAAGGATGAGACAATAAATAGTGAATCTAATCAAACGGAATAGCCAACCTAAAGTTGTAAAAGTCACTGTTAAACCATGAGAATGTCTAGCATTGAGTTTAAAAAAAGAAAGAGAGGTCTGTAAAACAAAGAATAATACAAAGTATGCAAAAAGGAATCGAAGACAATGATATAATTAAAAGAGGAAAATATGTTATACGTAAAACTATATTCTCTGTTGTAAATGACGCGACACACATTTGTGCGAGAAAACGAAGAATAGAATATAGATAAAATATTAATCGTAAAGAAGACATAAAGAAAAAGGGTACTAACGAAGAACACAAGAGAGAAATACGTATACAGGAAGAAATGGTGTACGCGTCAATAGACCCTGTGGTCAACACGGATGACGCAATTAACTACCCTGTCGAATTTCTTAATTCACTAAAACCATCGGGTCTTCCACATCATAAGCTTATTCTGCGCGTGGGCACTCCTGTTATATTATTGCGAAATTTAAAACCTCCTCAACTGTGCAACGGAACCAGACTAAAAGTAAAAGCGTTACATCGCAATGTAGTGGAAGCCACAATCATAACTGGATGTGCGCAAGGGGAAACTATATTTGTACCCAGAATTTGCTTGATCCCGAATGATCTTCCCTTTGAATTCAAACGAATACAGTTTCCCCACAAAGTCTGCTTTGCAAAGACCATAAACTAATCACAAGGGCAGACATTAAAATTTGCGGGTATAGACTTGAGAGAAAATAGTTTTTCACACGGGCAATTCTATGTGGCTAGCTCACGCGTAAGCTCGCCTAGTAGTCATTTTGGCACACAGTAATAGGTTTCTTGCTAGTACATCCCAGGAGTGACATCCCATGAATGGTAAAAGCAGAATCATGACATAATACGATTTACGATTCTAGTAATCTATTGTGAATAAAATACAGCAGCATTAAGCTGCTATTTTATGCTGGTATTCTAAAAAAGTGTAGTCCATCTCCAGTCGTGCTGATCAATTTGTGCTCCATGTTAAAAATATCAAGATATATCTAAATCAGTGAACTGAATGTTGAAATTGCAGAAAAAGCTATTTTATCTAAAATTGTAAATGGTATTCAAGAATCATGGAAATCACTTTGTTACATTTTTATTATCAATACTTAAAACATAATATACCATAATTTCAATTACTGTTTCTTATAAAGTTAGTGTGTTAAAAAGAAAATGTTTTAAACATAAGGACTACATAATTAACTGTTATCAAAAATGTGGTGTTTAAAGAAGTTTTGTAGTTTACTAGCTTTTTCCCGCGACATTCAGTTATAATTGTAGCTTGTACCAGCAGACTCTTTTTCACACGTGGGTGCGATATAACTGAAGTCCACGCGAAGTTCGGGCAAAAGCTAGTTTTATCATAAACTTATAAAAATTAAAGGTTTGTGCAAATTTGAAATTAATTTCAGGACAGACAATGTTTACCAAACTAACTACGAAATTGTACGCGATAAATGCAAGAGATTGATGAGTAATCTTAAGAATGAACATCAAGGTCTAGTCAATGGCAGCATGTTTGTGTTGTTTGTGCATGTTTTCATTGGAAAGAGTTAAAGGCCAGATGGAAGATGGAGAGCTGCCCAAAAAAGTCCTAATCCAATTTGATGACTGCTTTATTGGCTGAAGTTACCATTATGAAAATGATTGGGTAGGCATAACTCCAATGAGTGCATCATTTCAAGGCAACAATCCTGGAAAAAAGAAAATTCCACTCATATTAGGTTAGGCCGTAACAGTGCATACCTACATCTTGGTCCCAAAACATTCGCCAAAGGGCAAACTTATGTGATTTTTAGTAGAGTACGATCTTTAAATAGCATAATAGTTACCGAAAATTTTTAAATTGTTAAATCAAAGAAAACTCTTCAAAAGTCCACATAATAGCATAGCGTTGGAAGAGTTAGAGCAATTGAGAAGCACGTTGATCGGTTTACAAATCGAGGAAGCCGAAGAAAGGCCACAAAGCTGTCTTTTATCTAGCTCTGTTTATTATGGCATTAAAATAGTGATCATTCTAAGAACCCAAATATGCTATATGTAATATCGATAACCACATATAAAATTGCTCGAAGCGGGGAGGGTCAAGAGTACTCGGATACCTAGACGTGCATGTGTGAAGAAGATAATGAATCTGAAAGAAGCGAAAGAGGTATGTAAGGATCGTGACAGTTGGCGATCTGTTCTCTCTGGCTACCCCGTCAGGGATTGTGCGTGAAGATAAGTAAGTAAGTACATATAAAATGGTCAAGCCGTCTCGGGGAAAAACTCGCTACAACGAGTGAAAAATGTTTATTGCAGCGCACCCTAGCGAGTTAAAACCATAGCACCTATCTAAAAACCATCGCCAATGAATTACAAACAGATTTCAGTAAACCGTATCTAAATTGGTCAAACCGCCCGGGAGCTAAATGGGAACATTGGTTTGCACAAATATGGTTATTGCAGCGGCGTCTAGTGAGCTAACATCATAACACTTATCTAAGAACCATCACCAATGTATCACAAACCCTTTTACGGAAAACCGTATCTAAATCGACCAAACCGTTTTGGAGATAAATGGGAACATCCGTTTGCACACATTAAAAAAAAATAAACAAACAACCTAGTTATGGATACACTCCGTCCCTCCAATTTAGAATAAAATATTAAAATATATAATATTGTATTATTTAAACTAAGAAATAAAACTTATGCATCAGCATTTCTATATAAGTTCCTAGTACTTAGTTGATGAGTCCAACGTCTGCACACGAACAGACTCTTTGAATATCATATATTATTAAAGCCACTTCGAAATCCGTAAGACGTAGTAATCTAATTGTATTTTACTTTTTAAAAACTCATTTCGACGTCCCCGAAATTTGACTGGCGCAGCCGGTAGGATTTGTTCGTGAAGACTGAAATTGGATTCGTGATAGCGGCGTGAATAGCTGTTGGGCAAATCCAAGAACCTAAACGCCTTCTCCATTCCGTCGTGGGTAAAAATTTGGATTAAAAATGGATCCAACTCGCTTATGTACCGTGTAACTGTCAAGACTTAGTTTTCACACTGTATTGCTTCATATTTTCCATAGTTGCCACGCTTGGCAACCGCAATTTTTGTATTTTTAGACGATATTGCGAAGACGTGGTAGAGCTATGAGTCATGCTACAGCTATATTATGGTTGTAGCACGAATGGGTCGGCTCGACCGGGGTGGGAGCACGCTCTCACAGAATACCAGCGTAAAATAGCAGCTTAATGCTGCTGTGTTTCGTATGGTGAGTGTAGAGAACCGGCGACCCCTTTTACTTGAAACGATGCACTCCATCATAGTCCTCAGGGCTGACAACGCATCTGTATTTGATTCTTAATCGAGAATAAATATAGAAGTCTATGGGCCACAGAATACACTTACTAGCAGGTGGACTGTGTGCTTGTTTTACCACCTTATTCTATACTATAATGTGCGATAAGGATAAACGAGATGGTTATATTGCCATTTGCCAATAATTTTTTTGCATACTCCATAGTCATCCTTACAACACCCACGGGATGAGATTGGGTGATAGATTCCCATATGCTGGTACCACAACACAATGGATAAAGGGATATTTTAATGAAATTTGCATGGTCAAGAATAATATTTTAAATAGTTTTGTCATTTCAAAGAGGAATCAGCCATTTTCATGTTGTTATATAATAAGAAAACGTATTTTTATACAAATACAGAGTACACCTACGAAAAGTTATGCATGTTATTAATACGTTAATGTAAACTATAATATTTATTAAATATTTTATTATATATTTTTTTTTAAATTTACTCTTAGAAAGAGTGTTACATTATTTACATTTTAAATTTTGCCAAACTGTAAATCAGTTTGTCGGCAACGCAACAGTTTATCGTTTCACACTCTTTAATAACAATATCTGTTACATGTAAATACTTAAATTAACAAATAATTAAAGAAACATTCACTACTATGGACACAACGACAGGTAATGTTTCCTCAAGATGGTTTTGAGCTGCGACTTAGTTATGCTTGCGTCATAAATATCCACCAACTCATTACACAAGATCGGAGTTATTCGTTGCCTTGTACGTCGTCCAAAGTAATTTTCAACCCTAGGTATGAGATATTTCCTCCTTTGTATAACTTGGCTCTTCGGCATTATATATGTCTTAGGTTTCTTAAATGTTACCATACCATGCTGTTCTAATATGATGATGGATTTTACTTTCTTGTCTATGGGAAGAATTTTGCAAATTTTGTAGCAATCATAAAAAATTGAATTACATTATTGAATACTATTATTAAATTACATTATTTGATTTACGTTATTAAGTTACATTATGAAATTATATTTTTAAATAAGTTATACAATATTAGATAAATTATTGAATATTCTAAAAATTCAATTCAATTGATAATCACAATGTCAAGTAAACAAAAACAATAATAATAATAATAATAATGGCGGACGTTGTCAAAAGTAAATGATGCAGTCAGTACAAAATCTTAAAAATTATTTTTTGTAGCATATGTTTCAAGTTCCCAAATAACAAATTTTCAACGCAAATAGATTTTACAATATCAATATAAATAAAAACTTTAAAAATCTGTGGATAAGAAACTAATTTCAAGAAAAAATGTATTTCTTTCAAATTGACAACTGTCATATAAGAAATTTTACAAACAGATTTATAAAATATTTAATTTAACGTTACATTATGCATCGAACGAGACGACAAAGACGAATAAATACCGCCAATACCACAATCGCACACGTAACATCGCCTAAGGAGGACTACACATCCATGGAATGTAATCCTAGAGGCACAAGAAGAACCCCCGTACCATCTTTGAGGGGACGAAGAGCGCCACCGGCTGGCTTGGGACCTGCAGGAATTACCATCCTACAAGAGGACCCCGCTACTGATGGTGTAGTGCGACGACGCATGCGCTGGACTAAAGAATTAAATATAAGTGTTATGCGCGCGTACTATAAGGCTACCAAAGGAGGAACCAATCTTACATCTTATCGCCCTAAAATGCTATCTGAATTCCAACAGCTACAGCCCAACCTAACAAACTTAACTGCCCAAAGACTTTCAGATCAAGTACGTGTCATTCTAAGTCGTAAGATTTTGGATGACAGATTACTTGAACAACTTTGCAGTGAGTACTCAACATCTTCTATCAATTCAATTCCTGATTCCCAACGAACACTTCCAGGTGAGTCTGATGATTTAAATGTTAATAACAGTAACCATAATATAAATATTACTAACTTAAACAACGAAAAAGTAGAGCAAAATTGTTTTGATATAGATGTGAGTTCCCAGGATAGCGAATATATAAGAAGGACTTTCGAATGTTCTCTTTTGGAATATAAAAATACACCTATAGAAAATAGACCGAAACTACCTAAACTGCCTAACAACAAAAAAACTATATTAACAGTAGCATCAATGAATGTTTTATGTAAAGATTATTTTGAAAAAAGTAATTCTATTTAGGAAACTATGTCTCTTCTATACTGTTGTGCCCATGCTGTATGTATGATAATGAAAATTCCTATCATTTCAGTACAAAATTTTAAGAAAAATAATACAGAACCTAAATGGAAACAAAGAATTCAAAAACGAATTGACAATACTCGCAAAATTATAGGAAAATTAATAAGCTACCAAACAGGTAACAGGCGTAAAAAAATAATTACTTTAGTAAATCAAATCTCTAATGAAAATAATATTAGCCATTTAGATCCCCATTTTCCGGATAAAATTACTGAGTACATTGATACGCAAAAACAAAAGTTAAAAGCATGGGCCAACCGTATTAGACGATATTCAGAAAGGTCTAAACGGTACTTCCAAAATCGCACATTCGAAAGTAATCAAAAGTGGGTGTATCGGTCTTGGGAGAGCACTACAACTAATAGTTGTACTCATGGCAGCCCAAGCTTAATTGAATGTCTAAATTTTTGGAAAAATATGTGGTCTAATGAAGTTTCTCATAATGAAGGCGAATGGATTCGTGCAACCGAACGTAAGTTTTCTAATTTGGCTAACATGGGTTCTATCTCAATTACTGCTGAAGATGTATACTCAATTACTCGTAGATTACACAATTGGAAATCACCTGGACCAGATGGTATACACAACTTTTGGCTGAAATGGATAACAAGTAGCCATGTGCGTTTGGCTGCACAGATTCAAGAAGCCATTGAGTGCTGTGAGCTCCCGAGACTTCTTACAACTGGTATTACCCACTTACTATATAAAAATGGAAACACCACGGAACCTAAAAATTACCGACCTATAACATGCCTTTCAACTGTATACAAATTAATAACTGCAATTTTAAATAATAAGATCTATAAACATTTGGAAAATAATAACATTCTGTCAACCGCACAGAACGGATGTCGGAAAGGGTCACGTGGTTGTAAAGAACTTCTTCTCATTGACACAGCTATTTGCCGACAAGTTTTTCGTAATCGCAAAAATATGTCCGCTGCTTGGGTGGATTACAAAAAGGCATATGACTCTGTTCCACATTCATGGCTAAAGAGAGTTTTAGAAATATATAAAATAGATGACAAAATTTGTAAGTTTTTAAGTAAATTAATGGGTCAGTGGAACACTATCCTAAATCTACCAGGTAAGTGGCAAAGTAGTTCGATAGACTCTATAAATATTAAGCGGGGTATATTCCAGGGCGATAGTTTGAGCCCAACTTGGTTTTGTTTAGCCCTGAATCCTTTAAGCACTGTTATTGAGGAATCTGGATTAGGCTTTCGGTTTCGAAAAGAAAACTCACCCATCTCACATCTACTTTACATGGATGATCTCAAGCTATTCACATCAAAAGAGAGTGATCTATTATTATTGTTGAAATTAACACATAGTTTCAACAATGATATTAGAATGGAATTTGGAATAGATAAATGTGCTGTCATAAACGTAAATAGGGGCAAAATTAAAGATTGTAATAATTTTGCAATTACAGATGACTTACATTTCAGTTCTCTTTCTGAGACAGAAACCTATAAATACTTGGGCATGGCAGAAGCGCTAGGAATTAATGACAAAAACATTAAAGAAAATTCAAAAGTAAAATTTATGTCAAGATTAAAAAAAGTTTTCAAAAGTCATTTATCTGGCGGAAACAAAATTAGAGCATATAACTCCTGGGTAATACCTAGCCTTCTATATACTTTTGGTATTACAAGATGGTCTCAAACGGAATTGGATGACTTAGATAGACGAGTCCGCACATTAATGACTACGCACAGAATGCACCACCCGCGATCATCTGTCATGAGGTTGTATCTTCCAAGAAAAGATGGTGGACGGGGCTTATTAAACATTAAAAACCTACACAACCGTGAAGTATACAACCTCAGAGACTATTTTATTAAAAAAAAAGACACATCACGCATTCATAGTGACGTAGTGATTAATGACAAATCATTAACCCCGCTTAATATGTCGGCAAAGGACTGGCAGAGGCCTCATACTATGACTATAGATGAACGCAAAAAGGTTTGGAATGACAAACAACTGCATGGTCGATTTTTTAAAACATTGACTAATCCTTGTGTAGACATGGTTGTATCAGTACATTGGTTACAGTTTGGTGACCTTTTTGCAGAAACTGAAGGGTTTATCTGTGCAATACAAGACGAAGTAATTAAAACGAATAACTACCGGAAGTACATTTTGAGGGATGGCACAGTTGACGTATGTCGCGCATGTCACCACCCTAGAGAGTCCCTCAGACATGTTATTTCCGGTTGTTCACAACTATCAAATGGCGAGTATTTGCACAGACATAACCAAGTAGCTAGAATAATACACCAGCAGCTTGCGATTAAATTTGGTTTTACTCAACAGGACGTTCCATATTATAAGTATGAACCAAAACCAGTCCTTGAAAATAGAAGTGTCACGCTGTACTGGGATCGGTCAATTATCACAGACAGGTTTATAGTGGCAAATAAACCTGACATTGTGGTGATAGACCGAACTGCACGCAAGGCAATAATAGTGGATATCAGTGTTCCTCATGACGAGAATCTCGTGAAAGCAGAGAATGATAAAAAGATAAAATATATCGACTTGGCTCATGAGATTGTCGCTATGTGGGACGTTGATTCTACTATTATTGTACCAATAGTTGTTTCAGTCAATGGGCTTATTGGTAAAACTATGGACGACTATCTATCCAAGTTGGGTTTGGGCAAATGGCTGAAGGGATTAATTCAAAAATCGGCCTTATTAAATACGGCTCGAATAGTGAGAAGGTTCCTATCTTTGGATGCCTAATTTCACCGATGGCTTAGGATTCCTCGCCGCGGTGGATAATAGCCGAAATAATAATATTATTTATATAGATTGTATTTATATTTATAATATTATAGTTTTGTGACAATATATATGTGATAATGTAATAATAATATTAAATACTATTAAACGGCGCTGGGTCTGGGCGTCTCCCGTTAATTGACGCCCAAATTAATGGATGATGGATAAAAATAGAACACGCATAGGGCTGCTGCCTCGGGGTCGCCGGGGCGCGTCTGGAGCTGGCGCTGGACGCGACAGCATGCGAGCCGTCAGCCGAACGCGAGGTGCTGTACGGCCACCTAGCAGCCCCTCGCGTCCATCATCTCCATCAGACGGCTTGGTGTCGGCGGGGTCCTCTCGGACTCGGCAAGCGGCACCCGCCGCTGGTGAAGTACGCCGCATGCGTTGGACAAAAAATATGAACATAAACGCATTGCGGGCGTACTATAGGGCGAAAGGGGAAGAAACTGGAGGGATAGCGTATCGGGCTCGGATGCATCGCCTTTTTGCTGAGCTTGAGCCGTCAGTTCCCGTCACAAAGCAAAACCTGGCAGACTGAGTTCGGTACATCATACGCTCGAAAATATTTGATGATGCCGAACTCGAACGACTACGGCGTGTGGCTATTCCCTCATCGAATGAACCGGCTATAGCTGGGGATGCGGCTCCTCAGACCACAGACCAGCAGCCACATATAGAGGGCGCCATGGATCTTCCCACTCTGGTTTATTCAGGCGATGATGGAATGGTCAGTAAATTGGAGGAGGCGATAGTGGAAACGCGCAGTACGCCTCTCGAAAATCGACCGCGACTCCCGCGCATACCCCTAAGCAAGCGGAATCGGGCTGTCGTGAGGGCTCTCAACCCAATGCTGGTGACCTATTTGGAAGCCAGCCGAGACCTATGCGAGACGGACTCAATTCTTTTTGCCGCCGCACTGGCAGTTTGCCGTATTGTTGGCGCCAATTTTCCCACGGCTGGACGCGCTACTAGACAAAGTAGCGCCATCCCAGCCTGGAGAACAAGGATTGAGGACCGTATCGTACAGGCAAGGGCCCTCATCGGCAGGCTGATAAGCTTCAGGTCGGGCAATAATAGACCGACAATTGTGCGCACCTTTAGGATGGCGTTTGCTGGGACAAATATCAGTTTGTCCCAGTCGGATATAACGCAAAAACTGACGGAGCGCATAGACGACCTGAAGCAGAGAATTGCTGCTTGGGGGAAGCGGATTCCGCGATATACCGAGAGGTCGACACGGTTCAACCAGAATCGTCTCTTTCAGAGTGATCAGAAGAGGCTCTATGGAATCATTGGAGCGGCCAATGGTACGTGGAACGGGCCCAGCACCGAATCAGGCCGACACTATCGCATTCTGGCGCGGCCTGTGGTCAGAGCCCGTAAACCACAGCGAGGGCCCTTGGACGGAAGTTGTGGCGAGTCAGTGTGCGAATATTACGCCCATGGACCCCGTCATCATAACGCCGGATGACGTAGTTGAGGTGGTCCATAGAGCCCCGAACTGGAAAAGTTCGGGGCTCGACGAGCTGCATCACTACTGGCTGAAGGGGTTCGTGGTGTGTCACGCTGTGCTCGCCCGACAATTTCAAGAGGCTCTCGACCAGAAGTCGCTCCCGAGCCTCTTCACTACTGGGATCACTCATTTGGTTCCTAAAGATCAGGATACCACAGACCCGAGCAAATACCGCCCCATCACGTGTCTACCCACGATATACAAGACACTAACATCCATTTTGAGCGCGAGAATCAGTCGTCACCTGAACTCAAATCAGGTGATGTCGCGTGAAGTCGCTCCCGAGCCTCTTCACTACTGGGATCACTCATTTGGTTCCTAAAGATCAGGATACCACAGACCCGAGCAAATACCGTCCCATCACGTGTCTACCCACGATATACAACACACTAACATCCATTTTGAGCGCGAGAATCAGTCGTCACCTGAACTCAAATCAGGTGATGTCGCGCGCTCAGAATGGATGTATGGGCGATGGTCGTGGAACCAAAGAACAACTCCTCATTGACGCGGTCATTGGCAAGGTGGTTAAACGCAACCGTCGGAACCTCTCCGCTGCCTGGATAGACTACAAAAAGGCATTCGACTCGGTGCCCCATGTATAGCTTAAGAGGGTCCTCGAGCTGTACAAGATTGACTGTACAGTTAGAGACTTCCTCGGGCAGTGTATGGGGCAGTGGAGAACGATCCTTTGTCATCTAGGCGAGCGGATGACGGCTGCGGAGAACCACATAAAGATAAGAAGGGGTATCTTCCAGGGCGATTGTTTGAGTCCAATCTGGTTCTGCCTCTCTCTGAACCCTCTCTGTACCTTACTGGAGGGCTCCGGGAGGGGATTTCAGCTTCGGAAGGGAAGTACAAAAGTGACTCACCTTTTCTATATGGATGATCTCAAGTTATTGGCCTCCAGTCGCTCTCATCTTATGGAATTGCTAAACATCACTTGTGATTTTAGCAATTCTATTAGAATGGAGCTGGGTACGGATAAGTGTGTGGTCCTCCATGTTGAAAGGGGAAGGGTTGCTAACTCTGAGGGCATAGACTTATCTATGGCCATCAACATAAGGACCCTTTCCGAGGCTGAAACATACCGATACCTGGGTATATCACAGAACATCGGTGTAAATGAGGCGGGTATGAAACAGTCACACAGTTTGCGATGTGTTTTATGCACTCTTGACCAAAGTGCTTAACAGCCTTTTGTCCGGTATGAATAAGACGCACGCATATAAACGGTTGGATCATACCTATTCTCATGTACCTTTGGCATACTCAGGTGGACTTAGACCGAACTAAACGCTCTGGACAGCAAAGTCCGCACTATAATGACGTCCCACAGGATGCATCATCCGAGATCGTCAGTAATGAGGCTGTACTTGCCGCGGAAGCATGGTGGGCGCGGCTTTTTAAGCGCGCTTACCATGCATAATCGCGAAGTGTGCAGCCTCCGTAATTACTTTCTGATGAGAGCGGATGATCTATACTATAGGGACGTTATTTCTTATGATAAAGGACTTACCCCTCTATCCTCAGCCAACGAGCAATGGCAGGACCCGGCAGTACAGACCATTTCCGACCGGGAGACCGGATGGAAGGAGAAGGAGCTCCACGGGAGGTTCTACAAGGCTCTACACGAGCCTTTCGTAGACACAGTCGCCTCCCTCCACTGGCTACGTATTCGGTGACCTCTTTGGGGAAACCGAGGGTTTTGTCTGTGTGATACAGGATCTGGATATTAAGACCAACAATTATCGGAGATACATCCTAAGGCGAAGGAGATACGTCGACGTCTGTCGAGCTTATCGCCATCCCGGTGAGTCACTTAGGCATGTCATCTCCGGTTGTTCGGCGCTTTCTAACTCTGAGTATTTGCACAGGCATAACTTAGTAGCCATGATTCTACACCAGGAGCTCGCTCTGAAATACGGTCTCGTGGATCGGAAACTGCCGTATTATAAGTACTTGCCGGATGCCGTACTGGAAAATGACCGCGCCAGGCACTACTGGGACCGGGCCATCATCACAGACAGGACTATTTTTGCGAATAAGCCTGATATTGTGCTGATGGACCGGGCACAGTCAAGGATATTTTTGGTCGACATTACATTCCTTATGACGAGAACCTCGTGAAAGCCGAAACAGATAAGCTGACAAAATATCTGGACCTGGCTCGCGAGGTGACCGACATGTGGGGTGGACTGCCGGCCGAAATTATACCTGTAGTCGTCTCTGCGAATGGGTTAATTCCAGTCAGTCTCTCGGGTCATCTGAGGCGACTGGGACTCCGTGACGGACCGCTCCAAGCTCAAATGCAGAAGGCGGTGCTCCTCGATATCGCCCGCATTGTCCGCCGGTTTCTTTCCCTTTCCCCCTAACCCTCGGCCGTTTGGTCTCCCCTGCCGAGGGCTTCCATCTGGTTGAGTTTTTATATATTTATGTAGTTTTTATGTATTTATTATATTTTATTGATATTTATGTACGCTTACCATGATTATTTACAATTATATATTTATATTTCCCAACCGGATGAGAAAACTTTATAGATACCACATAATAATAAATTAAAAAAATATACAGAATAAAATTATATAGTAAATTAAATAAAAACAATAATTATTGAATAATTAAATAAAATAGGCAGGTCGAAGTTGTCTACACAAATTAAATAACATTTGTAACAAAGTATTCATTTAAATTATAGAAACATTTTTCAATTAAATATAACTTTAATTTTGATAAAAATAATATATATCCGTTAGAATTTTTATGTAATTTGGTAGGTTATTAAACATTTTTACTGTCATACAGTAGGGACTAGAGCTATGTAATGCGAGTGTGGATTTCGGCAATATTAGCCTATTTTCGTTAGGTCTAATTAAGTATTTGTAATTAGTGTCGCTTAATTTGGTGAATAGTTCTGGATGGTTTTTTACAAATTTGCATGCTTCCCAAATATAAATAGATGTGAAAGTCAATATTTTAAGTTTTTTAAAGTGGGGCCTTTCTTGAAACTTTCTTGAATTTTTATATTTGCCAAAATTCTTATAAATTTTTTTGGTTTATAAATAATTGCTGCGCATCAGTACTATTTCCCTACAATATGACACCGTATGATAGCCACGAAGATGTGTATGCGTAATATGCCGACAGAGCGCTGGGGACTTCCGTGGTTTTCTTTATTTCACGTAATGCGTATGTGAAACTGGATAGCCTGCTTTTAACTTTATTTATATGTGCTTTCCAGTATATATGGCAGTCAATTTCCAGGCCTAGCAAGTTGAAGTTTTCAACAGTTCCTATAGGTGTATTATTATAATTAAAAGCGACACTTTGAGGTGATTTTTGAACTGGTCAGAATTGCATAATTTTGGTTTTATTAAAATTGATATCTAGGTTGTGATGTGTCAGCCAATTTGTGACCTGGTTTAATACATGATTCAGTTTATTATTTAAATTCTGGTCTTTTGTGTGTGAAATAAGGATAGAGATGTCATCTGCAAATATAACAGAGGTTTCACTCAATACCCTAGGCAGTTCTTTTATATAAATTATAAATAGCAAACATCCCAAAACGATGCATTGAGGGATGGAGCAAGTAGTGTGGATTGCGTCAGATCTAACGTTACAGATTTCACCAGTGTCATGGTTATAACGCACTATCTCTACATATTGTTTTCGGTTTTCTAGGTAAGATTTAAACCATTTGTATGCCGTATCACGTATACCGATGTCATATAACTTCCGTAACAGTATTGGGTATTGTACTCATCATAGGTTTTGGACATATCTAATAATATACCTACGGCGTATTTCTTTTAATTTATAATATCAAGTACTTTTTGTATATATTTGTATACTGTAAGTGTCATTGACCGTTTCTTCCTAAAACCATTTTGTGAACTATCAAATAGTTTAAATTTTTCACAGAATGCGTAAACTCTATTTGACATTGCCTTTTCAAAGATTTTCGAAGATGTAGGTAACATTGCAATTGGTCTATAATTTGTAGTGTTTGTTTTTGTTTGATTTTACTATGGCAGTTTTTAATATATCTGGTAACGTTCCTTCCGTTAAAGATTGGTTGACTAAAAAACTAAATGGAGAAGTTAATGAATCAACACATTTTTTATTCATTTCGGTGGTAATTCATCTATTCCATAACTATTTTAATTTTTTAATTTTTTGATAATGTTACTAGTTTCTTCGGGTTTAACAGGACATAAAACATAGTATTTAATGTACTTGTATTTTTAAAGGATTGTATTTTTTGAGATGGTATGTTTGCTTTTGAGACGTGGCCAACTGATGTAAAGAAATTATTAAATTAATTAGCTACCCTTTTTGGTTCTGATACATATTGGTTATCCACTAAAATTTCAATATTTTCTTTTATTTTATTTGTTGTTTTATTAGGACGTTCGATTATAATGATTAAACGTTAATTACTCTCTTTAATAATTTGGTTGGGTTAAAAATAGTTCATAAGCCATTAATTAATAACTCTTTGATAATTACAATGTAAAAAATCTTTCACATAATTCAATACTTGACCTAAAATTTATGTGCACGTGCATGCCACGTTATAAATACGGCCGCACAGAGCGTGCTAAGTCAGTCTGGTTTGAGCCACCGAACAGTACAGACCTCACTAAATAAAATCAACAAAGGGGTTTTTTTAGCGGTAAACGCGCAAAGTTGTGTCTTCTGAGGATTAAACTGGACTAGATTTAGTTTACTGCTGTTTAGTTCACTGTTAGCCGGATGAGGAAGCTCAATGAGCTATGGAGAGGGCTATGTTCGGAGTTTCTCTGCGAGATAAACTTAGAAATGAGGAGATCCGCAGTAGAACCAGAGTGACCGACATAGCCCAACGGATTAGTAAGCTGAAGTGGCAATGGCCCAGCCATATTGCTCGAAGAACCGACAACCGATGGGGAAAAAAGGTTCTCGAGTGGCGGCCTCGTACCGGCGGACAAAGTGTAGGGCGTCCCCCCACTAGATGGAGTGACGTCCTGGTAAGATATGCAGAAAGTGGATGGATGCAGGTGGATCAAAACCGTGCTTTGTGGCAATCCTTGGGGGAGGCCTATGTTCAGCAGTGGACTTGTGAAGGGCTGTAATCATAATGATGATGAGATTTAGTCGCCCCCAATCTGAGACACAAATTTATTTGATGTTTAGAGCATCACCAGTGCTGTCATCCGCATAGCAATGAATATTACCGATTTGTAACATATCAATGCTATGCCGAAGAAACAGCGTTGGTGATAGCACGCAGCCTTGTGGAACACCAGCGTTAATAGGCTTGTAGTCGGAGCATGCACTGTCTACAACGACCTTAATGCTCCAATCTGCAAGAAATCTGGTGATCTAATTGCACAATTTCTCGGTAAGCCCATAGGAAGGGAGCTTTGAAAGAACCGCTTTGTGCCAAACCCGATGGAAGGCCTTCGCAATGTACAAACTAATAGCCAATGCCTCCCCCTTGGACTTGGATCACCAGCTGATCGACCCCGACGAAAACCGTATTGGCGGTCACTAATCAGCTGGTGATCCTCAAAGTACCGCATGAGCTAGCAGTTTATAATAGATTCCATTATTTTGGAGAACAAGGAGATGATGGCGATAGGCCTATAGTTGGACGGGTCTGAATGGTCGCCGTTTTTAGGGATCGGGTGGACAAAAGCTGTCTTCCATGATTTCGGAACTACGCCTAGGGAGTAGTACATGAAGCAAATACAAAGAGGAGGTGTTGTAATTAGATATCACTATGTAAAAATGCATGACAATTTGCGGGGTGAGGGGATGTTAAGCCCCGTCCACTTTACACTTTCTACATCTACCGATAAATAGTAAAATTACTCGAATCATTCCATATCGATGTTGCAATGTAGTTAAGCTACTTTGCCGATAGATGGCGGCCTCTTCACAAAATGATTATAAACTATAAAAATAATATTTTGGCGATTAAATTTCTTTATGTCTGAATGCAAAACAAATTTCAGCACATTCGTATGATTATTTTACCAATACTGAGCTCTACGTACCTTTTTTTACTTATTATAAGCCAGTGACTTGACCACAATCCCACCTGGTGGTAAGTGGTGATGCGGGCCTTAGATGGTAAATCGCACTGTCTTATTGTAACAAAAGCCTATTCACTCTTGGCTTGAAGACGCTCAGATAGTATTCGGACGGAAAGATGGACGCCGGCAAATTATTCCACTCCTTTGCTGTACGCATTACAAAAGACGAAGCAAACCGTTTGGTTCTAATGCATGGAATATCGACAACAAAGGGATGAAGACCCGCCGACCGCCTGGTTGTCCGATGGTGGAAAGGAGAGGGAGGAATTAAGGCGTGTAATTCCTGCGCACACTCACCGAAATGCATCCTGTAGAATACCGAGAGACTGGCTACTTTGCGCCTGTGCTCGAGGCTGACAAGATTGGTTTCAACCAAATTAAGGTCACCAATGAGCCTCTTAGCACGTCTCTCCACTGAGTCCAATGCTGCCAGGTTGCATTTTGCAGCACCAGCCCATATGTGATAGCAGTACTCCATGCACGACCGGACTTGCGCCTTATAAGAAGCTGCCCCGGTGTGAAGTAGCGCCGCACCCTTGCAAGGACACCAAGTTTCATTGCGGCTGCTTTGGCTCTGGACTCAATGAACCGCCCATAGTTTAGGTTCGGAGAAAATTCAATCCCTAACAACTGAAGGCAGTCAGTGTACTCCAAGTATACATTCCGGAAAGTAGAAGCCAAGGTGAGCGGGCTCCTTTTAGCGGTAAAAAGACACGTTTGTCTTTTGGAGGCATTAAATCTCACGAGATTGGCATCGCCCCATTCGGAGACTGCCTGTAGTGTGAGACTCACACGCTCAACCATAGCTTCTCTTTCTGACTGGATTTGATCCTGACTGGCCCGGGCACCTGGTTGGTATCTCTCCACAACTGTGCTGTTGTTTGCATACCCATAGATACCGGGAATGAGCAGATCATTTATATGCAGCAGGAAGAGAGTTGCGGAGAGAACTGACCCCTGAGGTACATCAGCGTTAGTCGCCACAGTACTAGATGAGCAGCCATCGACGACGACCCGGAGAGATCGTTCACTCAAAAAGTCCTTCACCCAGGCAATCAGGCCAGGGGATAAGCCGTACGCTAAAAGCTTGCCCAATAGACTAGCGTGCCAAACCCTGTCAAAGGCCTTCGAAACATCGAGGGAAACAGCAAGTGCTTCACCACTGTTCTCGAGGGCTTCGCCCTATATGTGAGTGGCATACGCTAGAAGGTTCCCAGTTGATCGATTTCGGTGAAACCTGTGCTGGCGATCACTGAGGAGATCATTTTGCTCTAGGTATGCCATGAGGTGGGCGTTCAATATACGCTCCATAAATTTGCAGAGTATGGAGGTAAATGAAATTGGCCGATAGTTGGCAGGGTCGGTACGACCTTTATAGTTTTAGTTCAAATGACACAGAATGTCGCCATCTAGTGTCGAATATATTTAATTATATTTGAAAGCCGACGCAAAGAGATTTTTCTAGAACTATTTTAATAAATTAGGTGTAAAATTACTTGCGAATGAAATGTGACGCCATCCATAGCATAAGAGCGTCTATCTGAGTAGGTTTTACACGATAAAACACAACAATTCATCCTTTTCTTCTTAATACTACGAAAATACACCGATTTGCGATTTTCAGCACATAAGCGCACAGGATGAATGCTGACAGTATACTAACTAAAGCAAGTATCAGAAGAATCACAGTGCACAGTTGCTTATGTTGTCTCCTCTTTGTATTTGCTTCATGGAGTAATAGTACCGGAAAAGACGCGTTAAAACCGGTGCCAACTCTGGGGCACACGTCCTTAGCATAGTTGGGGGCATTCCGTCAGGCCCAATCGACTTGTGGATGTCCAGGGAGAGGAGTGTTTTGCGAACCGCGCACTGTGAGAACCGCACATCCGGCATGGAGCACTCACACCGCAGGATGGTCGGCGGTTTGTTTTCCCCCGTCATCAAGAGTTGAGATGGAGGCAAAAAAGGAGCCTAAAATGTCGGCTTTCTCTTTTGCGTCATGGGTCAGTGAGTCGCCTCCCTGTGCAGAGATATTAGTGATGGCTTACAGAAATTCCCTTGTACAGCCTTGGCGAGAGATCATAATGCACAGGTTCCCGAAAGAAGGCAGTAAACTAGTTTCTCGCCAATTCTGCCTATGTGCTCTAATTTTGCCTTGGCAATAACTCTTAAGGACGCTGGTGTTTACATCCCGAGCCGTCGAAGCCACAGCCCAGGCCTGATAACACTCCTGCTTACTGCGTAATGCAGTCTTCCAGGAGTGACCAAACCAAGACTGAAATCTGCCTCCGATGGGTACCACAGATGATGGAATAAATAGTTCCATTCCCTGTAGCACCACATCAGCGAAAGAGTCAGCAATAGCGCTGGGATCATCCGGCGAGTAGCAAACCCCATGGGTAAGATGCAAAGAAAGTCCGCATTCCGTCCCAATCCGCTGACCTGTAATGCTAAACACGGCGGCAACCTGCAGAACGCAACCGCGAGGGGAGCGTGAGTGGCACTATACTCCGGATCAGAAAATGGTTCGAAGAGCCGAGAGGGGCATCGACGGAAACCTGATATCCTTCCGGATGAGAGGTCAGCAGAAGGTCCAACAGGGAAGTTCTATGATCGTCCACATCTGGTATCCGCTTAGCCGAAGTAAGCAGTTGTGTCAGACCATATGCCAAGGCAAAGTCATAAGCAGATCTCCCGTATGATCGGTTAAAAGTGAACCGAGTCATTCCGCATGGTGGGCGTTGAAATCGCCAAGGATCACGACCTGTTGTAGCAAGAAATCTGCAGCCATTTGGACGTGGTCGATGAGTCGGTCTGTTTCGGTACTACTGCTATGGGACCTATAGAGGCACCCGTTGACGCGCGGATGGTCGTTGCTATCTACGCGTAGCCAAAGGGTGAACAGGTCCGAACCTTCAAGACTGCCGAGGCGTCGAGAACAGATGTCCTCTCTGACGTATACGCAAACTCCAGCCCGAGGCACAAAGGAGTGTTCCAATTTGTACCCCGGGTAGGAGAGATACGAAGTATCAGCCAGAGAGGACACCTGCATCTCGGTCAGAAAGAGCAAGGCTGGCTTCGCCGTCTCGAGATGGTAGTGGACGGCGTTTAGGTCCGACTGAGGTCCCTTGATGTTGCAGAAATTCAAGGATAGTGTGGCAGGGGTTGCCTCGGTGATATTGCTCAGTTTGCTCCGAGCAGTTATTGTTTTGAGCGGAATTTGCCGCCCCCCCCCCCGAATACGCGAGGCAGCCTGAGCACCCACGCTCAGGAGTGAAATATCATGGTCGTGGATACTCTGCGAGGGATTCTCCAGGGGTGCGGGTACCCTCCTGGGGTAGTTTTTAATTTAATTCCGCTACCATTTTAATGGGGGGGGGGTCGGACCTCTGGCCACCTGCACTCACCAGATGAAACGCAGAATCAGACCTTCCACTTCACGCCGGTATTTTGTAAGGTCGTGGTAGCAACCCAGCTTGAGCCGACCCATACGTGCAACAGCAAAAGCTGCCACATGGCTCCACCACCGCTTAAAACCCCTTTGTTGTATCTCCTCAATTTCAAGGTACTCCCCTTGCTGCCTCAGCCAGAATCAGAATCCTCGGCGTTGACATATCGAGTGACGTGCAGTTTCGTGGTCACTTTGTCAAATTGGCCTCTAAAAGGCTTGGCATGCTCAGCAGAGCGGGACAGTATGTCACGCCGGCACAAGTAAAAAAGATTAGTGTCGAGACAGCTAGATTAGTTTATTTTAGTTACTTCCATAGTATAATGTCTTATGGGATTTTGCTATGGGGAAATGCGGCTGATTCAGAAACTATTTTTTTTTTCATAAGAGGGCCATTAGAGCTATTTACAATCTAAAACCGAAAGAGTCTCTTAGAGATAAATTTAAAGAAATAAATATATTAACTTTAGCCTCTCAGTATATTTACGAAAATTTAATGTATGTTCACAAAAACAAAGATAGTTTTAGTAAAAAAAGTGATATACATTCTGGAAACACTAGAAACAAACACAAGCTACTGATGCCAGTTTCTCGACTCCACAGAGTCAGTAATTCATTCTTGGGGCAATGTATACGCTATTACAACAAGGTCCCGGAAAGTGTACAGGTTCTCTCAATTACCAAGTTTAAATGTTTTATTAAAATGAAACTGTATAAAAAGGGTTATTATAGTATAAATGAACACATGGTTGATAATAACCCCTGGGAATGAGGTGGTCGCTTCCAAGCAGTTTCTAAAATAAATTTTGTAAATAGTTCGTAATCATTTATATTGTAAAATTTATTTAAAAAAAAGTCCCGCTGGATTTTTGCTGGTTCTTCCCAGGACAGAGGGTTTTTTTTCGAACCAGTGGTAAAGTAAAAAATGACTTTCAATAAGAATTACACATGTAATGTATATTGAATAAAAAATTATTATATTCTATTCAACGCCTACAAATTTAAAAGGCGCAGGTTCGGCCTCACATGGAATACTGTTCCCATCTCTGGGCTGGGGCTCGCCAGTGCCAGCTCCTTCCACTTGATCGCATCCAGCGCAAAGCGGCTCGGATCGTCGATGACCGAATACTTTCCGATCAGATCGATTCATTGGCGCTGCGAAGATATGTTGCATCCCTTTGCATTTTCTTTAGCATTTACTACGGGGAGTGCTCTGAGGAATTGTTTGGACTGTGCGATTTTAAAGATGTTTTCTTCCTCGCACAACTTCCTTGTGGAATCGATTACCACCAGCGATTTTTCCGGACCGATACGATTTAGGGACCTTCAAAAAAGGAGCCTACTCCTTTTAAAAAGCCAGCAACGCATCTGCGATTCCGATGGTTCCCCTGGTGTTGCAGTTGTTCTTAGGCGGCGGTAGTCACTTACCATCAGGTGAGCCGCATGCTCGTTTGGCCCCTATCCTATAAAAATATATATATACACCGTTACGCTGTCAGTCGAATAAACGAGGCTTTCAGTATACTTGTTGTGTCTTCTTTGGAAGATTGAAGATGAGTGATCACCATGAAGGTAACATTAGTGACGTCATCTGTGCTGACGTCACACTTTTTAAAAACACAATGGAGCTGGGCCCTCCGGCATCAGAAATGGGATATCAAGGGATCCTCACTCAAACCACTTCCTCATCAGATTGTTCTCCACCTGAGCAACTGGCACCAGCTGCAAACCAGGATGAAGAGCCTGTGCTGTTCGCCAATACGCCAATAGTGGAAGCCATACTGCAACCCTGATCAAGGAATGCGGATGAATGGGATACCGCCACAATTCCTTATGCAAATCAATGGATATGATGCAGAAAATGTCAGAGCGATTGTGCGTTCTAACCACTGAATCAAAAATAAGGATCAAAGGCATTTACTTGTCATCATTTGACCCGGATACCCGAACGTTTGAATGTTCGGTACGAGAATGGTGTCAGCATATAGATCAAGGCATTGAAGCATATAAGCTGAGTGACTTCGACGTTCGCATGAAAGTCTGCAGCCTGTTGGAGGGACGTGCGAAAATGTAAATCGATGATTGGATGGTGACCACTTGTACATGGGAACAGTTGTGGAAGAAGATTATCATCACATTTGAATCTGAGAACAGATACTTCTGAGACATCGTTATAATCAGGTAACATGTTTACGATACGTCAAAAGATATTGCAGAATTCTTATCACGGGCATGGATCCCATGGAGAAGGGTCACCAAGTATAAGTTAAGAGATGAGCACGCCGTGGAGGTAGTGATTGGATGTGTTAATGACGAGCGTTTACGCATTCAATTACTGAACGTCAGAGCGACCACTGTGCCTGAATTGATTTTAGTGGCAACATCTATCGGAAGCAGCGTTCTCATGTAAACGTAAATTACACAAACACAAACGTCCACGATTTGCGGACTGTCAACGATCAACATCAAGCTGCCGTATATGTAAGAAGAAAAACCAATGAACCAACGATTGCAGATTTAAACCTTCGGAGGCTAAACCAGAAGCTGGCAACAAGGATGATAAAGCAAAAACCGCACAGACAGGTACTTATTGAAGTAACCAGGCCATACTTATGAAACTTGCTTCAAAAGGGAACGATCGTTAACTTTTTTTTTTTTTTGCATGCATGCGGCTCACCTGATGGTAAGTGACTACCACCGCCCATGAACAACTGCAACACCAGGGGAATCGCAGATGCGTTGCCGGCCTTTTAAAAAGGAGTACGCTCTTTTCTTGAAGGTCCCTAAGTGATATCGGTCCGGAAAAATCGCTGATGGTAATCGATTCCACAAGGAGGTCGTGCGAGGAAGAAAACATCTTCTAAATCGCACAGTGGTGGACCACCAATCATCCAGATGACTTCAAACGTTAACTACGTAGCAAGCAATAAGCTGGCTCCTATCTCCATGGAAATGAGAAAAGATATTGCAGGCTGTGTTCGATAGTGGGGCAGAATGCTCAATCATGCAAGAATCGGTTGCTATAGCTTTACCTGGTCAAAGGGGCTCCTCCGCAATCAACTATTTAAAAGGGATCGGACAATTTCCAGCACTATCTTTAACTAAGCTTACAACAGTATGCGTTATAGACACCATCAGTATTGAGCTGGAGTTTTATGTGTTTTATGTGTTATATAAATAATACACAATATTAAAACTATAATAAAAAAAACCGGCCAAGGGCGAGTCAGACTCGTGCACCGAGGATTCCGAACAAATCCGTAGGTATATAAGTTTAAAATTATTAAAAATGTTTTTATGATATGATGTAACTAAAAATTTATGCTTTTTGCAATTTTTCCTTTATCTGTGCTATAATACGTTGCTTCGTACCAAATTTTAAGATTCTGAGTTTACGGGAAGTACCCTGTAGGTTTTGATTCCCTTGCGAATGTCGAAAATTTGCAGCATAAACGGCTGTATCTTTTGATTGCGTTGGCTTAGAAGTTTAATTTTTTCACAGCTCCAAGGGACAGTAGACTTGAGTATTTGATATGAATTTCAGCTTGATACTCCACGCGTTCCTGAGAAAAAGGGTCTTGACAGACAGACAGACAGACAGACAAACAGACAGACAGACAGACGGACAGACAGACTGACAAGAAAGTGATCCTATAAGTGTTCCGTTTTTTCCTTTTGAGGTATGGAACCCTAAAAACAAACTAAAACTAGTAATTTAATTATCATACAGTCCTACTGCCGGTGGTATCAGGCCAAGAACGCTGGCTGCGTTTCAGCGCTGAATTGCTATACTTAACCTTTGAGCGAGAAAAGCACCAGCCCTCTTATCACCAGCAGCAACGATCAGCCGCGGATTGAGTTCCTTTAGGAACTTTACCGCACGTAAACCACGGACCGATAGTATCCGCAGCAAATGGCACAAATATGTATTCATCTCTCAGAGACTCATATCTGCGCCACTTACTCATTTCAGCTGCCTCTGATGCCGCCCGGCTCTAAACGAGGTACCCCTCAGATGAGAGGCCGCCAGAGTGTCTACGTAAGTAGCATCCCACACTAGGGTCCTCCCAGGGACCAATGTCATACCGTCACCGTCTCCTGCCATCGTTTCTAAATATTCCAAAAGGCTCTAAAACCAAGGGAACATTTATAGAGACAAGAGCCCTTCGGATGACGTCGTTCAAAGAACCGTGCCGTGAAAACCTACCAGCACTTTTCTTACATGAAAGTCCGTGGAGCCCAAACTTATCGACGCTGGTACCACAGGGGCACTGATGGGGTTGACAAATCACCGCTCCTAGTCGGATTCCTACGGCGATGCGCAAGCTTTCCCCATCAAGTAATGTGCCGAGATTACTTCATGGTTAAGCGTGTAACCAGTGACTAGATTCCTTACTCGAAAACGCTAGAAGGCGTGCCTTATCTTGGTCACTATGGAAATTATGAAACAATTAATGTAATATACGAAGCTAATTTTAACGTTTGGTTTCTACTATGTAAAGTATAAAAGTCATACAAGTCATCAGCTTAAAATATCTATTAGGCAATAGGCACATGCATTACGCTTATTGCTTCGTTGAAAATGAATTATTGCTTTAAATTATTCGTAAGTGTGAAGGTAATCCATTAATGTAATAACTTAGAAATATTTATTTTTAATAGAAATAAAGGAAACTAAGGAGGTCACAGTCCACTTATGGGTATTGAAACGATCTCCCCCTTCTTTCTATATATAAAAGACCGTCCGTAAAAATATAATAATATTAAATGCCATCAAAAACATAACTTGTAAAAAAAACCAAGTCTCGCAACTCAGTTCTTCTACCGTAAAAAGTTGTGAGATCCATGTAATACTAAGTCGGTTAATTTATTCAGTCCCTACTTAAGGGTCGTTCTGTCTTAAGTTATTACGTAATTAGCTAACCTAACAATATCTTATAGTGCCCACATTAATACTAAAAATCTTTTATATTTTAAATAAATAAATTGACTTGGCCATCGCATGAAAACACAATGTATCTCTCAAGTAATACATATTATATTAAATTACATTGTTTGGCATCTCATTTCTTTTTGTAGATAGTTATATCTAGGTACCTATCTACACCTATTATTCCATTATATCTATACAAATAAATAAAATTGAAGTGCCTGTTAGTAATGTCAAAATTACAGTTTTTACTAAATGCATATGAAAGTAAATACAGTACTTATAACTAAAATACAATTTTTAAAATTTTTGTCTGTCTGTCTGTCTGTTTGTTCCGGCTAATCTCCGAAACGGCTGGACCGATTTTGACGGGACTTTCACTGACAGATAGCTGATGTCATAAGGAATAACTTAGGTTACTTTTATTTTAGAAAAAGAATTAGGGTTCCGCGCAAAAACATACAAACCCTAACACGCGAGCGAAGTCGCATGGAACAGCTAGTTATACATATATTGTAGGTACACTGATCATTCACTGCAAATGTAACTTTGTGATCCTATATATTTATATGGGATTACAAAGTTAGTTATGCAGTTGGTGTATCTCGAAAACTGGACCGAAATTGCAAAATATTTTAATTTTTCCTTGATTTATATACAAAACAATAATGGTATTCCAAATTTGAAGCTTCTATGTCTGCTAGAAGTGCCTTAGAGTTTTGATGATCGGTCAGTCAGTGAGTGACAAAATTAAGAAATTTTGACTAGTTATAATTCTTAAACAACTAGTTCAAATTCAATGATATTTGAAATATACTGAATTTATACAATGCCTACTTGGTTAGTAAACATTCAGGCTTCTAGTTTTATCCACAACGAAGTTATAGGGTTTCGAAAATGGCCTGAACTGCTTCGAGAAAAGGATGGTACGGCCGTGCCGCTTTTTTGCTCGTTTGGCGGGGGCACTACCGTGCCCCCAGATAATATAAATGAAGTGACCAGAATAATGGATATTGATCATTCCCAAGGATCTTTCTAAAGGTGTAGTTAAAGGCCTTTTAATAAATTTATGTCGTGATCGTCGTAGTTAATACTCTAATTTACTTTGTATTTGTTTAGTTATTTTAGGTGTCTCTTTGAAGAATGGATATTATTAAAGAGCAATTGAAAGCCGTTGGTAGTGCCTTATAATTATTTTAAGCTAAAGAACCTCGTCCAAAAGCAGATGTCTCAAAAGGTAAAGAGCACTAAATTGTCGTATATTAATTCTTATTAATTAATCACTTCCCACTTGCATAAGGCACACAATATTTGTTTAAAAATATCCGATACAAGGGCTTCGCTCTCCCACATTCAAAAGAAACGTGGGGGAGGCAAACAGCCAACCAACAACGTGCTCCTCCCGAAGAGGGACGAGAAGTTGGGGACTGGACCTTAGTGCACAGTAAAATAACTGGCGAACCAGTAAAAGAGGGATTAGCCTTTGGTAGTGCATAAGCACAAATATCGACTGCCACAGTGAATGTACGTCACACATTTTAGGCACATTGGCCATAAAAAGCTCTCCGTGATGGCCACCACCTGCCAGACCACCGCTTCTGTAGACGTGGTGTAAGTGTAAGGCATCACCACCAATTGCATGATCAGCATATCATTTCGACTTATGAAACTGTTGCTTTTAGGGATCCAAAAGCGACCTACTGGGATGTCTATAGAGACGGGCTAAGGTTGAATATGAAAAAGTTTCTTAAAAGCATCAAAACGATTGAAGGTCTGGAGTTAGCGGCGGAGACTGTAACTGTAGGTATCCGTGAACCCTTTGAGGGCAGTTGTCCCGTCAAAACCAAGACCTCAACACGAAAAGTTCATTGGTGAAACATTAAGCTGAAGGAGTATAGGGAAAAGACCAGGAAACTCTTAAATAAGGCCAAAAAATCTAAAGACTGGAATATTTATAGTGCTCCCCTAACCGAATATAATAAAGAAATTAGGCAAGGTAAGAGAACATTGTGGAAGAAGCTATGCGAAGAAGTTGAATCTTTGCTTCGCAGTGCGAGAATGCACAAATGCTATCGAAAGCTAAACCTAATCAGACCAGGCTTCTTAAAAAGCCTGATTGTAACTTCATCACTATTAAAACAGAAACATTGGAGTTACTAGCGTCAACCCATTTCCCATGGTCACAGAAGACTTTTGCCTCGAACTCTTTCAGAGCCCTACGAAGGCCTTGTAATGAGGACTGGTGTAGGGCTGCAATGATAATAAGGCCAATCCTGGTACAGTGCGCTGTTGAGTCCTTTAAACAATATAAAAATTTACATGCGCGGTTTTGTGATAACGATTGTAGTCTTAAAATGGCGGACATTAGATTATGGAGCAAGGATCTTATTACAGAGTTCTTGGCAATATAATAATACAAGTCAATAATTCATGCCATCGATTTTATTTAATAATATATATATATATTAAAAATAATATATAAAAATAAGTTAATATGAAGAAGAAAACATATCTTTTTTCATATAAAGAAATGTTTTTTGTAATAAATAGATTATAAATTTATTAACTTATTTTTATATATTTAATTTTTCTTCGTTGTTCTATATACTTAAAGTGGATACAATCTCATAGACAAATTTAAAAAAAGTCAGTCATTGGCACTTGTAAAACTAACCATTAAAGATTTCATTTCGCTTAAATTCATATGGAGACAAATAAAAAATTTCTTTAGGTTTGTTCGACAAATCATTTTCGTTTTCAGAAGTTTATGTTTAGAAGAAGAAGAAGAAGAAACAGAAATGATGAGGCAGACGCGGATAGCGACTTTGTTTTATATGCTTTCGAAATTTATATTTATCTTAATTTCCTTGCAACATGAAAAATCATTTTTGTATGCAAAATATGAACTCTCGTCTTAACACTTTAAAGTATGATTTTGGGGAAATTAAAAAATACGTATTTCATCAATTTAATCCAAAAGAATTTGCACCAATTTTTAAATTACAAAAATCATTTAATATTTTTTCTCTATAGAAATATAAAATCTGCCCGTAAAATAAAAATATTGTATGTGTACCACATTTTTACTTAGCTTATTTAACTTTCTAAGGATTTGAATTTTGGAAAATCCTTTGTCGTGGGTGCCTGCGTGATGAACGGAACCTATTTTCCTAATTTAATGCTTCTGCAAGTGCAGATACAAACTTAGCACCCAAAAAATAAAAAAATGATATTTTACTGCTTCTATTGAAGAGTATTTGCCTTTTTTTATTTACAAAAACCAATAACTATTTTTCTCTATACTAATTTGAATACCCTCTAAACATCTAAAGGGTTGTTTCATGTGATAAATATAAACGTATTCATTTATTTTATCGACAGAGTACTTTCAGTAAGTCTCGAGTCAATCGTCTCGTAAAATAAAAAGCTTCATAAAGTCTGTAACATGCTTTTTCCCCATCTTGATGGTTGAATTTCCCGAATTTCTTTCTTAGTGGGTGCCTACGTCATAAAAAGCAGCTACTGTCCAAATTTCATACTTCTACATCCAGCCTTTTGAGATGTGTATCTTGATACAATATTTTTTATACCTAACTTTGCACCCTCCTTTTAAGACCCGAAGTGTAGATTGTTGAATAAACTAAAAATGTGAATTTTATTATTTTAATTTCAAAGTATATGCACCAATTTTCAAATTAACAAAAAAACGTTAATAAATTTTTCTCCATACAAATTTGGACAACCTCTAGCCCCTACGTAAGGGGTTGTTTTAAAAATTCGCTAAATACGAATTCATTTGAATTTTGCTTACACTCTAGCTTGAGGAAATGATTTCCACAAACCGAAATACTAAAAATCGTCAATGAAGATAAGAGTGTGAGCTAGACTAAAGCATGTATACCCCACTATAATCTGACACGCTCTAGTTTCCAATATGGCGGTTTTTTTTTTCATTTTTTCTATTGTAACTTCCTAATCGTTAGTCTTTTGAATAGCAGCATTTTTAGGGTTCACTTAACATACCTGTTGGCGACGCGCCTATAAAAATATTTCAATTTATTAGTTAATCGATTACGAATAGCTTCTAAAGTTAAATTATCAAGCAATATTTGTCTTATAAGAAAACGCTTAGTTAAATCTTAAAGAAATATCGAATTAATAATTTAAAGGTCTTGGTTTCGATTCCCAGGTCAGACTAGTTTGTCGTTTTCTTAGCAATATTTTCTTAATAAATTCATAGAGGGAATTTTTAAGGTATAATTCATGATTCCGGGTTCAGTTCCCCGGTTGAATTACTTTCCAATGTCTTATTATCAATTTAAAGAAATATTAAAATAAGGTTAGACCAGGATTTGTTCCCCGGTCGAAATGATCACTTTGTGTTAAGTGAAATTAATGTGAAGTAGTATTGCATAATATTGTCTTATGTAAGTTGAGTAAATTTTGTATGAAAAATAAAATGTCTATTTTTCAATGTATAATTCATGAAAATATTTCGTTTGTGTTATCTGATAAGACACACACATCATATAACAATAGATATTTTATTGTACTATCTTTGTAAATAAAATGTATAAATAATAATAATAATAATAATAATGTTTACTTTATTTGCTCTCACAAGTTTACATTGCTTTTTAATAATATTGGAGGTATAACCATTTTAATTTGTGAGAGCCTGGTGTTAGTACTAGGAAATACCTGTATGACTAATCACCAGACTCTCGTCCCTTAATATTATATTTATCAACATACCTTTAACTTTAGTACACTTCGTGCGACAATATGATTTGTAATTGCAATTTCTGTAATTAAAGTTACAATTAACGAGAAAGAATAAAAAAAACAATTAAAAAACAATTTTAAAAACTAATAACTAATTTACACGTGAGCACTGTGTGTGTGTGTGTGTGTGTGTATGTCTTACACAAATAAAGATATTGGGCAAACCGTGGGAGTGTAATAATACAAATTGATATAATTGAGTTGCGAAATCGCACAAAGGGCGCGGCTCTCTTTCGGGTAAAGCTTTGTTAATACCCCATTAGACTGGTTTTCATGCAAATCGTTCGGGATCAGCTACCAGTAATATATAATCAAGAAAAAAAACATATAGGGAAGTGATAGGGAAAGTAATTGCACTCTGGCGGAGCCATTTGAAGATAATTGCTGTTTCAATCCCAAGGGATCCTTCACCTTCGAATATAAATCTACAGTTCATCACGTGCTAACGTAGCACATATCGAATAATTAAGGCGTTGGGACCGGGACTACCACGGAAGACCCGTAATCCCCGTCTGAACCTTTTATAATAAAAAGTAGCAGCAGACACGCTCTTGTGATACTCCTTCACGGGGTTTACATACGCCTCGTTGACCTTCCGAACCCAACGTAGGTGTCATAGAAAATTCAGGACCAAGACCAGCCGAAGGAAGACCTCTCAGTTGGCCCTCGTCTGAATTATTGGAGTGATCTGAACAGCAGCTGGTGTCGTAAGCTCCTTTTTCAAGCGGTCCTTCGGGAGCTGAATCAAGAAAGCTGTTGGATGTTGTTACATATATATGCCTCTTTTTCAATCCCTTTTGAATATCTGACGAGCTGGAATTATATTTTTATAACAAAGGAAAACTTAATTGCCTGATCTTCTTATTTCTCAGAAAAATAAAATGTAAATCTAAATTAGGCTAACTGAGTTAAGTTACGAAATGTAGACGATTATAAAGCACCTAAGTCTCAAACATTATAAACAAATTAGAATACAATGAAAGCTTTTGGCTACATGAGTAAATGAAAATAAAAATAAAATATTTCTAATAAATAAGCGCTTAATTTTATTGGGCCTTGAGTAATAACAAACAAGAAAGACACAAAATTAATTTATCTAAGTACTTTCATGGAAAGTAATTTCAAAATTTACTCAAAGAGCGTTGTTTGCCAGAAGTGACCAGAGTGTATATTACAATATTTTTCTCAGTGGTATCAGAAAGTGTAGTTCAAAGTAGTATGGATCTAACGCCTTCTGAAAATATCAATTGGAAATTAAATTATGCTTCAATCTCTTCTATAAGACCGTTACTGTTACTTGAAAAATGTTATGGTATCATTAGAGTTCACGTCATTGGAAGTTCATATTATATTCCAGTTGATTGGAAAATGAAATTGTTCGGATTTTTAATTTATTTATTAATTGCTGTGATTTATTTAATTTTTGGTATTGGATTCACAGTAAAAACAGGTAATTTTCTTGAAGCCGTTGAGTTATTGCCAAGTATTTTGATATTTTTTCAGTATTCTATTACAATAATAATGCAATCATTTTCGGATGAAGATACAAAACGAATATTACTATCTTTCGATAAAATTGATGAGATGCTTCGTATTACTATGAACGAAGAATTTTACAAAAAATCTCGCTCGCAAACCAATAAGTTGTTAATATTACTGTGTGGATCTTTCCTGGTTATAATAATTTTCAATATATTTAATGAGGTTGAAATTCGAATTGGCCACGTAGTGATTTTATTTATGTATTTCCAATGCAATTTGGAAATTTTTACATTTATCAAATTAACGGATATGCTTCAAGAACGATTGTTTATTATCAACAACTATCTTACAAAATTTACACAATATCAACAATTCAACAAAATTCTTACTTTTCATGTATGTGTTGACAGTGTTTATGTTGATGGTTGTGTTAACTACATAGGGCCAGTTTCACCAAGCAACAGGAAACTTTGTGATTTGTCAGCTACATACAATAAAATTGGAGAACTCTGTCAAATATTAATCAAAAATTTTTGCTGTTTAATCTTTACTTCGTTTATATCGATCTTTTCGTTTATAATCATCACATTTTGGACTTCTTTGTATTCTTTTAAGGCAGATAAAGATCTCAGATATTTATTAAAAGTAATAGTTTTGAGCACTTTAGAAGTGTTTATAGTAAGCATGATGTGTCTTAAATGTGAAAAAATTCTTAAAATTAGAAATTGTACAAAAATTCTTGTTAACAAAATAATAATGAATTACGATTTGCCAAAAAGTATGAGAATTCAAGCAAAGACTTTTATGGAGGTTATTGAAGTTTCGCCACTGCGAGTTTCCATTTACGACATGTTTACTATTGACCTACAAATTATTTTTAAATTTATAAGTTTATGTGCAACGTATCTGATAGTTGTTATTCAAGTCAATCATTTTATTTAAATATAAATAATTTTTTAATAAAGTTCATCTTAATGTCTTTCTTTAATTTCTTAATCCCATTAAATATCAATATTAATTATTATTATTTGGGATTTTTTTGTTGAATTCTCGTCTGGTTGGGTTATATAAATTTATATAAACGAAAAAATGAAAAAATGAAAAATGTTTATTTGTCTCAAAATAGTTACATGTTTTATAAATGAGACATAAACATTTTTTTAATTTTTTTATTTATATCGAACTTATATCTATCATTACAGGATTCTAGCCAATGCGATAGAATAAGCTCGATATACAATCCCATATTATCTTATAGCTAATTATTCATAGCAAATTTCGTGACTTCGTTCAGAGTACAAAAGAATAAATTTGTTTCCCTGTCAATTAGGATTAATGTTCTCCGCTATTATCCGCTATTGCACTAAAACATGGAGTTGAATATGCTTCAGCCAGTAGTGATGCAGTCCGTCGAGTCGCGGACTTTTCCAGTTCGATGCCCTACGGACTGCCTCTACTACGTCATCCGCGGTTATTATGACGGGGTCCATGGACGTAACAATCGCAAACTGACTCGCCACAACTTCCGTCCAAGAACCCTCGCTGTGGTTTACGGGCTTTGACCACAGGCCGCGCCAGAATGCGAGAGTGTCGGCCTGATTTGGTGCTGGGCCTTTTCCACGTACCATTGGCCGCTCCAATGATTCATAGAGCCTCTTCTGATCCCTCTGGAAGAGACGATTCTGGTTGAACCGTGTTGACCTCTCGGTATATCGCCGAATCCGCTTCCCCCAAGCAGCGATTCTCTGCTTCAGGTCGTCTATGCGCTCCGTCAGCTTCTGCGTTATATCCGGCTTGGACAAACTGATATTTGTCCCAGCAAACGCCATCCTAAAGGTGCGCACAATTGTCGGCCTATTATTGCCCGACTTGAAGCTTATCAGTCTGCCGATGAGGCCCTTGCCTTTATGATGCGGTCCTCAATCCTTCTTCTCCAGGCTGGGATAGCGCTACTTTGCCAAGTAGTGCGTCCAGCTGTGGGAAGTTTGGCACCAATATTATGGCAAACTGCCAGTGAGGTGCCAACGAGAATTGACTCCGTCTCGCAAAGGTCCCGGTTGGCTTCCAAATAAGTCACCAGCATCGGGTTGAGAGCCCTCACGACAACCCGATTCCGCTTGCTTAAGGGTATGCGGGGAAGTTGCGCTTGACTTTCGAGAGGCGTATATTCGCTCTAGTTCTAGTTCCTGGGCGACTGTTCCATCATCGTCTGAACCAACCATAACTGAAAGATTCACGGCGGCATCCACGTGTGCTGGTTGCTCTGCAACTTGTGGCGCCGCATCATCAGTCGTAGCATTTTCATCCGATGAGGGTACAGCCTCACGTCGTAGCGGTTCGAGTTCGGTGCTATCGAATATGTTTGAACGTAAGACATACCGAACTCGGTCTGCCAGGTTTTGGCTCGGTGACGGTTATAGATAGCTCCAGCTCAGCAAAAAGTCGATGCATCTTAGCCCGATACGCAAAACCTCTAATTTCTCCACCTTTCACCCTAAAATAAGCCCGCAATTTGCTATTCATCTGCATTGACCAACGCATGCGGCGTACTCCACCAGTGGCGAGTGCTGATTGCTGGGCCCGCGAAAATCCTGCCAACGCAACATTACGCCGTAGCTGTCCGTGTCAATCGGACGCGAACAAACTGTAATAATCATTTAATATATTTTTTCGCAACGCTTATCACTCAAATATAAACCATAAGTTCTTGAAAACAAGATTGTATTTAGTGTACACAAGACTTGCTGCCGGATTCCGCCTCATAACAAGTGAGTTGTCTTATTCGTACACCAGTGCCACTGCATTACGCATTCTACTTACGCATACCGTGTTATCGTGCCCACTTGCGCAGAGTAGTAGCAAGCTTAAACTACACAGCCATGTATCGCTCACCAACAAAACGCTACGATAGTGATCCAGATCTACAAGCAATGAGAGTAAAGCTTCGAAAGCGTAAATACGATGAGGATGTATCGGATGCTTTTAGGGTATTCACAGAGTCCATATTATCAAAACTGGACACTATAAAAATTGACTTTGATGACAAAATATCGCATATCAATGACAGCATAAACACCGTCATGAAACAAGATATATCAAAACTCAATGACGCCATCATGGAGGTGAAATCACATATTAACTGTATACGAGAGGATTACACACAGATATTCAAGATTTACATAAAAAACAAGCTACTCCGGAAAAGGAGATGATATCTCTTAAGAAATTGACACAATTTACATCGGATGAGCATGACACTATAAAAAAAGTATACCGACACTATCCAGCACAAACAAAAATTTTGAGGAAATGCGCCGTGAAATTATTGAATTGAAAAAACAGAACGCTGAGCTTAGAAAAGATATCAAATACAAAGAACATATGGAGCATCTTTTGAATTTAGAAATAGTTGGTCTCCCTGAGGTTAAATGCGAGAACCTAACAAATATAATCATAGCCTTGGGGAACCAATTTGGAGTCCCGTTGCAGCATAACGATATTATTCATGCAAACAGAGTAACACCAAAAACAAAAATCCAAGGCAGACCCAGAGTCATAGTGGCAAAGTTAAGGTCAAGATTGTTGAAAGACAACCTGATATCCCCATCGCGCAAACGCCGCATTAGCACAACTGATATCATTCTAAAAGGCGATTGTAGACCTATTTATATAAACGAACACCTGACTGTGCAAAATAAACAACTTTTAAAGAAAACTAAGGAAACTGCTAAAAACGCGAATTCCTCTACGTCTGGACAAAATACGGAAGAATTTTTGTTCGCAAGGCAGATACATCACCCCCAATACTAATAGCCACAGAAGAGGATCTAAGGAAGATTGTATGAAGATTAGCGTTCAAATAATATTTAGTGCTGTCATTTTAATTTTCATACGCAGTTTTTTAAATTTAAACAACAATTTTTTTTTATATTCTTGTTACTAATAACCTTAAGTTATTTATATGTGAATTCAAGGATGTTATTATAAAGACTCATCCACATTTTATTGTTACCTCTATGTACCGTACTACTCTGTGCCATCTACTAACTACGAGCTCATGGCTAATGCACAAACCATTCACGCAATTATTGTGCGTCGACTGAGGACGAGTATAGCGAGCCGGTTGTAAAAATATTATTTATGAAAATTATTCGCATACACGTAATATGATTAACGATACGATTATGGTTGATTATTATTATTATTGCGGGAACACTTTTTGCAATAACACTTCAACTATTTATATTTATTACGCGAAAATTTACTCACTCGTATCCAAATTACTAAGTAATATTTTAGATAAAAAACTAAACTACCATAAACCAAACAAAACATTAATAGAATACCATTATAACAAATGACAGAAACTCACACCCTTTTTTAGTGAGAATCCTTTATTCAATTCGATTCATAATAACCTCAAACAACTGAGAACTCTTGCTCGCACCGTCAACAATCTCGTCACAGTATTATACTTTTTGAAGTATACCTTCTTAACTAAAAATATTTTTACTGTCTCGTCGAAGTTACATTGTATGTTACTTTTACGTAGGATCTGGGTGTGTGTGCTCTTACTTAGTAAGCTTATTACAGTGTTTAAATACATCCCCAAGTCATATTATGCTGAGACTTCTATTTTAATCTTGCTTGATAATCTATTTTTGGAGCAATTCTTTAGAAATGGCTAATTCAAGATTAAACGTGTACTATCAGAATATTCGCGGCCTTAGGACAAAAAGTCTCGAATTTAGACAAAACTTATTATGTACTGACCTGGATATTATTACTATTACTGAAACATGGCTTCACGGCGGTATCTACGATGGTGAGTTATGTGACGGCCGATACGATGTATTTAGACTGGATCGAGATCTAGCTCTGAGCGGAAAGAAGTCAGGCGGGGCGGTAATGATACTGGTGCGCCGGAAACTAGAAACTGTATAGATAGATCTTTTTGACTTACATTCCACAGAAATAATATTAGTAAAAAATACCTGGGTGCACGCTCTCATCACGTAGTGATCTTTATTTGTTTGCGATTTATATACCTCCTCATCCTATAAAAATTCCGTTAGATATTCACTACACGATCAATTTAATCGAGTACTTGCACAGTATGAACACCGATAGTCACTTTTTAGTGATTGGGGATTTTAATTCACCTTGTATCAAGTGTGACCGAAATGGACCGCATCATACAAAATATGGTAGCGTGGACGTACAGAATGCACATTATAAAAAACTACGCTGGCAAAACACTTGATCTTGCATTTTCTAACTTGCCCTTGGAGATAAGCGCGTGTACACAACCCCTTTCTAAATTAGATATCGCTCATCATCGTCACGAAAATAATCTATTAACTTTGAAAGAAAGACGGGATACACTAGATGTCTGCTTCCTATTTGATATTGTTCGGGACAGAGTAGACTGTTCAGATCTGTTGCATAAAGTAGCATTCTGCGCTCCTAGGCGTCGAACACGTCACACATCGCTATTCAATGTGCCCCAACGTCGCACTAACTACGGTTCGAATACTGTCATGGTTAGGTTACCCCGAACATACAATGCAAAGTTTAGCCAGGTTGACTTATTTTGCATCATCAAAAACTCTCACAAATTTTAAACGCTATAAACAAAAGTTGTTTTAACCTTTACATTTCTTCTTTAAAACCTTTACATTTCTTCTTTGTCTTTGACTTCTGTCATTATCTCTCTTACGTCTATAACAGGTGGTACTTATATATTACTTTCGCAAACATGTAGAATGTATTTCTCTACCTGATTTATTTTGTGTAGTATCTACTTAACTATCTATAATATTGATAGGTTTAAGCGGATGGCATCCTTGAATTTCTTAGTATATTTATAGAGTTAACTTTAGCACTAACAAAGTTTGATTGTTACAGTGCCATTTGTTAATTAAAGGGAAACCTGTTATTGGCAATACTACATTACATATAGTTATAAGATATATCATTTTTAAGATTTTGGTTTTCTTAATAAAATTAAAAAAAAACACCAAGCCAGCTGGTGGGGATGATGGATGCAAGGGGCTGCTAGGTGGTCGTGCAGCACCTCGCGCTCGACTGGCGGCCCGCATGCTGTCGCGTCCAGGGCCAGCTTCAGATGCGCCCAGGCGACCCCCGGGCAGCGGCTCTATACGCAGTCTATTTCTTTTCATCATCCATTAATTGGGCGTCAATTAACGGGAGACGCCCAGGCCCAGCACCATTTCATAATTTGGCCGTAAGCACAAATGGGCCCAAATTAGCACCCTCCATTCTGCCGAGGCACGGCACTCACACTTCTTGGCAAGGTGTTGACTGACTGCGCTGACGTAGCAGTTTTGTCACATAACCGTTACGTCAGCGGGCGATGGGGTCGTCACTTCCCTACGCCTTATTATTATGAGGGGTATCTATATAGTTTTCTCATCTGGTTGGGCTGTATAAATATATAACTGTAAATAAAAATGATAAACATACATAAATATCAACAAAATAAATAAATACATAAATAAATAAAAACCCAACCAGATAAAAGCCCGCGGCAGGGGAGACCAAACGGCCGAGGGTTAGGGGGAAAGGGAAAGAAACCGGCGGACGATGCGGGCGGTATGGAGGAGCACCGCCTTCTGCATTTGAGCTTGGAGCGGTCCGTCGCGGAGTCCCAGTTGCCTCAGATTACCCAGCTGACCGGGACTAACCCGTTCGCAGAAACGACTACAGGTATAATTTCGGCCGGCAGTGTGCCCCACATGTCGGTAAACTCGTGAGCCAGGTCCAGATATTTCGTACGCTTATCTGTTTCGGCTTTCACGAGGTTCTTGTCATACGTGGTAGAGCCATGCTGCAGCTATATTATGATTGTAGCACGAATGGGTCGGCTCGAACGGGGAAGGCCACGCTCTCACAGAAAACCAGCGTAAAATAGTAGCTTAACGCTGCTGTGTTTCGTATGGAGAGTGTAGAGAACCGGAGACCCTTTTTACTGGCAAAGAGGCATTCCATCTTAGTCCTCACGGGTGACAACGCATCTGCATCTTGAGTCTTTATTGAGGATAGATGTAGATGTCTATGGGTCACAGTAACCACTTACCATCAGGTGGACTGTGTGCTCGTTTGTCACCCGATCCTATAAAAAAATACGGAACGGTAATGTCGACCCAAAATATCCTTGACTGTGTGGTCCATCAGCACAATATCAGGCTTATTCGCAAGAATGGTCCTGTCTGTGATGATGGCCTGGTCCCAGTTGAGCCTGGCGCTGTCATTTTCAAGCACGGCTTCCGGCATGTACTTATAATAAGGCATTTTCCGATCCATGAGACCGTATTTCAGAGCGAGCTTCTGGTGTAGAATCCTGGCTACTACGTTGTGCCTATGCAAATACTCAGAGTTAGAAAGCGCCGAACAACCGGAGATGACATGCCTAAGTGATTCACCGGGATGGCGACAAGCTCCACAAATGTCGACGTTGCCATCACTTAGGAAGTATCTCCGATAGTTGTTGGTCTTAATAACCCGATCCTGTATTGCACAGACAAAACCCTCAGTTTCCCCGAAGAGGTCACCAAAACGTAGCCAGTGGAGGGAGGCAACTTGTAGAACCTCCCGTGGAGCTCCTTCACCTTCCATACGGTCTCCCGGTCGGCATGGCCCTGCCGGGTCTTGCCATTGCTCGTTGGCTAAGGATAGAGGGGTAAGTCCTTTATCACAAAAAATAACGTCCCTATAAAATGTATCATCCGCTCTCGTCAGAAAATAATTACGAAGGCTGCACACTTCGCGATTATGCATGGTAAGCGCGCTTAAAAAGCCGCCCACCATGTTTCCGCGGCAAGTATTGCCTCATTACTGACGGTCTCGGATGATGCATCCTGTGGGACGTCATAATAGTGCAGACTTTTCTATCCAGAGCATTCAATTCGGTCTGAGTCCACCTGAGTATGCCAAATGTATACATGAGAACAGGCATGATCCAACCATTATATGCGTGTATGTTATTAACGCCCGACAAAAAACTGTTAAGCATTTTTGTCAAGCGTGCATAAAATACGTCGCAAACTGACTGCTTCATACCCGCCTCATCGACACCGATGTTCTGTGACATACCCAGGTATGTCGGTATGTTTCAGCCTCCGAAAGGGTCCTTATGCTGATGGGCATAGATAAGTCTATGCTCTCAGAGTTAGCAACCCTTCCTCTTTCGACATGGAGGATCGCAAACTTATCCGTCCCCAGCTCCATACCAATAGAATTGCTAAAATCACAAGTGATGTTTAGCAATTCCACAAGATGGGAGCGACTGGAGGTGAATAACTTGAGATCATTCATATAGAAAAGGTAGGTCACTTTTGTACCTTCTTTCCGAAGCTGAAATCTCCTCCCGGAACCCTCCAGTAAGGTTCAGAGAGAGGCAGAACCAGATTGGACTCAAACAATCGCCCTGGAAGATACCCCTTCTTATCCTTATGTGGTTCTCCGCAGCCGTCGTTATTTTTTTTCTACTCCTTTTTCTTCTCAAGATTTTCTAAGACCTTGGTTTTTAAGAAATGCTCACGGGACTAAGCCAAGTGCGCATCCCCTTGGGAATGAAAATTTGAGGTGTCTTCTTGCTAAAATATTCGTACAATACAAGTGTTGAGGATGGATGTTTTTTGCATGATAATATAAATATTTTCAGGAAAATCTAATAGTTTAAGGAAGTGGGGCAAACATTTCGGGATCACACCAGTACTGGAGAGCACCAGCGGCACAATGTATACTTTGTTCATTTTCCAGATTCTAGTTACTTCTTCTTTTAGTTCTGTGTATTTAAGAATTTTTTCAGTAATGGATTTTTGTAGATTATGGGTAAATGGGATTGCTATATCAATTAGGTATACTATTTTATTTAATTTGTCAATTAAAGTTATATCCGGTCTTTTGTAATGAATCGTTTTATAGGTAAAAATAGCTCTATCAAAGTACATTCTGTGACTGTCACTCTCCAGAACAGGTTTAGGGGTGTATTGATAGTACGGCAATAGTAGTTGGTTTGGGATTAAATTGTATTTATTTGCAAGCTTTTGATGAACGTAATTAGCAACCTGGTTATGCCGGTGGGTGTAATCAGTTTGTGCTAGGCTGGGACAAGCACTCGTGATATGTTGTATAGTTTCGGGTAGGCGGTGACATTTTCTACAGCTATCGTTCTGCATGATTGGGTCTTTTGATATATATTTTTATAGTTTCTTCTATTGATTACTTGATCCTGAATAGCAATAAGAAAACCTTCAGTTTCAAGAAAAAGACAACCTAGTTTTAACCATTTATTTGAAGCCAGTAAGTTGACGTTGGGTTGTTCTAAATCGTGTGCATGTCTACCATGTAATTCTTTGCTACGCTACTTTGATAGCTTTTCTTTTTCAAGATCAATTAGTGTAGTAGATCTATTGTCTTGTTTACTTAAATTAAGATGGGTATAATTGATATCGGATTCAATAAATGCTTTATGTAACGGACTATAAGCTGATTTGTCATAATAAAAAGATTGCAAGTTTGTGATTTGCCTATAACCTTTTAAGATCGATCAGACTCCTACCCCCTATGGCTCTCTTTATCGTAAGTCGTTTAATTGCCTATTTAGGATGCAAACATTTGTGTTTAGTCATCGTAGTCCTAGTTTTGATTTCCAGATTTCGTATATCTGTAGCTGACCATTTAATAACTCCGAAAGTGTAGGTAAGTATTGGGATGGCAATAGTGTTAATAGCTTTGAATAAATTTCTAGAATTAAGTTGCTTTTTACAAATTCGATACAACCTACGGAAATATTCATTACTGAGGTCCTTTTCAATAGCAGTGTGGTCTATACATCTTCCTTCACGTAAACCTATTATTATTACAAAAAAATCACATTTTATTTTCTTCATTCTTTGTTTGTTGTGTTCATATACATATACTCTTTAATTTTTCAGTCAGCTTCTATAAAATTATTATTGTGGCTCCTTCTCGTATTTGTTTGTGGGATTAATTAATAAGGGATTGACTGATGTAAACCTGAACAAAGTGGAATAGGGACGATTTAATGTTCTTAACCTTTTTATGCATTTCTTCGTGAACGGGGTTCTTTAGGTTAAAATAATTATTTAAGGTAATCTACCATCGGTTTTCAATTGCTCTAGTGAATATTCATTCTTCCAAGAGACGCCTAAAATATTTAAATTACTAAACAAACACAACGCAAATAAAGGTCCTAACTAAGACGATCACGTCATAAATATGACAAACGGCCAGTACTAAACCTTAAGAAAGATCCTTGGGAAAGATATATTGTATTATTACGTGGTCACATAAATTTGAATATTATAACAGACGGCCACTTATATACAATATACAGTTGAGGAGAAGCGAAGGCACTGGCGTTCTATTAGGAGGTATTGCTACAGATCGGACGTCAGGAGAGGCCGACGAACTGACGTCACCAACTATCCGACGAAATCCGATGAACTATCTGACCACTACCGTGTTCTTAGTTTTTGAGTAGTTTTTTTTTTGCTATGTACCTATAACTCATTTTGGCTAACTAACTTCTAGTTGATTAACATTTGATATTTTCATAAATGTAATTTTAAGTATTAAAAATCAATGCTTCGGTGGTTAAAGTCTACGGTTAATAAAGAATGAATGACGAAAGAGCGACAAAGCAAATTTATATTGCAGAAATTAATGATAGAGTGAGCAACGGATGGAAGAAGACGGAGGTTAATCGATCAAATTTTTTTTATAGGGTAGGGTGGCATACGAGCACACAGTCCACCTGATGGTAAGTGGTTTTTTTATAGGATAAGGGTGACAAACGAGCACACAGTCCACCTGACGGTAAGTGGTTTTTTTTTATAGGATAAGGGTGACAAACGAGCACACAGTCCACCTGATGGTAAGTGGTTGCTGCGGCCCATAGACATCTACATCTATCCTCTATTACAAATCAAAATGTAGATGCGTTGTCACCCGTGAGGACTAAGATGGAATGCCTCATTTCCAGTAAAAAGGGCCTCCGGCCACCTGCACTCACCAAGCGAAACGCAGAGGTAAACCTCCTTCACGCTGGTTTTCTGTGAGGTCGTGGTACCACCCCGGTTCGAGCCGGCCCATCCGTGCGACAGCAAAAGCTGCCGCGTGGCTCTACCACTGTTTTTAAGTTACTGACCCATAGACATAGACATCTACATCCTCAATAAAGCGTCAAGATGCAGATGAATAGTCACCCGTGAAGACTAAGATGGAATGCCTCTTTGGCAGTAAAAAGGGTCTCCGGTTCTCTACACTCACCATACGAAACACAGCAGCGTTAAGCTGCTATTTTACTCTGGTTCTCGGTGAGAGCGTAGTCCTTCCCCGGTCGAGCCCATCCATTCGTGCTACAACTATACTATTAATGTAGATGTAACATGGCCCTACCACGTATAAAAATTGACGATATTTTAAAGATTGGCCAGATTAAGAGTAACCTTAACCGACGAGCGTGTATACGTAGGTATATTGTTGTGAAGAAGGCGAGAGAGATATGTGAAGATCGTTCCAAATTGAAGTCTGTAGTCCCTGCTCTCCATCCCCTCTGGGTAACAGGCGTGAGTTAATGTTGTGTTACGTTATTATATCACGCTTGGTAGGAAGATTTATGATTGCAGTACCAGACATTTCGCATGCTTGACGGTCAACGGTCTGGGTATTTTACGACTGGCGTAAATGGGATGGTTATACTGCCGTTAAACGAGATCTTTCTGGTATACTCCATATATCTGGCATACTTCGCCCACACAACGCACGGCATGAGATGGGGTGACAATTGATAAAAGGATATTTTAATATATATTTCACGGTCATCAAGAGTTTCAAAAAGTGTAGAGAATTTAAAGAGGAATCAGCAATTTTTAAGTGATTAAATTATAAACAACAGCATTCTAATCAGGTTAAAACATCTATTAGGCTATAAGTACATGAATTACGATTGCAGTTTCGTTGAAAACGAATGAACATTATTGCTTTAAATTATTCATAAGCGTAAAAGGTAATCCATTAATGTAATAACTTAGAAATATACTTTTTTAATAAAAGTAAGGGAAACGTAGGAGGACACAGTCCACCTATGGTATCGTAACCCCCCCCCTCCCCCCACCGGAAAGCTGGAAGCCTTGAACGATTTCATCCGAAGGGCTCTTAGCTCTATAAATGTTCTCTCGGTTTTAGAGCCTTATGGAAGGAATATTTAGAGACGGTGGCAAGAGACTTGACACTTGACGGTATGACATTGTTCCCTTGGGAGGTAAAGCCCTAGTATAGGATGCTACTTGCGTAGACACTCTGGCGGCCTCTCATCTCAGGGGTACCTCGTTTAGAGCCGGGGTGGCATCAGAGGCAGCTAAACTGAGTAATTGGCGCAAATGTGAGTCTTTGTGAGATGACTACATATTTGTGCCATTTGCTGTAGAGACTATCGGTCTGTGGGGTCCACGTGCGGTGAAGTTCCTAAAGGAACTCCATCCGCGGCTGTCATTGCTGCTGGTCATTCAGCGGCGAAACGCAGCCAACGTTCCTGGCACGATACCGCGGGGAGTAAGACTGTATGATAATTAAGTTATTTTAGTTTTCTTTTTTATTACAGCTTTTAATATTGTATGTAGTAAAATATTGTATTTTATAGAAACATAAGTTAATATACATATTAAAGAATAAAAAAGTTATATTAAGTTTATTAATTACGTTTCAACGATAATAAATACTGATCTTTTCAATTAATTTTTCTAAAGGTTTTGTTATAGGCCGGTGGTTACATTTATGGCTTGATTGTCTAAGTTAAGACCCTTCTTTACGTAGTGTTTGTAAATTAACTAAGTTATTTCAGGCGTCTCTTGGAAAAATAAATATTTACTACAGCAATCGAAAGCAATTGGTAGTATGTGGGAATAGCGATCCGCCCAAATAACCATCACAAACACGCAATGTCACAAAATGCATCAATATAACAATCGCCGAGTTTATTACATCCCAAGGTCGCCCATATCATCCCAGCAGATACCTCCACCTACATACCTCCATCGAATCGAACCACAAAATGCATGGAATCAAGTGCAGCGCACCCGCTGATCTATCACAAGATGCAATGCCGTAAGTATCGGTAATCATCAATGCGACTATCAAACGGATGGTCTTCAACTCACAACACACCAATATGATCCCTATTGACTTTGTCAAGAAACTTGTTAACTAAAACTAGCAACAACGTATCATAGTAGCACGCTTTTTAATTATAAACACACCGTCTGAGTGCGCCGCCGACCGAACCAATGACCGAGATCTGAATACCAGATGTCGCTAGTGCAGTGTCCATAGACAATCCGAAGCAAATGACAATGCCCGAACAATGAATATAGTTCATAAATATTTAAGTCTTAAGAATAAAACAATTGAAAAGACTATATTTACAGTCTTACAAATTACTCCTATAATATAACATGTAACCGTTAAATAACGTAGTTTCAGATTATTAGTAAAAATAATTTTATTAAAGTAAAAGTTTCCTTCTGATCTGTAAAACTTACTGTTTCCAAGGGATATTAAACTCTTGCTCGTGTCACGTTTTCAGAAAGATAGTATGCGTTCACTATTAACAACCTTTATTTCACTGTAGATAATACTTCACAAAAGACTACTGTTTTGAAATTTCATTTAAAATGTATAATCAATTAAATAAAAATATTTTTATATAGTAGAGGGGGCAAACGAGCATGCGGCTCACCTAATGGTAAGTGACTACCGCCGCCCATGAACAACTGCAACACCGGGAGAACCAAGGGAATTGCAAATGCGTTGCTGGCCTTTTAAAAAGGAGTAAGCTCTTTTCTTGAAGGTCCCTAAGTCGTATCGATCCGGAAAAATCGCTGGTGGTAATCGATTCCACAAGGAAGTTGTGCGAGGAAGAAAACATCTTTTCTTTCATCAAACACAAGTCGAGTGGGCCTGACGGAATCCCCCCAATTGTGCTGAGGATGTGTGCTCCGGAGTTGGCACCGGTTCTAACGCGTCTTTTCCGGTACTCCTACTCCCTAGGCGTAGTCCCGAAATCATGGAAGACAGCTTTTGTCCACCCAATCCCTAAAAAAGGCGACCGCTCAGATCCGTCCAACTACAGGCCTATCGCCATCACCCCCTTGTTCTCCAAAATAATGGAATCCGTTGTAAACTGCCACCTCATGCGGTACCTTGAGGATCACCAGCTGATTAGTGACCGCCAGTACGGTTTTCATCGGGGTCGATCAGCTGGTGATCTTCTGGTCTACTTAACTCATAGATGGGTGTTGGCAGTAGAGTCCAAGGGGGAGGCATTGGCCGTTAGTTTGGACATTGCGAAGGCCTTCGATCGGGTTTGGCACAAGGCGCTTCTTTCGAAGCTCCCTTCCTATGGGCGTCCCGAGAAATTATGCAATTGGATCACCAGCTTTCTTGCAGATCGGAGCATCAAGGTCGTTGTAGACGGTGCATGCTCCGACTACAAGCCTATTAACGCTGGTGTTCCACAAGGCTGCGTGCTATCACCAACGCTGTTTCTTCTGCATATCAATGATATGTTGCAAGCTGGTAGCATTCATTGCTATGCAGATGACAGCACTGGTGATGCTCTATACACCGGCCGTGCCAATATTTCTCGGGAAAACGTCACCGAGTACCGGAACAAACTTGTGTCTGAAGTCGAGTCTTTGCTGGACAAAGTCTCGGATTGGGGGCGACTAAATCTAGTCCAGTTTAATCCTCAGAAGACACAAGTTTGCGCGTTTACCGCTAAAAAGAACCCCTTTGTCGTATCTCCTCAGTTTCAAGGTACTCCCCTTGTTGCCTCAGCCAGTATCGGAATCCTCGGCGTCGACATATCGAGTAGCGTGCAGTTACGTGGTCACTTGGAAGAGAAGGCCAAATTGGCCTCTAAAAAGCTTGGCGTGCTCAGCAGAGCGGGACAGTATTTCATGCCGGCTCAACGCCTGCAACTTTACAAGGCGCAGGTTCGGCCTCACATGGAATACTGTTCCCATCTCTGGGCTGGGGCTCCCCAGTGCCAGCTTCTTCCACTTGACCGCATCCAGCGCAGAGCGGCTCGAATCGTCGACGACCGAGTCCTTTCCGATCGGCTCGACTCATTGGCACTGCGAAGAGATGTTGCATCTCTTAGCATTTTCTTTCGCATTTACCATGGGGAGTGCTCTGAGGAATTGTTCGGATTAATCCCAGCCGCAAAATTTCACGAACGCACATCGCGGCAGAACTCCCGATACCATCCACACTATCTGGATGATTGGCGGTCCACCACTGTGCGATTTAGAAGATGTTTTCTTCCTCGCACAACTTCCTTGTGGAATAGTTTACCACCAGCGATTTTTCCGGACCGATACGACTTAGGGACCTTCAAGAAAAGAGCCTACTCCTTTTTAAAAGGCCGGCAACGCATCTGCAATTCCCCTGGTGTTGCGGTTGTTCATGGGCGGCGGTAGTCACTTACCATCAGGTGAGCCGCATGCTCGTTTGCCCCCTCTCCTATAAAAAAAAAACCGACATTATTTTTAACTTACGTAAATGACACGAATCAAATTGAATTAAACGCCGGTAATATAACTATGTATGCTGACGACACCATAATAATATTTTATGCAAAGAGCTCGGAGCGTGTGAAACAAGTTTCTGAGGCAGGACTGGCCAAAATTTCTTGTTAGCTAGAAAATAATCTACTTTCACTAAATACAACCAAAACAAAATTAATCTATTTCAGCAAAACTCTAGCGGGTCAACCAAATGACAAATTTAAATTAAAGATTCATACAAGTCAATGTAACAAACTTGATGATGTTCCAATATCTTGTAACTGCCCTTACATAACTAAAACTAACACAATAAAATATTTGGGAATTATAATTGACGAAAAGCTTCAGTGGAAACATCAAATAATATCACTTAGTAAAAAGATAAGAAAGCTTGTCTATGTTTTTAAGTTTTGAAGACTCCCCTCTGTGTATATAGTTAATTAGTGAATTTTCTTTGAGCAGTCCCCTAGCGTAGTATACATCAGTCAATCTGTCAATCTACAGTCCACTTGCAATAGTAAATTCATACAGTCCACTACAATCCCTTAAATTCTTGGTCCATCGCCGCCGGATAGAAGCCAGAAGAAAGAAGGTAATTACAGACGAAAGAAGATAATTATAGAAGAAAGAAGATCATTACAGAAGATCTTCAAGGAAGAAAGAAGTCCGTCGACGAAGAGAGAAGATCGTCGGTACTAATTTCTTCCCCGTTTCTTATTACGTCTACGTCATATACGTCTATTGTCTGTTTCCAGACAATTTCTTGTTTCTTAACCGCGTTTACGCGGCCAGGTGGTTGCTCCCTAACGGTGCCAAACTGTGACCATCTGGTAACGCCCTCGCGGCGGGAACGGCGTCCAATATGTGCGTCTTTTTGAAGACGATCGGAGGTCGCAACGTGGGACATCATGCGGAAGACAAGAAGCCAGAAGACACGGAACGACGACGAAACGCCGGGAGGAATGCGGATATTCGAGGAAGCACCCGCGTCCCCGTCCGATTATCTCGCGTAGGCACAAGCGCCCTCCGCCGCGCCCCAGGCCCTGCTCGCGCCCGCATCTATGCCCGCACCCGCACCCACGCCGCCGCGCCCCGCTATGTCCGTGTCCATAACCGATCGCTTGGGAGAGATTAGCACATCCGCGCCGCGTGCAGAGACGCTCGCCGCGATTATAGAGGATCTTCCGATGAGACTAGTTCGATAGTGCATACCGTCGCGCCTATAGCAGACGTTGTACATAGGCCCGCGCCCCGCGCCCCGTCGGTCCGTTCAGTCCGTTCAGCCCGGTCGACAACTAGCGCAATAGCAAAGTTGAAGCAAATCGAGTATAATACCGCGGAGGAACTATCTGCAATTAGAAGGAAGCAATTGCACATCGAAGAAGATCTCATCAAGAAGAAATACGCTAGGGACGTCGCTCAACTGCAAGAAGAAACGGATAGGGATAGTTTAAACGAAGACGATTTAGTGGAAAATAGGGTACCCGTTGATAGGTGGTTAGAAAACGTGGAGAAGGTGCGGGGGGAGCCGCCCTACCGCCCATTTCAGCCCGCACCCCGCATCGAGATAGGGCAGGCCCCGCCGAGTAGGGGAACCAGTTACGACCACGCTGAAGATGCCCAGGGGAGGTCGGTTGCGAATGATGTTCAACCGCGCCGCGTAGATACGATACAGAGGGACAATGGAGTCGCCACAGAAATGAACCAGGTGGATCGCCGTGTACGGGTTACGTCGCCGTCGCGCGTCAAACGCCGCACTCTATCGCCTATACATAGATCGCCACATCGCCACGCGGATCGTAGATTACCGTCGCCGTGTAATGATGTAGGTATAGATAGATCGCCACATCGCCACGCGGATCGTAGATTACCGGCGCCGTGTAAGGATGTAGGTGCACGTAGATCGCCATCGCAACATCGGCACGCGGATCGTAGATTACCGTCGCCGTGTTACAAAGATGTAGGTGTACATAGGTCGTCAGCGCCACAGCGTAGGCTAGAGGGAAATAGGGATAGAGATACGTCGCTCACCCCGCGAGGGAAAGATAGGGGTATAGAACGATTAGCGGAAGCCTTAGAAGGCATGATAAGACTTAGACCAGCCGCCGCGAAACAGACACAGGAGTTGTTTATTTTCAACGGCTCGGCCGCGGAATGGTTATCGTTTAAAGCCGCGATGAGGGAGTCCACGCGTCTATATGGATTCACCAATACGAAAAATATGGCATGGTTAAGGAACTGTTTACGTGGTGAGGCTAGGGAGGTAGTATCGGCGCTGCTGTTTACCGCGAAGGATCCAGCAGACATTATGCGGACACTGGAGCAGTGTTTCGGCCGCCCGGAAGTGATTATTGATCGTGCGTTAGATGATTTGAAATGCCTTCCGCGCCCGTGTCAAACCGCCCAGGAGTTAAATTCGTTCGCTATTAAGTTGCAAAATATAGTATGTATTATGCAGAACGTCGACGGCAAAGGATATTTACAAAATCCGATGCTAACTAGGGAGGTTACGAGTAAGCTTAGCCCTCACTTACAGCCGCGTTGGTGCGATTATGCGGAGCACTACGGAAGTGCGGACGAACCGGACATTGTCACACTATCCCGGTTTATGATGAGAGAGGCTGACCGTGCGTTAAGTCACGCCTATACGTACGTAACGCCGACCAAGGAATCGCCCGTAAGACGAGAAGCGCCGCCGTCGAAAAGGATAATGTTGACACATCGTGTAGAGGATAGGGTCCGCGACACAAAGACGTTCACCGCCCAGGAGGACACCGGTAGTGCCTCGTGTATGTGTTGTGGGGGTGAACACCCTATCGCCAAATGTTGGAAGCTGGCGCAAATGGGTTTGGACGACCGGTGGAAGTGGGTAAGGGAAGATGGGGTGTGTTTTAGGTGCTTAGCAGCAAACACCGACGACTACGTTGTAAAGCTAGGAAGTGCGGCGTCGACTGCTGCAACGCCCCCCACCACGCCCTCCTTCACGCCCGTAAGGCCCGCACGCCTGAAGCGTCGGTAAAACCGGATGAAACCGTGCTCGTCGCGTCGAATGATAATAGTAGTACGTCTGTATTATTGAAAGTGTGCCCCATAACCGTGCGCGGACCGCGCGGCAAGGAAGTTGATACGTATGCGCTACTTAACGAAGGCTCTATCATGTCGTTGATCGACGACGACTTAGCTCGCGAGTTAGGAGCGGAAGGACCGGTAAAGCCGCTCAATATTAGAGGCGTAAATAATAGTCAAACACGAGGCCAATAGTAGGTTAGTTAATATAGGGATACGTGGCAAGACGCGCAGTGAGATGTATAATGTAAGCGCGCGAACAATAGCAGATTTAAAGATAGGCTCGCAGTCTGTGAGTAGGGAGTGCTTACGGTTGAAGCACTTACGTGACTTACCGAGTTCGGTATGTTACGACGACGCGAAGCCGAGATTATTATTAGGCGCCGACAACTGGCATTTAATAATCACCCGTAATTTGAGAATAGGACGTCGAAGGCAGCCCATAGCTGCACGTACGTTGCTAGGGTGGGTAATTCAGGGAACCGTGCCGCGGTTAACGTGTAGGGAAGACGGCGAGACCGTATTACACGTAGCATGCACTAGCGGACGGCCAGATAGGGACATCCGAACGTTTGCCAGTCAGGACGAGGAGCTAACGGAACTTCTCAAACGGCAGTATGAGATAGATTCCATAGGTATCTCGCTGAAGAGTAGGCTGCGACGGGAAGAGGAGCATGCTGTCGACATATTCCAGCGCACCGTCAAGAAGGTCGGCGAGCAATATCAAGTTGGACTGCCATGGAAAGACGACAACGTGCGGATGCCACCCAGCTATGAAATGGCAACTCGAAGACTACGGACGATTGAAAGGAAGATGGACCAGTCGCCGGAGTTTTGGAACGTCTACACAGCCCAGATAGACAACCTCCTGGCGAAAGGATACGCAAGGGAAGCTGAAGGGACGTAGAGAGAGGATCCTAAGAGCTGGTACCTGCCACACTTCGCAGTGCGGAATCCGAACAAGCCGGGGAAGACAAGAGTAGTGTTCGACGCGGCAGCGCGCGCATCCGGTAGATGTCTTAATGACTATTTACTCGACGGCCTCGACTTATTACGGAACTTACTGGGCATACTGTTTATGTTTAGAGAGAATGAGATAGCCGTGTCCGCGGATATTAGGGAAATGTTCTTGCGTGTGAAAATCGACCGTCACGATCAACCCGCGCAATTGTTTCTCTGGCGAGGAAACGAGCGACACAGCCCACCGCGGGAGTACGTCATGACGTCAATGATTTTCGGCGCGAGGAGCTCGCCGTTTCTCGCACATAGTGTTAGAGGTTATAACGCGCGCGCACACGCAGACACACCCGTTGGCACTTAACGCTATCGTACGTAGTCATTATATGGACGACTATTTAGACAGCTATGCAACGGTAGAGGAAGCGGTAAATACAGCGAGGCAGGTTTCGGAAGTGCACCAGAAGGCCAGTTTCACCTTGGCAGGCTGGAATTCTAATCACGCAGCCCTATTGGAAGACAAGCCGGAGGAACTACTGGCGCGCAAGCCTAAGGAAGTAGGCTTAAGGCAAGACAGCCCAGGTAGAACCCTAGAGTTGTTGTGGATGGCCGACGAAGACGCCCTAACCTTCAACACCTCGATGAATAGGGTGAATAATATTTTTTTATTTTTTATTTATATTTCTGTACTTTTTTAACTTACTAAATAACTAAATTATTATTATTATATTTAAATTGACCTTTTGACAAGGCTAACTTTAAGGGAAGGAACTGGTTCCTGAAACACAGTTACACTAGCTCAGGGACCAGGGAATCAATGAACATATGTAAAAAGCGTTGTTATTAAATAAATAAATTAAAAAAAATTTCAACTACAACGCTTGATTTTGCAGAAAATACAAACAAAGCATTAAGTAAACAGACGGTAACGTTATTTGACATCAATCAATAGTATACTTATTTGAACATTAGCTTTTACGAGCACTACCTCTTGAATCTTACTTACCACATACTCACATATTATGTCCATTTCAGATACATCCTTACTAACATTAGAGATGAACAACGGAATTTTGATTTCCGCAGCCTTAAACTTCGAATCACTATTTGTTAACGCTTTACCTTTTTAGCCGACAAAGCGATTTCTATATTTTCTTTTATGTTCTACGAGCATCCATTCATTATCATTCACTCTTTTTTGTTTCCAAACACCACCCTTCGCACCATTTCAGCCATCGTCGGACGTATATTAAGTCGCCCATTTTGCATCGAATCTATAATAATCGAATCGATTAATAGAATAAGAAAATAATCACTCGATTCATCATCATCATCATCATTTAAAAAAAATTTAAATTTTAAATTTTTAAAATTGTTTTTTTTTTTGTAATAAGTACGGATAATCGAATCGATTAATAGAATAAGAAAATAATCACTCGATTATCCGTACTTATTACAAAAAAAAAACAATTTTAAAAATTTTTGTCTGTCTGTTTGTTCCAGCTGATCTCCGATTCCGATGGTTGGAAAACCTACAAAATAAAGGTTTTGTTCGTTATGACCATCCCTTTTTTCCTTCAAAAATCTACTAAAAACTTATTACTTGGAACTCTAATATTTTCCATAATAATTCCCGTCCTTATATCTACCCTACCAATCCTATTAACTAACCTGTTGTTCTTCTCCTATTAACAAAGTTAATACTAGATCTGTTTGACTAGATAAAAGGTTAGCGAGCATTAAAATTATAATCGTTTCCATGATCTTACTTTGGCGAACATTATTTGTATTGTTAGCTTTTTATAAAATACAATTGCTTCGATTGGACGTATAAAAAATTAAAAAGTCTTAAATAATATTTTTTATTTATTATCTATACAAATAAATAAAATTGAAGTGTCTGTTTGTAATATCAAAATTACAGTTTTTTACTAAATGCATATGAAAGTAAATACGATACCTATAACTAAAATACAATTTTTAAAATTTTTGTCTGTCTGTCTGTCTGTCTGTCTGTCTGTCTGTTTGTTCCGGGTAATCTCCGAAACGGCTGGACCGATTTTGACGGGACTTTCACTGGCAGATAGCTGATTTCATAAGGAGTAACTTAGGCTACTTTTATTTTAGAAAAAGAATCAGGGTTCCGCGCAGAAACATAAAAACCCTAACACGCGAACGAAGTCGCGGGGAACAGCTAGTTTTAAATAAAAATGGAACTAAACCAAAATAATGCAAATAAATACATGATATGTGAAAAAATAATAATGTGCATGAAACCTTTGCTGTTATTCGAATATTTTTATGGATTATTTAGGCATCGCTTACAAGGATTTTCTCCTCCTGAAGACACACGAATGAAAGCGCTTGCTGCATTCATTACTTTGATGTGGGTGACGAGTTATTATATGTTTTGTAAAGAGGAACTAATAGACCTCATATTCCTTTCCGTAGTGAATTTTATGGAATACATACCATGGGTATTATTCCCTCTTCAATACGCTGCGACTGTATTAATTCTAGTGTTATACCAAAGCAAAAGTAATAAGAGGATTATAGAAAAGTTAGCTGACATTGATAATTTACTCCTTACTAATATAATAGATAATTTCTACAAGGATTCAAGAAAAGAAGCCAATATGTTAACAGTTATATTTGTTATTTTATGCGTTTTCATATTTATTGTTGATTATTTCACAGAGATTAAATTCCAATGGCAATATATATTTTATTCAATCATCTATTGGGAAAGAAAAATAGAGGTATTTGTGTTTTGTCAAACTATTTTCATGTTGAGACAAAGAATTGTAGTAATTAATGGTTATTTTGTAATTTTTTTTAAAAATCGAAGAGTTGAAGAGAAACTATGCATAAGAAATCGAATGAGAAGCATGTGGACTAATGAAAAAATTGATTATATTGGACAGGTTTCTGCGAAAAATTTTAAGATACTGGATCTAGCTAGTGCATACGATATTTTGTGTGAGGCATGTTATATAACGAACAGAGTTTACAATTTTTCGATCTTAATGACAATTATATCTGCATTTCTTCTTACAATTTCTACGTTTTGGTCATCATTATACTTCTTAAAATCAAATGATAACTTCGTTCCTTTAATAAAGATAATTTTTTGGAGCGGCGTTGAATTGCTCTCAGTTAGTATTATGGCTTACTATTGTGAAAGTAATATCACGGAAAGAAATTATTTGAAAATCAATTTGCATAGAGCTGTAAATGACTATAGCTTACCAAAAAATATGAGGATCCAAGCTAAAACTTTCCTAGCGCTTACTGAAGTGTGGACTCTAGATATATTTGTTTATGACATGTTCAAAGTTAACTTAAAGCTAATACTCAAATTTGTGGACGTATCTATTTCTTACTTAGTAATTATAATTCAGGTGAGTCATTTTACTTACAAGTAGACTTTCGATTTCATTCGGTACGGATGTGACTAATACCATGTGATAAATTCTGATTGTAATAAATTCTCATTCTATCAAAGGCGACTTCTAAACATAAGCCTTATATGGATTGCTTCATACGGATACAACGGGCGTTTGCGATAGTTTCTAATCTTGACAGAAGGGTTGACGACCGCAACCTTTTAATTATTTTTTAGTTGTCATTAAGAAAATACTGCTTTTTAAAAATATTTTGTTGGTAAATTTTTAGTAAGCTTTAGTTAATTAATCGTTAATGAGCTTAAATATTATTTCGATGTGAATCCTAACTTTCTATACTTTCTAACGAATTGTAAATAAAATATCTTATATAACACAATATCTTACTTTTCTTTATAGGCAAAATAACCTAATAAAATGTATACAGGGTTATTTTTCAAAGAGTAGCAAAATTTTAAACTTAAGTTCAAATGTATAAATAGTGATATTCCGTTATTGCAGTTTTTAAAAATACGAGTAAATAAGGCTTCTACTTTTACTTAAAATTATCCCAAATTGAACGTGATTTATGGGCAACAATTTTTTTTCCTACCGATTGAACCTTACGAACCTATGCGTGCGCAGTAAAAGCAGTTAAAATACTGCATTACCACGCATTTTTAATTTAAAAGATATAAAGGTTTGAATGTTTAAGATTTTTTAATTCATTTTCCTTCACAGATTTGCCTATATTACTTATTCTGGACCTTCTCTGCAAATTTGGCCAGTTATTGCAAAATAACTAGTGACCGACCGAATATTCAGTTTCGGTTTCGGTTTCGGCAAATTTCGGCAAAAAATCTAGTTTCGGTAATAGTTTCGATTTCGGAAAAAAATCTACCGACCCTTCGGCGGCATCGAAACTCAGTGTTTGTGGATTTTCTTGCGTCGTTCGGATGAGTTCGTGACTCGTGTATTATTCATATACGAGTATATAGAAACAAAAACTTTTTTATTCAATATAGATTATAAATAATACTTATTGAAAGTCACTCTTTTGTTTAATTACCACTGGTTCGGAAAAAACCTGTCCTTGGAAGAACCAGCAAGAAACCAAGCGGGACTTTTTTTTAAATAACAGCTTATAATCAGAGGCGTAACGTAAACTAATATAAACGGGGCCTCGCTGAGTGCGAGGCCGTGGGCGAGGACTTACTTCGCCCACGCCTAGCTACACCACTGCTTACAATCATGAATGTAACACAATTAACAACACAAAAAAAAATTTGAAATAGCTTGGTAGTGATCACCTCATTCCCAAGGATTATTATCATCCATAAATTCCTTAATATTATAATAACCATTTTTATACAAACTGTGTGATACATTAAGTTAATGCACTCATTGAATAATATTAACAATATTGTGTCAATTAGCGAGTAATTTTTATGGGTTTTGTTGGTTGAAATTGACTTAAAAAAGTATTTCTTAAGGTTAAATTGTTGAATTTTTACTTTAAAATAAATAAATATATTGCTACATGACTATTACAATTACTGTTTTTCATTAACATGCATTACCTCTCTGTATATGTATAAAAACATACCAGATGTCAGTATACAACAAAAAAAAATTAACATGTCTAAATAAGTTTCGGTTTCGGTTTCGGCCGAAACAGTCACCCAAACCGAAGGTTCGTTTTCGGTTTCGGTTTCGGTTGAAAGTCCTGTTTCAGTCGGACACTAAAAATAACCGTGTATACATAAATTACGTTGTGTCCAGGTGACTGAATACCGAAGTACTGTTGCACGATGTAATAGTCCCATATTAAGGATGTTAATAAGGTCTATGATACAAAAGCAATAATATAGAAGGCTATCGTATGTCTTTTATATATTATGGGACTTCAAGTCCCATCTATAAAAGACATACGATAGTAGCTCTATGAAATAAAGAAACTACCACGTGGAATGTTTAAAATAAGTAAAAGCATTATATTGATAGAAATGGGAATTGAAAAGGATTGTTATAGTGTCGTGTAAAGTGCTTTACCGTGACCGAGACCGCGGTAAACGTGGACTCGTAAGAGGCATATCATATTAGTTCCGGTGATGAGCGGATGTGTTGTTCATTGCAATAAGACTTGTCCGTAGACATCGCACATCCTTACCGATTGTAGGTGGCATCTTAGCGCATAGCGTTATGATACGTCGGCTATCTTTTTTTTTATAGAATAGGTGGCAAACGAGCATGCGGCTCACCTGATGGTAAGTGACTACCGCCGCCCATGAACAACCGCAACACCAGGGGAATTGCAGATGCGTTGCCGGCCTTTTAGAAAGGTGTAAGCTCTTTTCTTGAAGGTTCCTAAGTCGTATCGGTTCGGAAAATTCGCTGATGGTAATTGATTCCACAAAGAAGTTGTGCGAGGGAGAAAACTTCTTCTAAATCGCACAGTGGTGGACCGCCAATCATCCAGATGGTATGGATGGTAACGCGAGTTTTGTCGCGACGTGCGATGGTGAAATTGAGCGGCTGGAATTAGTCCGAACAGTTCCTCAGAGCACTCCCCGTGATAGATGCGATAAAATACGCAAAGAGATGCAACATCTCTACGCAGTGCCAGTGTATCGAGCCGATCGGAAAGAACTCGGTCGTCGACGATTCGAATCGCTCTGCGCTGGATGCGGTCAAGTGGAAGGAGCTGGCACTGGGGTGCCCCGGCCCAGAGATGAGAACAGTATTCCATGTGGGGCCGAACTTGCGCTTTGTAAAGTTGCAAGCGATGTGCCGGCATGAAATACTGTCTCGCTCTGCCGAGCACGTCAAGTTTTTTAGAGGCCAATTTGGCCTTCCCTTCCAAGTGACCACGAAACTGCACGCTATTCGATATGTCGACGCCAAGGATTCCGATACTGGCTGAGGCAGCAAGGGGAGTGCCTTGAAACTGAGGAGATACGACAAAGGGGTTCTTTTTAGCGGTAAACGCGCAAACTTGTGTCTTCTGGGGATTGTACTGGACTAGATTTAGTCGGCCCCAATCCGAGACTTTGTTAAGCAAAGACTCGACTTCAGACACAAGTTTGTCCCGGTACTCGGCGACGTTTACGTCTATCTTTCGGATTAAGGAGAATGTGTTAGATAGTACTTTTAATCGCAGAAAGCATATTTAATTCCATCTCTTAGATGAATTAATAATTCATCTAGAACCTAATTTTACGGATCATATCGCGTTTAATTTAAGTTTTTAATTCCCGACGTTTCGGGTGCTTTACAGCACCCATATTTACAGGGGTGACTGAGGTGTTTGACGCCCCGATGTCATAGTTAGCCTCGCTACCTTCAGTTTTTGAATATTAATTAATAATTCCATATCTTAGTGTAATAATTCTCTCTAAAAATAAATATTGGACTCTATTTAATTTTGTCCTGGACTCTATTTAAAATTAAATTTAAATTTGAATTAGAAGAAGATTGTTCCCTTACGCGGCGACGAGGTTCGCCACCCGTCACGTTCTGTCCCCCGGAGGGGCGAAAAGTGAATTGCGGAAGCCCGTCTGGCTACATTGAATGTATGTGGACGAATGAATGATAAGATGGATGAAGTATGCGATATGATGTATGATAGAGGAATAGACGTGTTATGTGTGAATGAGACGAAACGGAAGGGAAAGGATGCCACTACACATGGCATGTATACCGCGTACTGGTCTGGTGTAGACGAGACCGAGCGGGCATGCCAGGGAGTCGGTATCATCCTTTCAGAAAGAATGGGTCATTGTGTAAAAGAGTGTGAATGTGTAAGCCCGAGACTGCTATGGATACGAATGAAAGTGGGCTTAAAGAAATTGTTTGTTTTAGGGGTCTACGCCCCAGACATGTCTAAGCCCACTTATATCCGAGAGCAGTTTTGGGAGTTGGTAAGAATGGTGCTAATGAAATGCAAGGTTAATGAAAATATTGTGATATTAGGCGATTTTAATGGAAGGGTTGGGGTGAGGAGGCTTGGTTATGAAAGGATATTGGGAACGTTTGGTGATGAAAGTATAAATGAGAATGGTGAAAGCCTTCTCGCCGTATGCGTGGAAAAGAATCTTGTTGTGACGAACACTTTCTTTCGTCATAAGAAGATTCACACGTATACATGGGAAAGAGGTGATGATAGAAGTATGATAGATTTCATAATTGTTGATGAAAGTATGAGGAGCGCGGTGGTAGATACAAGGGTTTACCGGGGCTCTAACGTAGGGACGGATCATTACTTGGTCTTATGCGGAATTAATGGTCTTTTCAGACGTTGGAGGCATCGGACATCTGTGTCTACCACAGCGTTACAGCGTATAAGAACTGAGAGGTTACAAGATGAAGGTGTGAAAGAGAAGTTCAAATGTAGATTGAGAGAAAATATAAGTGGTATGGCTGAATTGTGTATGAATGATTTAGACTTGGAGACTGTGTGGTATAATGTCAAGAAAGGTTTAGTGGATGCAGCTACCGAAGTATGTGGTGTAAGTAAGAGAACGAATGAAAGGAAAAATAACACGTTATGGTGGGATGATGAGGTACGGATGGAAGTCGAAGCAAAGAAGAAAGCATGGCTAGATTTACTAGCAACCAAGGCTAGTAATTCTAGCAGTATGAATGATAATATTGATAGGAAAAAGGCAGTTTTTAGACACCTAAATAAGAGAGTAAAAGAAGTAGTTGAAAGGAAAAAGCAAGAAAGAACGGATAAGAATGATAGAAGAATATCGGATAACTTCCAGGCAAACATTAAAATGTTCTGGAAACTCGTAAGAACTACCAGGGGACATTCACAACAGCCTAGAATGAATGCTATACGAGACCAGAATGGATGTATTCTGAATGACGAAGTTTTGAGTTTAAGGAGATGGAAGGAATACTTTGAAAGCGTGTTTATGAGTGATGAGACGTTTGAATTAAATGAAATAGAAATTCTGAAAGAAGAGGAAATAGATAGAGATATAAGTATAGATGAAATAATGAAAGCAATGAAAAGTATGAAAGCAGGTAAGGCAGCCGGTTATGATAGAGTATCTCTCGAAATGCTAAGGGCTGGAGAAGGAGTGGTGGCAGACCTGCTGTACACCTTGTTTAATTTATGTTGGGAACTTAAGCGGGTACCGGGAGACTGGTGCAAAGCCGTGATAGTCCCAATATATAAGGGAAAAGGATCACAGCAGGAGTGTAAAAACTACCGTGGTATCAGCTTTCTTAGCATTGTGGGAAAACTGTATGCTAAGGTACTAATTGAAAGAAACTGACGGAAAAATTTGGGATGTGCAAGCGGGATTTAGAAAGGGAATGGGATGTACGGATCAGGTCTTTTCCATGCGCATGATCGCTGAGAAGTTTTTGGCCAAAAACCAAAAAGTTGTTTGTGCGTTCATGGACTTGGAGAAGGCTTATGACAGAGTGGACAGGGATGTGTTATGGCAAACATTGAACTCATTTGGGTTGAGCGCTGGTCTGATACAGGCATTGAAGTCTCTATATATGGACTCTAGTGCTTGTGTCGGGATCAACGGGGCCTACTCGGACTGATTTGACATCCATAAAGGTGTCAGACAGGGCTGTGTGGCTTCCCCGTGGTTGTTCAACCTATTTATGGACAGTTGTTTGGAAAATTTGAAAGTAGAAGAATGCGGGTTAAGAATGGGTGAGTTAATCGTCAAATGCCTTTTGTACGCCGATGATCAAGTCATACTTGCGTCGTCGGCAGCCGAGTTGCAAATGATGGTTACATTAATGAACAGGACATTAAAAGAAAAGGGAATGAAAGTGAACGCAAGTAAGACGAAAGTTATGGTTTTTGAAAGAGAATAAAGTAAAACGATATGTGAAATAAGAATAGAAGGGGAGTTGGTAGAGCAAGTAGATGAGTTTGTATATTTGGGATGTGTGTTTAGCAGGGATGGTAGATATGATAAGGATATAGAACGACGAGTGAATGCAGGAAATAGAGTGAATGGGGCTCTACACTCTATTGTGAAAAGTCAGAATGTGTCCAAAAAGGCACGTATGGCAATTCACAATGCTGTGTTAGTACCTACTTTAATGTATGGTAGTGAAAGTTGGGTGTGGCGGAAGAAGCATGAGAGTAGAATAAATGCTGTAGAAATGCGGTCATTAAGGAGTATGTTAGGGATGAAGCTGAATGACAGAATGAGAAATTGTTTAATAAGAGAAGAGTGTGATTTGCAAGATGATGTTGTGACCAGGATTAAGAAAGGAATGCTTCGGTGGTTTGGCCATGTAGAAAGAATGAATGAAGAAAGAGTGACAAAGCAAATTTATGTTGCAGAGGTGAACGGCATAGTCGGGAAGGGTCGCCCTAGGCGAAAGTTTATCGACCAAATTGGCGATATATTAAAAATGGGCCAAATCAAGAGTACCTTTAACCGACGAGCGTGTATGCGTAGGTATATGGATGTGGAGGAAGCGAGAGAGGTGTGTCAGGATCGTGCCAAATGGAAGTCCATAATCTCTGCCTACCCCTCTGGGTGACAGGCGTGAGTGTTTATGTATGTATGTATCTATTGTTCCCTTAATTTTCTCGACTCAACAATAACAATAAAAGAATCGTCACATGTTTTCCAAATTTATCGAAAGCCAACTCACACCGACACGGTCATCCCTGCGTCATCGTGTCATCCGTGGCAACATAAAGTAGCCGCTTTTTATTGTTACATTAACCGTTTGTTCACTGTCCCATTAAGTAAAGAAAATTATTTAAAAGAACTTAATATAATTTATCAAATAGCGGTCACTAACGGTTTTTCAAAAAATCCCATTAACAATTTACTTAAAAAGAAACAAAAAAATGTTGTTCTCAACTCTCTGTACGCGGTTCAACCTCAAAGTGTTCATCGATATGTGAGCAGTTTGACCTACTTAGGCCCCATATCTGAAAAGTAGCTAATACTCTTCGACAAAACGGCGTTTATGTGGCGTTCAAAACAAACGATTCTCTTAGAAATATCTGTAATAATAAAGATAAGTTTGGTATTCGTCAAAAGTCAGGTGTTTACAAACTTGTTTGTGACGAATGCGAAGCCGTTTACGTGAGTCAGACTGGTCGCAATTTCGAGACGCGTTATAAAGATCATTTAGCCGCGTACAGGAATTACACTGCGAAGAGATGTTGCATCCCTTTGCATTTTCTTTCGCATCTACCATGGGGAGTGCACTGAGGAATTGTTCGGATTAATCCCAGCCGCCAAATTTCACGAACGCACATCGCGGCAGAACTCCCGATACCATCCACACCATCTGGATGATTGGCGGTCCACCACTGTGCGATTTAGAAGATGTTTTCTTCCTCGCACGACCTCCTTGTGGAATCGATTACAATCAGCGATTTTTCCGGACCGATACGACTTAGGGACCTTCAAGAAAAGAGCGTACTCCTTTTTAAAAGGCCGGCAACGCATCTGCGATTCCCCTGGTGTTGCAGTTGTTCATGGGCGGCGGTAGTCACTTACCATCAGGTGAGCCGCATGCTCGTTTGCCCCCTCTCCTATAAAAAAAAAAAAATTGCAATCCCGATTAATCCCATTTTGCCAAACATCTTTTGGACACTGGACACAACCTAGCCAACGACCACTCCTTTAAAGTCTCACATACGTGTAATAAAGGGCTGCGGCTGTGTGTGCTGGAACAGTTAGAAATATTAAAAAGTAATAATAGTACCGTTGCATTGCTGAATGAACAAACAAATGTTACTAACTCACCTCTTTTAAATATCTTCAAGCCTGCTCTCTAATAATAGAGAGCCTCGCAATATGGTCGTTTGTCACCCTCACGGTGATCGGCGATTGGTTGCGTGGTTGGAGGGTGGGCGTTGCGCGGCGGTTTGTTTTTAATTTTACAAACGGCTGCGTAAGTCCGGAGGTGATTGGTCACATGTTTTATCGCATGACTCAGTCGATCGCTCCTTAAGTAGAGAGCGGTTGCGTCATCGGTCTGTATAAAAGGCACTTGTTTTGGCTCGCCGCTCACTTAGCGGTTAGCCACCGTAGAGTCTATATCTACTATCTATATCACCTGAGGATGCCTCGTGTAGAGGCGAAACACGTGTCTTATTATCGTCAGTGGTGTATCTTGCCTAGTGTAGTGGTGTTGGGAGTAGCGGTGCTGGGATTAGTGGTGACGGGGATAGTGCACGCAATTGAGGGAGGGCGGGAGATGCTCTTCATACTAGGTTAGACATATCATTTTATTTTATAACGCGGATATTTGCAAAGTAAATATTTCTAAAAGCTTATATTTAATAACAATAATTTGTGAAAGAATCAACAACTAGAACATGTTTATTGACGTTAAATTCTACCAACGGGATTAGGGTATCTACATGTAAGGTATCAAAGGTGTAGTTCAGGTACTATGACGAAACAACGTTTTTTCTAAATGTTTATTTTACAAAAATACATTCGGTTATTTCTTACACTACTTTCGCCAAACTGCAGGGCAGTTTGTTGGCGAATACATCACCCACTTACATTCTATGTACCTACTGTAATTAATAACTTAATCTTAACTTACAACTTAAAATAGAAGAAAAAAATAACAAAAAAAAAAATAGAAAAATTAAATTTAAACTTAGCAGTACTATCTATATACTTAATTATATTTAAACTTACACGTATTTAAACTTATTAATAATTTCACATTTAACTATTAATTAAGACTGTAGTATTAACACGTATCTAGCAACCACGCTTTCTACTTATTTTTAAATTTTTCTTTATTTTTACATTCGTCTTCAAAAAATATCTCGTTAAAAATACGTGGTACTAGATATTTCCTCGTCCTCTTGCCGTAATAATTGTTAACCCTCAAATGCTCAACGTATTTCTTTCGAGAAGTAATTCTAATATTTTTGCTAAATGTTCGAACTGTTTTAAACTAGAGATTTAAATTGATCTATTGCAATTAAGTACTTAAGTTTTATATGTATAGGTAATATTCTATCATTTTTTAAATAAATTATTATAGTTTCCGGCAATGTTATATGTTTCTTTTGTTTTTTTATCAATAAACAATTTTATTAACCTAACTTGTAGCTTAAGAATTTTATCTGTATATGTTTCAAAAGTACGTCCATATGCAATTAGTCCGTAACTCAGGGCTGAATCGGCTAGTGCATAATAAAACATTTTTAAGATTGACCTGCTAACTATATGTTTTAAGTTATTAAGCCTAGATAATATGGATCTTAATCTATCACATACAATGTTAATATGCAGTTTCCAACTAAAATTACAGTCTATTGTTAGCCCCAAGGACTTGTAACTATTCACAAATTCTATGGTTGTACATTTGCATTGTTCCATTTTATTATGTTAGCACTCGTACGAATGACCAAAGATATTTCTTTCTTCACTAGGTTTTCTCATATATGGATTTTGGAGAAGTATACACTTTGTCTTGGATACGTTAAGTATAATGCCGTTGTCATGTACCCATTTCAGTATACTAATGAAATTATCCTGCACCCTCTCCTCTATAACTTTAACGTCCCTGTCGGCGTACATTAGGCACGTGTCATCGGCGTACATTTAGGTGGACCAATGTTTTACAACGTTATTAATGCTATTCACGTGCATGATGTACCCGACAGGTCCGAATACGGAGCAGGTTGGCACACCCAGTGTTAGATCAGCTTCTTCCCCAATCGTACCATTGATCATAGTGCGTAGTGTTCGGTTTTTCAAGTAATTTTGGAACCATTTGTTCATTGGACCTCTAATCCCACACTCTTGCATTGCTTCAAGCAGTATTTCGTGAACCAACGTATCGAACGCTTTTTAAAATCAATGAACAATACAATGACATACTTTTTACTGTTTAGTTCATCGTAACATCATCGGTAAATCGTGCCAGTGCTGTAGATGTACTGTACGTTTTTCTAAACCCATGCTGTGCGTTAGATATTATATGATTTTTTTTCCAGAAACATCCTAATTTGCTTAATTATTTTTTTTTCAACTACTTTATTTATGACTGACAATATAGCAATGGGCCTGTAATTTGAATATTCTAAATGATTACCTTGTTTAAATATTGGACGAATAATTGCATTTTTAAGTAATTTGGATATACACCGCTTTGTACACACATATTTACAAATTTAGCAAGCAATGGACTGATCTCTTTCTTTACATACTTTAAATCTTTTACTCTTATTTCATCTACACCCGGTGATTTATTATGGCCTAATTTATCTATAAATTTTTCAATTTCGTTAGATGATACTTCTTGGTAATGGAAAAAAACGTTACTCGGATCCACATAAGTGGTATGATCAATAAATTTACAGTTACAGTAATGTTTTATTTTATCAATTTGCTCCGTAAATGATTTAGCGAAATTTGAGCATATATTAGTCATTGTATCTGTCTTACCTAAATATTTCATAATAACCGTATCTAAATTGTTATTCTTCTTTCTTAACCAATCATTGATAGTTGCCCAGATCTTCCTACAGTCTCCTTTACAATTCGAAAATTTCGTTTTTCCTAGTTTTGTTTTTTTGCTAAACTTATTAATTTGTTTGTTCTGTTTCTGTGCCGCGTGTATTCTAACCTATAATTCATATTTTTGGGATTAGCCCGCCACTTCCTAAACAAATAATCTCTTCGGTCTATCATCATTTTTAAGGTATGATTAATCCACGGCTGTGCTACTCGTTTATTTTTGCTTAATTTTATAGCTATTGTGGAATCCTCATAAATATTTTTAAACAAAATACGAAACCTGTCGTAAAGTAATAACGGGCAGTTAGATATTAATAAATTATTCCAATTTATCTTTTTTAATTTTTCTTTAACTAATTTATCGTTTAAAACATTCGTATAATTATCACTATCGCACTTCGTTTCGTATGCATCGAACGCTAAATTAACTCCTACCATATAGTGATCTGACAAGTTACACGTGAGCATGTGTGCGTTAGCGCGCGCATCGCTGCGCCCCCACACATGATCGATACATGACGCAGTTAAAACACCGGCATACACTTCTTCTCTTGTATATTAATTGATAACGCATTGCAGTCCTCGTTCACATAACATGTTTTTATACTTTTCCACGATGCTGCTGTTTTCCATTATATTTATATTTGTGTCCCCAGTGATGATGACATCGTGTTTATTTGGTATTTGCTCCAGTAATAGTCTTAATTCTACTATAAAATATAGTTTATTGGTATTGTTTAGTGGTCTAGGTAGGTAATGCTATGATGTGAATGTCTCTTGTTGATATTTTTATTAAGCAATCTATATATATTTCTGTATCATGCCCTCGTATATAATTATATTTTTCTATATTTAATCTATTTTTACTATGTATTAATAATCCAATACCTCGACATTTTTCTCTAGTATATTCAAACATCTCATATCCACCTATTTGGTATAACGTTATTTCTTCTCGTTTAACATTGATTTCACTTAATATTATAATATTTATCTTGTATTCACAACTTTTTAATAGTATTAACAATTCATTATAGTTCTTTCTTAATGATCTAATATTTAAATGTATTATTCGCAATTCGTTAACTGGTTTCGTGGTCCGTAAATTTTATGTATTCTATATTATTTTCAAAACAAGATAATATATCGTTGAATTTTATTTAAGTTAAAAAATCACGTAGTGTAGTCTCACACAATATTAAATATTTGTGTTGTTGTTATTCCTCGCTACAGGCTTTATTTAGCTTTTGTATGTCTGCATCTGATCGTATATTTATATTTTCCTTTTAATACTTTTAGTATTCCAAAACAACTGCTTCATCTGTTTAGTTAAACATTCATTTATATACACGTTTACTGCTATTATTTTGCAGTATATCATTGTTACACAATTGATGTCTTTTTCGTGCAATCCATTCGTTTCTGTTTATCTTCGCACGGAACGTCACGATAATAGGTCGCGGGTGATTGTCATTTTGTTTTTTACGACCTACCCTCCGCGCCTCTTCAATATGATCAGGATTTAAATTTAATTTTTTTAGCAACTAAACGCACAATCTGATTTGTATCTTCGTCTTTTTTATTCTCTAATCCTATTATTTCTATATTCTTTTAAACTTCTTTTAGTTCCATATAAGCTACCCTTTTCTCTAGCGCTTCATTGACTTTTTGCAGATAAAAGTTTTTTTTTTCTATATCTTTTATCTTTTTTTCAGCGATTTCCTTGAATTACAACATGTTTTGGTACTGTTCCGCATAAAAATTGACAGCCTCAGTTAATTCTTATATTTTATTTTTCATCTGATAGATTATTTCTAATTTATTGTTAACTTCTGTTAATACGGATTCTGCCGTAGCTTTACTGACATCTTGTATATTTATCTTGGACTGTTGCATTCTCGGACTGTTATCAGTCTTGAAACACCCATCGCAAAGCTCATTTCTCTGTTGGAACTGTTTAATATTTAGGCACTTTTTATGAAAAACTCCTTCACAATAACCTTTGCATTTAATAACTTCGTCCTTTGCTAATGATAAGAATAGCATACACTTTTTACACTGAACCATCTTATCACAACTTAGCTCAAATACAGTAGGTACGCGTATATAATCGAATCAACAGCACACATCCGTACGCGGGGTATGCGCACAGCGAAACTGTGTACTGTGTAAACTAATCGTTAGTACTATCGTCTGTCTTTGTTTTCGGGAGCGGAGCAAAAAGGTCACTAACACTCTGCGTTATCTGTATCGTCTAAAGAATTTTTTACCGATAGGGAAACGGTACAGACAAATCTGTGCTAGTCGGTACCGATCTGTGCAGAGTTAATCTACACAAAGAAACAGATAAACCTGCCCTTATTGACAACCATGGCCTCCAGTTCGTCGGACGACTATTTTTTTACTTCTGGAAAGTGTTTATTTTAAATGTAGAAAGAAAAGAACAGTTAGTGTCTCTAATATAAAAAAATTTGGGTCGTAGTTTATTTATCTTTTAACTAAGCGATGTTCTATTTTATTTATAAAAGACAAAGTTTGATGAACACAAGTTTTATGATTATACCAGGATGGCACGAGAAACATTTAACTACATATTAAATAAAATAGAACATCGCTTAGTTAAAAGATGATGTAACTGGCATGTTCAACCCATTTCACCCGAAGAAAGACTGCTGAGCTTATCGCGAGGGAGAAAAACGGTTTAATGTGCATTGGGTAAATTATATTCAAAGTGGCGTTTGTTATTTAAATGCATTGAAACTGATATTGAACTACCTGACAAAATCATGAAAACTATGTGTTTTTTGCATAATATAATTATTGATAAAGAGGGTATTGAGAGGAACTTGACTCCTATAAATCTTGTACGGCGAACGGCACAACCAAAGACTGAGCCCACCTTCGAATGTAGCTACAAACGTCAGAAATAATTTTGTTCAATATTTCGAAATTCCGCTCAATACTTATACTGCTCGTGAGCAATAAGACAAAGGTGACCTCTGCCATGCTATACGTGAATTGTGTCTCTATAAGTAATGCCGCACAGACCAACTCATCGACCACGTCCAAATCGCTACAGACTCCGTGCTACAACAGGTCACATCTGTAGATCCGTGACCCTTGGTGATTTCAACGGCCACCACGCTGGCTTGGTTCTCGTTTAACTGGTCATGCGGGAAGATCTGTTTATGACTTTGCCTTGGCATATGGTCCGACACAAATGATTACTTCACCTACGCGAATTCTAGATGTGGATGATCTTGCATCTTCCCTATAGGATCTTCTGCTGACCTCTCATCCGGACGGATATCAGATCTCCGTCGATGACCCTCTTGGGTTATTGGACCATTGTCTGATTCGGACTATGGTGCTCATGAGGTTGACGATCAACCAACCATAAAGTGACCGCCAGTATGATTTCCGTCGGGGTTTCTCAGCTGGTGATCTTCTGGTTTACCTGACTCATAAATCGGCGGAAGCAGAGAGGGAGACCCTGGCCATTAGTTTGAACATAGCGAAGGCCTTCGATCAGGTTTGTCACAAAGCGCTTCTTTCGAAGCTCCCTTCCTATGGGCTTCCCGAGAATTTGTGCAACTGTATCAGCAGTTTTCTTGCAGATTGGAGCAACAAAGTCTTAGTAAAAGGTGCATTCTTCAATTACAAGCTTATTTATGCCGGTGTTCCATAAGGCTACGTGCTATCACCTACGCTGTTTCTTCTGCTTATCAATAATATGTTACAAACCAGTAACGTGCACTGGTGATGCTTTATACACCGGCTGTGCCTATATTTCTTGGGAAAACGTCGCCAAGTAACGGAAAAAACTTGTGTCTGAAGTCGAGTTTTTGCCAGATAAGGCCTCGGATTGGTACGACTAAATCTAATTAAGTTCAATGCCCAGAAGACACAAGTTTGTCCCCTTCGTCGTATCTCCTTATTTTCAAGGCACTCCCCTTATTGCCTCAACCAGTATCGAAACCTTCGGCGTTGACATATCGAGGTGTAAAATAGGTAACAGCAGTCTTTGATCTCTCTTTAATTATATTTATTTAAAATTAATTTAGAGGAAATCAAAGTGATATTTTACTCATAACTTTTTGAACACAAATGATTTTAATATAACTTTGTGGAAACAAGCTTATGTTCGACCTCTTCCCAAAATTCCTAATCCTACACTACCCTCTCACTATCGACCAATTTCTATTCTCCCATTCCTGTGCAAAATTCTTGAAGCCTGTGTGTATAAGCATATAATTAACAGTGGTAGAGCCACGCGGCAGCTTTTGCTGTCGCACGGATGGGCTGGCTCGAACCGGGGTGGTACCACGACCTCACAGAAAACCAGCGTGAAGTAGAGGTTTACCTCTGCGTTTCGCTTGGTGAGTGCAGGTGGCCAGAGGCCCTTTTTACTGGAAATGAGGCATTCCATCTTAGTCCGGGTGACAACGCATCTACATTTTGATTTGTAACACAGGATAGATGTAGATGTCTATGGGCCGCAGCAACCACTTACCATCAGGTGGACTGTGTGCTCGGTTGTCACCCTTATCCTATAAAAAAAATATATCTAAACGTACCATCTCTCGGTTTTAGATTTTAAATAGCTCTAATGGCCCTCTCCTGTAAAACAAAAATAGTTTCTGAATCAGCCGCATTTCCCCATAGCAAAATCCCATAAGACATTACGCTATGGCAATAAATGAAATAAACTAATCTAGCTGTCTCGACAGTGAGACCTCTAATCTTTTTTACAGCATAGGCTGCATAACTTAGTCTGCTTGCTAATTTGGATATATGGGGGCCCCACTGAAGCTTTGCGTCAAGAGTGATGCCAAGAAAAACAGTGGATACAATATGGCTCAATTCCTCCCCATTTAAAAACACATTGCTATTCAGATTTTTAACATTCGTTGTTGTAAATTTAACACAATTAGTTTTATTTCCGTTCAAATGCAGATTATTAACGTTAAACCAATGCACTAATTTTAATATAGCATTATTCACTTCGTCACATTTAAATGATTGACGTTTAAGTTTAAAAATCAAGGAAGTATCATCAGCAAATAATACTATATCATGACTATCCCCTACAAGGTGAGGTAAGTCATTAATATACACCAGAAACAGGAATGGGCCGAGAATCGAGCCCTGAGCAACACCCATTAGTACAGGTGACCCAGAAGAACTTTTACCATTGATAATAACCTTCTGCTTTCTATTACTTAAATATGAAATAATAAGTTTAAGCGCTGTGTTCTTGACACCATAGCACTGTAGCTTCCTGATTAATGTATCATGGTGAACACAGTCGAAGGCCTTGGAAGGGTCACAAAATATACCCAAAGCATCCTCTGAATTCTCCCATGCACAAAAATTATGTTTAATAAGCTCAACTCCAGCGTCAGTTGTCGAGCGACCCCTTGTAAAACCGAATTGATTTTTATGTAGCAATTTATTAATATTAAAGAAACTTAAAATCTGATCTAAAATAATTTTTTCATAAATTTTACTTAATGTTGGTAGTACAGAAATTGGTCTAAAATTGGCGGGGTCTAATGTACTACCAGATTTAAATATAGGTATGACTTTACTATGTTTCATTGAATCAGGAAACACACCAGATTCGACGCTTATATTAAATATAGTGGCTAGATTAGGTGCTAATATATCTATTATAGATAAAATAATTTTAACGGAAATCCCCCATAAGTCTGCCGTTTTCTTAACATCAATAGTTTTAAAATATTTAACGATTTATTTTGGCAGTACTCTATGGAATTTCAAAGAATTTGAACAAGCTTTTACATTTTGTTTGAGCAATGATTCGGCGACAGTAGGAGAAGAGTTTAATGATTTAGTTGTCAAAAAAGGAACATCAGTAAAATGTTACTCAAAAGCCATAGCAACTTCTTGATCAGATCGAGTTAAATTATTGTTAAAATTCAATTGAAAATCCGAGTTGCGCGGTTTGACCATGCTTTCACTATTTATTATTCTCCAGGTCATTTTAATTTTGTTAGATGCAGTTTTAATTTTGTTACTTAAATGTAAAGCCTTAGCTGTGGCGCACACTTTTTAAATATTTTAGAATATGTTTTTACATAATCTCTAAATATAACACTACTATTATATGATCTTTCATCATAAAGCTCGTATAACCTTCGCCTACTTTTATAAATTCCTACTGTCGCCCATTCATTAAATGATTTGCGACTGTTAAAAGAGAAAATTTTAGAAGTAAATATTCTACTAAATTCACAACTTATAATTTTTAATAATGTAGCATACAAATAATTAGCACTATTTTTAAACGAAAGTGCACTATTTTTATTAAATTACTTCTAAATCTCTCCAAGCGATGTTCATCTTGATGAACAAACAAAATTTTCTTATTTTTCTGTTTTTTGTGTATGTAAGGTAGTGGATTTGGGGGAGGCCTATGTTCAGCAGTGGACTTGTGAAGGGCTGTAATGATGATGATGAAGGTAGTGGATACCAACTGTCCACAGTGATCTAAACTTAAATTTTGAATAATTGATTTATGCAAGGGCTTAACATCTGTAAAAATGTTATCTATACAGGTCACACTAGGCCCAGCAATACGTGTTGGTTCTAAGAATAAATTTAAATTTACGATTTAAACAATGAGCTAAACTTAATACTAATGGAAGAAGTTTCAAGGAGATTGATTTTAAAGTCTCCACATATTACAACAGACTTGTTCTGTTTACTAATTTTGAGTAAAACTTCTTCCACAATCCTTTCAAAATGGTCATAAGTAGCACATGGGGGTCTGTAAACACTTACAACAATGAAGTGCTCGAGCTCGACACAAGCCATTTCTACAGTTCGTTCAACAGAGAGGCTCACAATATCCTTACGTTCTTTATATAATAATGACTTATCTGCTAATATTAAGGAGCCACCACGTAAACTTTTTTCTCTATTGAAGGAACTGACCACCTGGTGATTTCTGAAATTAAACATGAAGTTATAATCTTTTAGCCAATGTTCAGTACTACAAAGTATGTGTATATTGTTATTATTTAAAAACAATTCAACTTCCAATTCTTTGCCCAACATGCCTTGTATACTTTGATGCACCAGGTGTAAACAATTTTTATTACTTATTTGTGGGCTGTATTCAAAATTAATTAAGCTCTTATTATTGCTAGAGATTGCCTCTATTGTCACATTCACTAATTTAAATTAGTGGGAACTGACTCCAAATTAAATGTCAAATGATTATGCTCAATAAAAGCAGTCTTGGTAGCCAAAAACATGGCTGAGTTAAAAAGTAAATAATAAGATAGCACATTTGCTATCAGTCTTAAATTATATTTGGATAGGTAATACCTATCTTTTGTTCAAAACTTTTTTATTAAATTATTTATGTCAATTACATGAAATTTATGATTATTATCATTACAATTATATGTCAAATTTAAATTATTATTACATATTAAATTATGCATTTGTATATTTAAATTATGTCTTAAATTATTTTCCTGTGGCAATCCCTGTATATAGGGCAGTGTGAACAAGACAATTTTGTGTACATTTAAGTTATTAAGTTGTTCAATATATCTTAATGACTGTTTGTTGTTTACACTGCCTCTTTTACCAACAAAAATTATTATTGTACTATTTGGGCAAAATTTAGTAACAATAATTTTATTTAGGATGTCACTAAAAGATGCTCCAGGCATGCAGCAATTTGTAACTTTTTGTCCCTTTAAAGAGTTATTTAAAGTTATGCCTAGATTTTTTCCCATGTCATCACTATAAACAATTATATTATTTTTAGTAATATTTGAGTTATTTATTATTTTAATATCCTCTGCTATGGCACTGTCACAGAGTTTCGGTGGTGGTATAATATTATCAGTACACACTGACTCTGAAGAATCTGGCATTGAACGCTGACACTCACATTGATATTTAACTAAGGAGTCAAACCGCTCCTCATTATATTTACAAGTCTTTACCAGATTATCCATAGCCAATATGTGTTCTTTTATTTCATTTTGGGCTGATTTATATTTATTGGACACAGTTAGAAGGGAGTTCATAACTGATAATATTTCTGATTTAAGGCACTCTACTTCAGTCTCATAACATTTTTTTATGTTATCCACCTCAATTGAATACAACGTAAGTTCATATAACAATGATTGCTTTTCTTTACATACATTAACATAATTTTTGGTATTAATCTTATTTCTTATTAATTTTTGTACTTTCCTTATGTATTTATTAACTTTTATATACTTCTTCAATTTGGTTTTACTGCAATTAATCCTTACTGTGTTTCCTGAAGTGGAAGAGTCGTCACCAGTCAAGTCTATTGTTGCAGATTGCTGTAACATTCTTGAAGTATCACATTGCACAAGCTCAGAGAAAAATCAAGGTTTCGGTTTGGTCACAGTACCCTCACTGCACTTATTAAGGTCACTGATGACATAAGAAGAGGTATGGATGAACAGAAAGTTACAGTGATGGTGCTTGTTGACTTTTCAAATGCTTTCAACACAGATCACGACATCCTCCTCTCCATTCTGACTCATCTCAGATTTTCATCCTCAGCCTTGGAGTGGATCTCATCCTATCTTCGCGGCCGCCAACAGTCCGTCCGCCTTGGAGAACAGTTCTCTGACTGGGCTGACATCGAATCTGGTGTGCCGCAAGGCGGCATACTTTCTCCTATAATGTTTTCTTTATTCATTAATTCCATATCTTCTGTCATCAAGTGTTCGCACCATCTGTATGCAGTAGATCTTCAACTATACGTTCAATCTAGTATCGTTGACATCAATAACGTCATAAGACTGATGAACGATGATCTTGATGCTATCCGAGTTTGGTCGTACAGGCATGGTATCTCGGTAAATCCGGTGAAATGCAAAGCAATGATTGTAGGTAATTCAAAGATGCTGGCCAGGATTGACTATAGAAACCTTGAACCTGTGGTTTACAATAGTATATCGATCCCTTTCAATGAATCAATAGTTAATCTTGGCTTGCATATAGATCAAACTATGAATTGGAGTTTGCATATTTCTGAAATAAGCCGTAAAGTTGTAGTTACCTTGCGTTCCCTGTATCGTCTGAAAAATTTCTTACCCTTCAAAACTAAGCTTATGTTGGTTAATTCCCTCATTCTTCCCATTATTGATTATGCTGATGTGTGCTATCCGGATCTGTCGCAAAATCTTCTCAATAAATTGGAGCGCCTTCTCAATAGTTGTATAAGATTTGTTTTTAATTTACGTAAATACGACCATATCTCTGCCTATCTTTCTAAGCTTAAATGGCTCACTATACGTCAAAGGCGTTGCTCCAGAATTTTATTGACACTTTTTTCCATCTTAAATGATGCTAATTCTCCGCCATATCTTAAAGAAAAGTTCAACTTTCTCTACTCTATTTCCGGCCGTGAACCTCGTCCTTCTAACGCACTTAAAGTTAGTATTCCAGAACATAGAACATATTTTTTTAATTCTTCCTTCACAGTTCAGGCTATTCTCCTCTGGAACGCTTTACCCGCTGATGTCAAGGAAGTTACGAATAAGCTTTTGTTTAAAAGATTGGTGCGACAACGTTATTTAGAGGTAAACTACAATTAATTGCCTTCCCCGTTTTATATATATATATAATACACATATAATATATATATATATATATATATATATATATATATATTATATGTGTATTAATATGTTACATGTATATACATATATATATATATATATATATATATATATACATATACATGTGTGTTTGTGTGTGTGTGTATATATTTACATATGTGTGTTGTCTATGTATACTGTATTTATATAATGCAATTAGGTAGTTTTGTATTGTGTAATCTATTTATTATAGCTGAACTGTTTTATTTAAAACTTATGTTTTATTATTGTCCTTAGCTTGCACCTGCCAACATCTTTATTAACTTCCTTCTGCGTAGCATTGAAAGGAAGTTAATGGTTTTAGCTGGCAGTCTGTTAGTCTGTATGCCGACACGATAACTTCCGTTCCACTGGACCGATTGACTTTAAATTTGATATGTGGATACCTTGAGGTAGTAGCTCGGTCGAGTTTGAATTTGAGTCCTGTAGGTCAAAGGGCACCAGAGATATGGGATTCACGCCGAAGGAAGTTGTTTTTCTTGAATTTACATTCAACTCGTTTATTCCATTTTTCGGCGGATTGACTGGTAGAGAATGCCATAGGGCATTAAGTCCGCCCTTTGTAACCCCTAGTTGGTGTGTTGCAATAAAGGATAAATAAATAAATAAAATAAATAAATAATGTGCAGTTACGTGGTCACTTGTAAGGGAAGGCTGAATTGGCCTCTAAAAAGCTTGGCATGCTCAACAGAGGAGGACAGTATTTTATGCCGGCACACTGCTTACAACTTTACAAAGGGAGGTTCGGCCTAACATGGAATACTGTTCTCATCCCTAGGCCAGGGCTCCCTAGTACCAGCTCCTTTCATTTGAACGCATCCAGCGCAGAACGGCTCGAATCGTCGACGACCGACGAAGACGAAAGACGAGACGAAGAGATGTTGCATTCTTTTGCATTTTCTATCGCATTTACCACGGGGAGTGTTCAGAGAAATTGTTCGGATTAATTCCAGCCACAAAATTTCATCTATGCATTTCACAAATCCAGATCATTGGGATATTTGGCGGTCCACTACTGTCGGACCGATATGACTTAGGGAGCTTCAAGAAACGAGCTTACTCTTTTTTAAAAGCTGGCAACACGCCTACAATTCCCCTGGTGTTGTATTTGTTAATAGGCGGTGGTCGACACTTGCCATCAGGTGATCCGCATGATCGTTTGTCCCACTCTTCTATATAAAAAAGACAATAAAACGAAGTAAACAATTATCTTGAAAAATGTTATATTTATTTTCTGGAAGTGGGATAATTTTTTGTGATTTCAGTTCAAGCCGTTCGCGGTCAGGGGTCAAAAAGTTAAAACTCGAAAATTCTTTATACTATAGTACATAATTTTTCGAACGTCGTTCTTGGAGGTCGAGGGGGCCCCGGGGCACTGTCCCGCCTAGCTCCTGGGTAGCTATGAAACTGCCGGAAAGCTGTTTCTTTATGTAAGCACCCTATGACAATGTTAATACATACACTAGTGTTGCCTGTTCTAGATTATGTTCTGAAAAATACCTAAAGCGTTTTAGTTTTACTCTATCACACAAAAAATATGCAAAACAATTAAATTTTTTTTTTACTACCGACTTCATTAAAGTTATTAAGAATAACTTAAAACCTATTGGTCAGACATTGATCAAATTTACATGGAACGACATTAGAAGCACCAGCTTTCAAATAAAAAAACAATCATCGAAATCATTGAACCCAGAAAAAAGTAATGAGATAACACACATAAAAAACATACAGTCGAATGGAGTACCTCCTCCTATTTGAAGTCGGTAGAAAAATCACACTTAGTTTTACGATTTACAAACAATTTTGTTAGATAAATAATCATAGTTTTTCTTTCAGTTTCTTTATCTTAACATCAGCATTGCAGCAATTGTTAAATGCTGCTGACCGTATGAGGAAGCTCAAGGTCGCTCAGCGGGCTATGCTCGGGGTTTCTCTGCGTGATAAACTTAGAAATGAGTAAATCCGCAGTAGAACCAGAGTAACCGACATAGCCCAACAGATTAGTAAGCTGAAGTGGTAGTGGGCCGGCCATATAGCTCGAAGAACCGACAACCGATGGGGAAGAAAGGTTCTCGAGTGGCAGCCTCGTACCGGTAGGCGAAGTGTAGGGTGACCCCCCACTAGATGGAGTGACGACCTGGTAAGACATGCAGGAAGTCGATGGATGGAGGTGACTCAGGATCGTGCTTAGTGGCATTCCTTGGGGGAGGCCTATGTTCATCAGTGGACTTATGAAAGGCTGTAATGATGATAATGATGAACTAAGTCAGTAGGTATATTGCAAGCATACATCGCTAATAAAAGCGGCCAAGTGCGAGTCGGACTCGCCCATGAAGGGTTCCGTAGCAGCAAGATAATTTCTATGTAAGTAATTGAAATTAATTTTATCCAACGAAAACAGTATCAAATCGCAAACATAGAATATTTAGCATTGGCAAATGTATCAAAAATTTGCTCCGCGCGCAAGAAAGTCAACGACGTCTGCACTCACGTGTCTGCCCGCTCCAGTCGGTAACCTGCCCCCGTGCACTGCGTACCCACTACCCACAGATCATAGAAACAACAGTTCTTAGATCTGTGCCACTACCGATCAAGCCACGCCCCGCGCGAATTATAATTATTATTTACTTAGGCACCTTTTACAGATTTATTATTAGAAAATAATGGTTCACGGCTTGTGCATAAGGTTTATGTTGAAAGGTAAATTGCGGTTTACGATTTATGACGTATTAAAAAAAACTACTTACTAGATCTTGTTCAAACCAATTTTCGGTGGAAGTTTACATGGTAATGTACATCATATATATTTTTTTAGTTTTATCACTCTCTTATTTTAGAAGTTACAGGGAGGGACACACATTTTACCACTTTGGAAGTGTCTCTCGCGCAAACTATTCAGTTTAGAAAAAAATTATATAAGAAACATCAATATCATTTTTGAAGACCTATCCATATGTATGGGTTTAATGAAAAAAAAAAGTTTCAGTTGTAAGTATGGAGAACCCCCAAAATTTATTGTTTTTTTTTCTATTTTGTGTGAAAATTTTAAAGCGGTTCACAAAATACATCTACTACCAAATTTCAACAGCATAGTTCTTATAGTTTCGGAAAAAAGTGGCTGTGACATACGGACGGACAGACAGACAGACATGACGAATCTATAAGGGTTCCGTTTTTTGCCATTTCGCTACGGAACCCTAAAAAAGCCCTATCACTACAAACAATAGCGAATAGCCAAAAACCAACAAAGAAAATCCCGAATAAGGATAAACTTTGTCCTCTACAGTCCGGAGATAAAATTGTGACAAAATACAACATTTATAAATTTCCGATATGAATATATCAAATAGTATATAGTATAAAATAATGAATATATAAAAAAGTATCTACCAAAAAAATTAAAATAGTGCGTCATCTAACGGCAAAAAGTTAAACTACTTAAGAAGTAAAAGAATAATGTTCTAGGTTCTAGGGTTTATTTTAAATATTTACTGATGCGCCATCTAACTGCAAAAAGCAAAACTACATAAAAATAAAAGGTTCTAGTTTCTAGGGTATCCAGTTTAAGCCCAGCTAGTCACTGCTTCAATGCCTGATAATTGGTAAAAGGTTCTCGGGTTTATTTTAAAGAATGTTTAATGCATCGATGCGCCATCTAACTGCAAAATGCAAAACTACTTAAAAAGTAAAAGGTTGTAGATTCCAGGGTTTCCAGTTTAAACTCAGCTAGTCACTGCTTCAATGCCTAATAATTGTCATCGATATAACTAAATATTAAATATTAGGGTATTTAATTTTGAGATTCAATGTAATTGTACTGGGAATATTTATTTGTGAGTACAATGTCTTGGGGATATAGCTTTGTTTGCTTCATCCCATGAAGCAAACAAAGCTATACCCCAATAAAGCATAAAAAATAAACAAATGTTGCTAGTATGTAACCTTCTATATGACTATTTAAATAATTAATAATAGGTATCACAAACTTATCTGTTCAGGTGGACAAAACTGAAACTAAGGCCGCCATTTTGTAAATGACATTTCGCTGTCACCTATTTTTATTCAGAGTGTTTTAGAAAGTGCAAATAAAATGCCTAAAGCTCTTAAAAGTGATGCGCGGCAGATTATCCTAAAAGTTTTACCTTTGATGAAAGAAGAGAAACGTTTACAAGCCCAAATTATAGCATTTGAAAAGCTGTATGAAAGCGTTACTACTGCGACAGGTTAGTATTGCCAGATATGGAAAATCAAAATCACCACATAATGTACTCGTGAAACATAGTAATAAAATGATCTCAATTTAATGTCATTCATTTAAAATACCAGGGTTTGTAGTTAGTGGTCTATGAAGTAGCTTTAGTGAGGGTATATTTACGAGCTTATACTTATTTAATTACACCTATATGTTGGAAATAGCGTGAATACGCCAGGGAAGATTAGTTGTTAAAAATAGTAAAAGTGTGTGAGCGAATGTTCAACTTGCTCTCTTGCTTACACAATAGATCATTAGTGGCAATAAAACAGTGTAGCTGCACTATACGTTAAATATAGGCAATTACATTTTGACCATACCGTAATACGTCCCCGCCACAATCACACACCAGTGTAACGTGAGGTACGTAATAACATGATAACACCAAAGTATGCAAACCAACAGCAACACTACTTAATTCAGTGTAACCCAGGACAGCCTCTCAGCAACACCATCCTCCTTGCCTGCACTAGAAGAATTACTACCACGAACAGAATCACGACACTGTCTTAGCTCTCGTCGAATGACTTCACACGTAGAATGATTTATGCGGAATCTCTCGCGCTCTGCACCTACACTGAACTTTATACTGCACAAACGATAGGAAGGGGGTTCTCGAAATACCCTCAATTAAACCTCGCCACTATCGATATGACGCTCCATTAAAGTGACGCAACCTCTCGCTCACTCTCGATCCAACCGGTATTTTACAGACGCGTCTACATATTATATAATAATTATTTGTCGTTTTGTTACATGTGTGTTCTGAGCGATTTGTACTCAAACTCGTCAATGAAGTTAAATACGCTGAAGAATCCAATTTTAAAATTTCTACCCCTGGCAAAAAAAGGCAAAGAAAAACCGGGAAACAATAAATTGATAATTTTGATTTTGGTGTTATAAGAAGAAAAATTCACGAATTTTATTCAGTGACAGAAGAAATTCCTACCATACCGAAATAAATAAAAAATATGAAAAAAAATAGTTAATAAAGAGAATTAAGCCTGTTATGGAATATGAAATTGATAACTTGATGAAATTCATGGCCATAATTTTCTTAGATTGGCATCTAATCATTGCGACTTGAACGCAATTGAAATTATATGAAGCTCTATGAAAACGAACGTAGCAGACAAGAAAAAATGTTGGAAAACCTAATGTTCAAATGCCCCAATTAATTGAAGATGCGTTCCATAAAATTACACCAGTGGAGTGGAAAAACATTTGTAATCATGTGAAAAAAATTGATAATGAATATAAACAATAATTTAAAATTTTAAATTTTGTACAGCCGACTTCAATATGAGTTATTCAGAATAACTCAAAAACAATTGGTCTGACCTTGATCAAATTCATATGGGACCACACGAGAAGTACCAGCTTTCAAATAAAAAAGAATCATCCAAATCGGTTCACCCAGTAAAAAGTTATGAGGTAACAAAGTAAAAAAAACATACAGTCGAATTGAGTACCGTCTTATTTTTGGAAGTCGGCAGAAAAGACGCGTATTTAGATGAACCCTTTATTATAGAGTTACAGAGCGATAGTGAAAATGATTCCGGTGACGCAAGAAGATAAATTCTTGGCACCAGTAGCTAATGTGGGTACATCGTCCAAAACAGTAATTCCTAGAGTTAAGCCGTTTGAACTCCGAGATCACGACCACAATTATTTTTCTAAAATATAAATAATGTATACTCGCATAATAACACTAATTGCATGCCGAGCGCAAAGCGCGTGGGTATGTTCTACTAGCGCCTAAAAATCAAGATTCCAACGTTTTGTCGCATGAAATCGTATCCAGCAATAATATTATACATATAAATGATATAAAAAGCACATTGTTAGAAGGATAAATGATTGTTGAACTTATTATTATATTTATTAAATCAATTAATTGCTATTTTTAAATAAAAAAAGGGGTTTTAGTGGCTTATGGTGTGGATTTATCATGTCCCCAAGGCTTGTAAATTAAACTTTTGAAAATATCAATTGTTTAACTCAATCTATTTTCTAATCTCTTCATCTATCATGTAGGAAGCTACTGCATGTAAACGGCAGTGTAATTTTGTTTTGTTTAGCTATAATTATTTTATTTCGTTTCGAAATTTTCGTTGATTTGGTAGCCTTGTATGTAAATTATTTCTGTAAATGGGGAGCTACAGTCACAGAGTAGTTTACTCACTTACTCAGTTCGGCGCACAGAGTACATTTTATAAACTGGAAGTTCGGCGTCAATCGCCGTCGTGAGTGGACATTGTTTCGGTTGTTTGCAGCGGCTCAAAACGATCGCTGTACAAATACACAACATTCGTATAACCAAATTTCTTAAATAATTGATTATAATAATAATAAGCGATTTTTTTATCACAATATTTTAAAAGCACAGAATAAATAATAGTAGTACGTACTAAAATTAAGTAGTATCAATTTTTTTGTCACGGGTGAAATTTTCATGGTTTTCGAGGGTGTTGAAGCCGATAGTGCTGTCGAAATGTAAATCCAGGATGGCGGCTGAATTAGGTACCAATATTTTCATCGAAGGTGTCATTTTCATGGTTTTCGAGGGTGATGAAGCCGATAGTGCTGTCGAAATGTAAATCCAAGATGGCGGCCGCAGTAGGTATCAATTTTGTTATCATGGGTGTCATTTTCATGGTTTTCGAGGGTGTTGAAGACGATAGTGCTGTGGAAATGTAAATCCAAGACGTCGGCTGCAATAGTTATCATTTTTTTCATCTTGGGTGTCATTTTCATGGGTTTCGAGGGTGTTGAAGCCGATAGTGCTGTCGAAATGTAAATCCAAGATGGCGGCTGAAGTAGGTACCAATTTTTTCATCATGGGTGTTATTTTCATGGTTTTCAAGGGTGGTGAAGCCGATAGTGCTGTCGAAATGTAAATCCAAGATGGTGCCTGAAGTAGGTACCAATTTCTTCATCATGGGTGACATTTTCATGGTTTTCGAGGGTGTTGACGCCGATAGTGCTGCCGAAATGAAAATCCAACATGGTGGCTGCAATAGATAACAATTTTTTCATCATGGGTAACATTTTCATGGTTTTCGAGGGTGCTGAAGCCGATAGTGCTGTGGAAATGTAAATCCAAGGTGGCGGCTGCAATGGGTATCAATTTATTCATCATGGGTGTCATTTTAATGGTTTCCGAGGGTGTTGAAGCCAATAGGGCTACCGAAATGTTAATCCAGGATGGCGGCTGAAGTAGGTACCAATTTTTTCATCATGGGTGTCATTTTCATGGTTTTTGAGGGTGTTGAAGCCGATAGTGCTGTCGAAATGTAAATCCAAAATGGCGGCTGAAGTAGGTACCAATTTTCTATTCATGGGTGTCATTTTCATGGTTTTCAAGGGTGTTGAAGCCGATAGGGCTGTCGAAATGTAAATCCAGGGTGGCGGCTGAATTAGGTATCAATTTTTTCATCATGGGTGTCATTTTAATGGTTTCCAAGGGTGTTGAAGCCGATAGGGCTGTAGAAATGTAAATCCAGGGTGGCGGCTGAATTAGGTATCAATTTTTTCATCATGGGTGTCATTTTCATGGTTTTCGAGGGTGTTGAAGCCGATAGTGCTGTCGAAATGTAAATCCAAGATGTCGGCCGCAATAGATATCAAGTTTTTCATCTTGGGTGTCATTTTCAAAGGTTGCGAGGGTGTTGAAGCCGATAGTGCTATTGAAATGTAAATCCAAGATGGCGGCTGAAGTAGGTACCAATTTTCTCATCATGGGTGTCATTTTCATGGTTTTCGAGGGTGTTGAAGCCGATAGTGCTGTCGAAATGTAAATCCAAGATGGTGCCTGAAGTAGGTACCAATTTCTTCATCATGGGTGACATTTTCATGGTTTTCGAGGGTGTTGACGCCGATAGTGCTGCCGAAATGAAAATCCAACATGGTGGCTGCAATAGATAACAATTTTTTCATCATGGGTGTCATTTTCATGTATTTCGAGGGTGTTGAAGCCGATAATGCTGTCGAAATGTAAATCCAAGATGGCGGCTAAAGTAGGTACCAATTTTTTCATCATGGGTGTCATTTTCATGGTTTTCGAGGGTGTTGAAGCCGATAGTGCTGTCGAAATGTAAATCCAGGATGGCGGCTGAATTAGGTACCAATTATTTCATCATGGGTGTCATTTTCATGGTTTTCGAGGGTGTTGAAGCCGATAGGGTTGTCGAAATGTAAATCCAAGATGGCGGCTGCAATGGGTATCAATTTTTTCGTCATGGGTGTAATTTTCATGGTTTTCAAGGATGCTGAAGCCGATAGAGCTGTCGAAATATAAATCCAAGGTGGCGGCTGCAATAGGTACCAATTTTTCATCATGGGTGTCATTTAAATGGCTTTCGAGAGTGTTGAAGCCGATAGTGCTGCCGAAATGTAAATCAAAGATAGCGGCTGCAATAGATATCAATATTTTCATCTTGGGTGTCATTTTCGTGGTTTTCGAGGATGATGAAGCCGATAGTGCTATCGAAATGTATATCCAAGACGGCGGCTGCAATGGGTATAAATTTTTTCATCATGGGTGTCATTTTCATGGTTTTCGAGGATGCTGAAGCCGATAGTGCTGTCGAAATGTAAAACCAAGGTGGCGGTTGCAATAGGTATAAATTTTTTCATCATGGGTGTCATTTTCGTAGTTTTCGAGGGTGTTGAAGCCGATAGTGCTATCGAAATGTAAATCCAAGGTGGCGGCTGCAATGGGTATCAATTTTTTCATCATGGGTGTCATTTTCATGGTTTTCGAGGATGCTGAACCCGATAGTGCTGACGTAATATAAACCCAAGTTGGCGACTGCAATAGATTTTTTTTTATAGAATAGGGGGCAAACGAGCATGCGGCTCACCTGATGGTAAGTGACTACCGCCGCCCATAAACAGCCGCAACACCAGGGGAATTGCAGATGCATTGCCGGCCTTTTAGAAAGGTGTAAGCTCTTTTCTTGAAAGTTCCTAAGTCGTATCGGTCCGGAAAATTCGCTGGTGGTAATTGATTCCACAAAGAAGTTGTGCGAGGGAGAAAACTTTTTCTAAATCGCACAGTGGTGGACCGCCAATCATCCAGATGGTATGGATGGTATCGGGAGTTCTGCCGCGATGTGCGTTCGTGAAATTTGGCGGCTGGGATTAGTCCGAACAATTCCTCAGAGCACTCCCCGTGATAGATGCGATAAAATACGCAAAGAGATGCAACATCTCTACGCAGTGCCCGTGTATCGAGCCGATCAGAAAGAACTCGGTCGTCGACGATTCGAATCACTCTGCGCTGGATGCGGTCAAGTGGAAGGAGCTGACACTTGGGTGCCCCGGCCCAGAGATGAGAACAGTATTCCAAGTGGGGCCGAACTTACGCTTTGTAAAGTTGCATGCCATGTGCTGGCATGAAATGCTGTCTCGCTCTGTTGAGCACGCCAAGCTTTCTAGAGGCCAATTTGGCCTTCCCTTCCAAGTGACCACGAAACTGCACGCTATTCGATATGTCGACGCCAAGGATTCCGATACTGGCTGAGGCAGCAAGGGGAGTGCCTTGAAACTGAGGAGATATGACAAAGGGGTTCTTTTTAGCGGTAAACGCGCAAACTTGTGTCTTCTGGGGATTGAACTGGACTAGATTTAGTCGGCCCCAATCCGAGACTTTGTTAAGTAAAGACTCGACTTCAGACACAAGTTTGTCCCGGTACTCGGCGACGTTTACCCGAGAAATATTGGCACGGCCGGTATATAAGGCATCCCCAGTGCTGTCGTCTGCATAGCAATGAATGCTACCAGTTAGCAACATATCATTGATATGCAGGAGAAACAGCGTTGGTGATAGCACGCAGCCTTGTGGAACACCAGCGTTGATAGGCTTGAAATCAGAGCATGCACCGTCTACTACGACCTTGATGCTCCGACCAGCAAGAAAACTGGTGATCCATTTGCACAATTTCTCGGGAAGCCCATAGGAAGGAAGCTTCGAAAGAAGCATCTTGTGCCAGACCCGATCGAAGGCCTTCGAATGTCCAAACTAACGGCCAATGCCTCCCCCTTGGACTCTACTGCCTCCGCCCATCTATGAGTTAAGTAAACTAGAAGATCACCTGCTGATCGACCCCGACGAAAACCGTACTGGCGGTCACTGATCAGCTGGTGATCCTCTTTTCAATATTTTCATCTTGGGTGTCATTTTCATGGTTTTCGAGAATGTTAAAGCCGATAGTGCTGTTGAAATGTAAATCCAAGATGGCGACTACAGTAGGTATCAATTTTTTCATCATGGGTGTCATTTTCTTGGTTTTCGAGAGAATTGAAGCCGATAGTGCTGTCGAAATGTAAATCCAAGGTGGCGGCTGCAATAGGTATAAATTTTTTCATCATGGGTGTCATTTTTGTGGTTTTCTAGGGTGTTGAAGCCGATAGTGCTGTGGAAATGTAAATCCAAGGTGGTGGCTGCAAACTGCAATAGGTATCAATTTTTTTATCGTTAGTGTCATTTTCATGGTTTTCGAGGGTGTTAAAGCCGATAGTGCTATCGAAATGTAAATCCAAGGTGGCGGCTGCAATAGATATCAATTTTTTCATCTTGGGTGTCATTTTCATTGGTTTCGAGGGTGTTGAAGCCAATAGTGCTGTCGAAATGTAAATCTAAGATGGCGGCTGAAGTAGGTATCAATTTTTTCATCATGGGTGTCATGTCATGTTCATGGCTTTCGAGGGTGTTGAAGCCGATAGTGCTGTCGAAATGTATATCCAAGATAGCGGCTGCAATAGGTATCAATTTTTTCATCATGGTTGTCATTTTCATGGTTTTCGAGAGATTTGAAGCCGATAGTGCTGTCGAAATGTAAATCCAAGGTAGGAGCTGAAGTAGGTACCAAGTTTTTCATCATGGGTGTCATTTTCGTGGTTTTCGAGGGTACTGAAGCCGATAGCGCTGTGGAAATATAAACGCAAGGTGGCGGCTGCAATAGGTACCAATTTTTTCATCATGGGTGTCATTTTCATGGTTTTCGAGGGTGTTAAAGCCGATGTGCTATCGAAATGAAAATCCAAGATGTCGGCTGCAATAGATATCAATTTTTTCATCTTGGGTATCATTTTCATGGTTTTCGAGGGTGTTGAAGCCGATAGGTTTGTCGAAATGTAAATCCAAGATGACGGCTGCAATAGATATCAATTTTTTCATCTTGTTTGTCATTTTGGTGGTTTTCGAGGGTGTTGAAGCCGATAGTGCTATCGAAATGTAAATCCAGGATGGCGGCTAATTCGGTACCAATTTTTTCATCATGGGTGTCATTTTCATGGCTTTCGAAGGTGTTGAAGCCGATAGTGCTGTCGAAATGTAAATCCAAGATTGCGGCTGCAGTAGGTATCAATATTTTCATCATGGGTGTCATTTTCTTGGTTTTCGAGAGAATTGTAGCCGATAGTGCTGTCGAAATTTAAATCCAAGGTGGCGGCTGCAATAGGTATAAATTTTTTCATCATGGGTGTCATTTTTGTGGTTTTCGAGGATGTTGAAGACAATAGTGCTGTCGATATGTAAATCCAAGATGGCGGCTGCAATAGATATCAATATTTTCATCTTGGGTGTCATTTTCATGGTTTTCGAGGGTGTTGAAGCCGATAGTGCTGTCGAAATGTAAATCCAAGATGGCGGCTGAAGTAGGTACCAATTTTCTCATCATGGGTGTCATTTTCATGGTTTTCGAGGGTGTTGAAGCCGATAGTGCTGTCGAAATGTAAATCCAAGATGTTGGCTGCAATAGATATCAATTTTTTCATCTTGGGTGTCATTTTCAAGGGTTTCGAGGGTGTTGAAGCCGATAGTGCTGTTGAAATGTAAATCCAAGATGGCGACTACAGTAGGTATCAATTTTTTCATCATGGGTGTCATTTTCTTGGTTTTCGAGAGAATTGAAGCCGATAGTGCTGTCGAAATGTAAATCCAAGGTGGCGGCTGCAATAGGTATAAATTTTTTCATCATGGGTGTCATTTTTGTGGTTTTCTAGGGTGTTGAAGCCGATAGTGCTGTGGAAATGTAAATCCAAGGTGGTGGCTAGGGCTTCCATTCCGTAATTACGTAATTACGCAGTTACGTAATTACGCAAAAAATGAAACTTCTGACAAGTCCGTAACTGAAGGGTTGAAATCCGTAATTACGTAAGTATAAGTCCTTATTATCATCATCATCATATCAGCCTATTTCTACCCACTACTGCTAGGTGAAGGGTTTTAATAATAAATAAAAATAATATATAAATCAATTTAGCGACTTATTACATACAACATCCTCTTTTTTAAACAGTATGATAACCCAGGAGCCAACATTGAAACAGAACGAGCGGGTATTTCCACGTAGAGAATAAATTCAATCCGGAATATAATCTGTAGCTCTCGGTAATTCCCCGCGCTATATTTCAGTCTTGGATAACGTAGGACAATAATTCTCTTTGACACGTAAGTAATAGAGTTTAATTTTGGTAAACAATAATAGGCCAGGCCAGGATGGAATTACGGCGGAGCTCCTGAAAGCGGGTGGAAAACCGGTACTTGAAGTCCTTCAGAAGCTCTTTAATTCCGTCCTCCATGGTGGCACTACACCGGAGGCGTGGAGCAGAAGTGCGGTGGTCTTGTTCTTCAAGAAAGGCGACAACGCTCTCTTGAAGAACTACAGACCGATTTCCCTTCTGAGCCGCGTCTACGTGCTGTTTTCGAGAGTCATTACGAATCGTCTCGCGCGCAGACTTGACGACTTCCAGCCTCCCGAACAAGCCGGTTTCCGAAAAGGCTTTAGCACCATAGACCACATACATACCCTTCGGCAAATTGTACAGAAGTCCGAGGAGTACAATTTGCCACTATGTCTGGCGTATGTGGACTATGAGAAAGCCTTTGATTCCGTCGAAATTTGGGCGGTGCTGCAGTCCCTTCAGCGATGCCAAGTTGACTGTCGGTATATCGAAGTGTTGAAGTGCTTGTACAGTAGGGCTACGATGGCTATCCGAGTACAGAACCAGAGTACGAAACCTATCCAATTGCAGAGAGGTGTAAGACAGGGTGACGTCATATCCCCGAAACTCTTTACCGCTGCATTGGAAGATGTTTTCAAGCTTCTGGACTGGAAAGGATACGGTATCAACATCAATGGCGAGTACATCACTCACCTTCGATTTGCCGACGATATAGTCCTTATGGCAGAATCACTGGAGGACCTAAGCACTATGCTCAATGACCTCAATAGTGTTTCCCAACGGATAGGTCTTAAGATGAACATGGACAAAACAAAGATCATGTTTAATGTCCATGTCACACCTATGCCGGTAGTTGTTGGGAACACTAAGCTCGAAGTTGTTGACGAGTATGTTTACCTGGGACAAATAGTCCGACTAGGTAAGTCCAACTTCGACCGAGAGGTCAATCGACGGATTCAACTCGGTTGGGCAGCGTTCGGGAAATTACGGCACATCTTCTCGTCAGGTATACCTCAAAACCTTAAAACGAGACTGTACACCCAGTGCGTGTTGCCAGTGATGACATACGGAACTGAGACGTGGTCCTTCACTGCTAGCCGGATGAGGAAGCTCAAGGTCGCTCAGCGAGCTATGGAGAGGGCTATGCTCGGAGTTTCTCTGCGTGATAAACTCAGAAATGAGGATATTCGCAGTAGAACCAGAGTGACCGACATAGCCCAACGGATTAGTAAGCTGAAGTGGCAATGGGCCGGCCATATAGCTCGAAGAGCCGACAACCGATGGGGAAGAAAGGTTCTCGATTGGCAGCCTCGTACCGGCAGGCGAAGTGTAGGGCGTCCCCCCACTAGATGGAGTGACGACCTGGTAAGATATGCAGGAAGTCGATGGATGCAGGTGGCTCAGGACCGTGCTTTGTGGCATTCTTTGGGGGAGGCCTACGTTCAGCAGTGGACTTGTGAAGGGCTGTAATGAAACAATAGTTCACAGGGAATCCCCGCGTCTTTCTATGTGTGAGATTAGCTCTGATTTATTTTTAATGTATGAAAGAAAGTCTCAGTACTCATTTGTCTGTCATCAGGTTCAATTGACCTAGTCGATAGTTTTTTTGTTAAGTGACTGATGTGTAATTTTGAACACTGCTTCGCTGGAGAGATTTCATTTCGTGTATGAACGTATGGAACCACAACAAATATGTAAGTACTGGAATAAAATCTGTTATTTTATTTATTTTTCAAACGGTGAGACTGAGTATAAATTGTGATATTATTGTTTTATTATTGAATCTAACTAATGTGGCATAGGTATAAACGTTTGCGTGCGAGTTGCGAGGTTTTAAGTCGCACGTTAGTATGTTAGTTTTGTCCGCGCGTATCTCAAAAAATATCATTTCGTTCGACAATAATTAAATATATAGGCTAGCACCGACTTAAAAAAAATAGTTGGCATCTTTATTATCTCCCTTTCACTTATCCATTAATAAATTAAAGTTTTGAAGGCGGCTTGTTTTATAAAAATATTTTTATTTTTGTTTGTTTGTCCTTTTCCACGTCAAAGCGGAGCAACAGTTCATGATTTTTTGTATATATATAGTTGGGGGACTAGAGAGTGCTATATCAAATTTTACCTACATACTTACTATTTAGTTGTTAATTAAATTGTTTTACCTAATTGTTTTAGGTCGTCAACAAAGAAGAGAGTTTTCAAGGAGTTCTTAAACAAACGGATAACATCTTCAATCTGGGAACATTTTCTAAGGGCCGATAATTGACAAACCGTCGAGTGTAAACACTGTAAAAAAGTTTTAAAAACGCCTGGTGGTGCAACTGGAGCATTACATACTCACTTGCGGGCCAAACATATCACTGAAGTGCCACGAGCGAGTACTTCAACATCAGAGTCCGATAGTGCTCAAAGTCAAGAAAAAAGGAAGGGCGCCCCGGCCCCACATGAAGCACCCCAAAAGAAAACTAAACTCACGGATTGTTATGTAAGCGACTCTTCCATGGAGTTAAGAGTGACTAGAATGGCAGCATCGGATGGTATCCCGTTGAGCAAATTTTGTACTTCTGAAGACCTAAGGCATGTTTTCAAAAAATCCGGCTATGATCTACCGAAATCGCCAACAACTATAACCAGGATAGTTTTAGAGCTACATGATAATACAAAAAACGCACTGATACGTCTTTTAAAGGAAATGAAGTCCCAAAACAAAAGATTTACAATGACATTTGATGAGTGGACCTCTACCCGAAATAAAAGATATATGAATATAAATATCCACAGTAAAGATCTCGAACCAGCTAATTACAAAAATTTGGGTCTGGTGAGAATAAAAGATTCAATGCCAGCAGATGTAGGAACTCAGCTAATACAACAACATTTGAGCAACTTCGGACTTAGCCTCGAAGACATAGTTGCTTTCACAACAGACGGAGCCAGCGTAATGGTTAAAATGGGCAAAAATTTTGACGGCCACCATCAATTGTGTTTCGCCCACGGTATACAACTTGCGGTTCTCGATGTGCTATATAAGTCAAAGAACCAGTCAACGCCCAATCCCAACCCAGAGCAACAAGATAAAGAACTGGATTACGACTCTGAAGATTCTGAAGAAAACTATGGAGGATTTGATATCGAAGTACCAAGAATTCCAGAATCTGAATTTCTGTACAAAGATACTATAAAAAAAGTATGAGATTTGGTTAAATCTTTTAAAAAGTCACCCTTGAAAAATGACTTGTTGCATAAATACTCTGTAGAAGAATGTGGAAAGGGCCTGGATCTTATACTCGACTGCAAGACTAGGTGGAACAGCTTGTCGGATATGATTAGCCAATTTTTAAAATTAAAATCAAGTGTCATGAAGGCATTACTGGATTTGAAATCAAATATAAATTTTACAGAAAAAGAAATCCAAGACCTGCACGATATTCATCATAGTTTAGATGTTATAAAAACAACTGTGATGTCTTTGTGTCGCCGGGATTCAAACTTATTGACGGCAGATGCTGCTCTTCAGTTTATGTTAAATAAACTTGATCATCAGCACAACGAACTCAGTGAAATGCTGGCTATTTCCCTTAGAAAAAGAATAAAAGAGAGACGAACGAGTGTATCTGGTATTTTACAGTATTTGCATAACAATGACCAATTTTACGAAACCATATCAACAGAAACCTTCACAAAACCGACGTCAAATTATATAAGGACATATCATCATCATCATCATTACAGCCCTTCACAAGTCCACTGCTGAACATAGGCCTCCCCCAAAGAATGCCACAAAGCACGGTCCTGAGCCACCTGCATCCATCGACTTCCTGCATGTCTTACCAGGTCGTCACTCCATCTCGTGGGGGGACGCCCTACACTTCGCCTACCGGTACGAGGCTGCCACTCGAGAACCTTTCTTCCCCATCGGTTGTCGGTTCTTCGAGCTATATGGCCGGCCCACTGCCACTTCAGCTTACTAATTCGTAGGGCTATGTCGGTTATTCTGGTTCTACTGCGGATATCCTCATTCCTAAGTTTATCACGCAGAGAAACTCCGAGCATAGCCCTCTCCATAGCTCGCTGAGCGACCTTGAGCTTCCTCATACGGCCAGCAGTGAAGGACCACGTCTCAGTTCCGTAAGTCATCACTGGCAACACGCACTGGTTGTACAATTTCGTTTTAAGGTTTTGAGGTATGTCTGACGAGAAGATGTGTCGTAGCTTCCCGAACGCTGCCCAGCCGAGTTGAATCCGTCGATTGACCTCTCGGTCGAAGTTGGATATATTACAAGATTATTAGAAAGGCTGAAATTAACAGCTAACACAACGTCTGCACAGACAAGTCAAAGTCCAATACAACAAATAAACACAGGTCATACTGACTCCAGTGACGAAGAGTTAACTGTACCCCAGGAATTAGAAAAAGAGATATGTAAAGCCACGTCACAGGTAAACAAATCTACGGTTAACACAGATCTTGAGTCCATTGTTAGAGTGGAAATGTGCATCTATGATAGTGCTGGCGGTGGTCGTGGAGTTAGGTAAACTCCACGACCACCGCCAGCACTATAATATATGAGCGTATAATTATTTACTATCAATTACACCAACAAGTGTTGAAGCTGAACGTGCTTTTTCTTCAGCTGGTTATCTATGTAGTAAATTAAGAAGTTCATTAAGCGATAAAACACTAAACGCGTTGTCGTTTATGAGATCTCATTTTCAGGAAAAGTCAAATAAGTAAAATGAAAGAGCATTCTGTTAAGGAAAAAGATCTCTTTATTTTGTTATAAATCTATCTAATCTAATTTATCTAATATCTTTGTGTAGTGATTGGAGATTAAGTTATATGATTGGTATTCAATAAAAACTTTAGTTTAATCAAAGTTCTTGTACACTTCTTACATTACCCATTGCTACCTATAAAATAAAATATTCGATTTCAAAAATATCTTAGAAATTACGTAATTACGTAGTTACGTAATTGGACCACCAAAATTCGTAATCAGTTACGTAATTAATATATCCGTAATTTTGGAAGCCCTAGTGGTGGCTGCAATAGGTATCAATTTTTTTATCGTTAGTGTCATTTTCATGGTTTTCGAGGGTGTTAAAGCCGATAGTGCTATCGAAATGTAAATCCAAGGTGGCGGCTGCAATAGATATCAATTTTTTCATCTTGGGTGTCATTTTCATTGGTTTCGAGGGTGTTGAAGCCAATAGTGCTGTCGAAATGTAAATCTAAGATGGCGGCTGAAGTAGGTATCAATTTTTTCATCATGGGTGTCATGTCATGTTCATGGCTTTCGAGGGTGTTGAAGCCGATAGTGCTGTCGAAATGTATATCCAAGATAGCGGCTGCAATAGGTATCAATTTTTTCATCATGGTTGTCATTTTCATGGTTTTCGAGAGATTTGAAGCCGATAGTGCTGTCGAAATGTAAATCCAAGGTAGGAGCTGAAGTAGGTACCAAGTTTTTCATCATGGGTGTCATTTTCGTGGTTTTCGAGGGTACTGAAGCCGATAGCGCTGTGGAAATATAAACGCAAGGTGGCGGCTGCAATAGGTACCAATTTTTTCATCATGGGTGTCATTTTCATGGTTTTCGAGGGTGTTAAAGCCGATGTGCTATCGAAATGAAAATCCAAGATGTCGGCTGCAATAGATATCAATTTTTTCATCTTGGGTATCATTTTCATGGTTTTCGAGGGTGTTGAAGCCGATAGGTTTGTCGAAATGTAAATCCAAGATGACGGCTGCAATAGATATCAATTTTTTCATCTTGTTTGTCATTTTGGTGGTTTTCGAGGGTGTTGAAGCCGATAGTGCTGTCGAAATGTAAATCCAGGATGGCGGCTAATTCGGTACCAATTTTTTTATCATGGGTGTCATTTTCATGGCTTTCGAAGGTGTTGAAGCCGATAGTGCTGTCGAAATGTAAATCCAAGATTGCGGCTGCAGTAGGTATCAATATTTTCATCATGGGTGTCATTTTCTTGGTTTTCGAGAGAATTGTAGCCGATAGTGCTGTCGAAATTTAAATCCAAGGTGGCGGCTGCAATAGGTATAAATTTTTTCATCATGGGTGTCATTTTTGTGGTTTTCGAGGATGTTGAAGACAATAGTGCTGTCGATATGTAAATCCAAGATGGCGGCTGCAATAGATATCAATATTTTCATCTTGGGTGTCATTTTCATGGTTTTCGAGGGTGTTGAAGCCGATAGTGCTGTCGAAATGTAAATCCAAGATGGCGGCTGAAGTAGGTACCAATTTTCTCATCATGGGTGTCATTTTCATGGTTTTCGAGGGTGTTGAAGCCGATAGTGCTGTCGAAATGTAAATCCCAAGATGTTGGCTGCAATAGATATCAATTTTTTCATCTTGGGTGTCATTTTCAAGGGTTTCGAGGGTGTTGAAGCCGATAGCGCTATTGAAATGTAAATCCAAGATGGCGGCTGAAGTAGGTACCAATTTTCTCATCATGGGTGTCATTTTCGTGGTTTTCGAGGGTGTTGAAGCCGTTAGTGCTGTCGAATGTAAATCCTAGATGGCGGCTGAATTAGGTACCAATTTTTTCATCATGGGTGTCATTTTCATGGTTTTCGAGGGTGTTGAAGCCGATAGTGCTGTCGAAATATAAATCCAACATGGTGGCTGTAATAGATATCAATTTTTTCATCTAGGGTGTCATTTTCATGGTTTTCGAGAGTGTTAAAGCCGATAGTGCTGTCGAAATGTAAATCCAAGATGGCGGCTGAAGTAGGTACCAATTTTTTCATCATGGGTGTTATTTTCATGGTTTTCAAGGGTGGTGAAGACGATAGTGCTGTCGAAATGTAAATCCAAGGTGGCGGCTGCAATGGGTATCAATTTTTTCATCATGGGTGTCATTTTTGTGGTTTTCGAGGGTGTTGAAGACAATAGTGCTGTCGATATGTAAATCCAAGTTGGGGGCTGCAATAGGTATAAATCTTTTCATCATGGGTGTCATTTTCGTGGTTTTCGAGGGTGTTGAAGCCGTTAGTGCTGTCGAATGTAAATCCTAGATGGCGGCTGAATTAGGTACCAATTTTTTCATCATGGGTGTCATTTTCATGGTTTTCGAGGGTGTTGAAGCCGATAGTGCTGTCGAAATATAAATCCAACATGGTGGCTGTAATAGATATCAATTTTTTCATCTAGGGTGTCATTTTCATGGTTTTCGAGAGTGTTAAAGCCGATAGTGCTGTCGAAATGTAAATCCAAGATGGCGGCTGAAGTAGGTACCAATTTTTTCATCATGGGTGTTATTTTCATGGTTTTCAAGGGTGGTGAAGCCGATAGTGCTGTCGAAATGTAAATCCAAGTTGGGGGCTGCAATAGGTATAAATTTTTTCATCATGGGTGTCATTTTCGTGGTTTTCGAGGGTGTTGAAGCCGTTAGTGCTATCGAAATGTAAATCCAAGATGGCGGCTAATTTAGGTACCAATTTTTTCATCATGGGTGTCATTTTCATGGTTTTCGAGGGTGTTGAAGCCGATAGTGATGTCGAAATATAAATCCAACATGGTGGCTGTAATAAATATCAATTTTTTCATCATGGGTGTCATTTTCATGGGTTTCGAGGGTGCTGAAGCCGATAGTGCTGTGGAAATGTAAATCCAAGGTGGCGACTGCATTAGGTATCAATTTTTTCATCATGGGTGTCATTTTCATGGTTTTGGAGGGTGTTGAAGCCGATAGTGCTGTTGAAATGTATTTAAACTACTTTAAAAAAAATTCCGTATAATCATGCTATACGTAATTTTATTAATGCGGTGGCATTCTCAATTGGATCTACCATTTTAATATATTAACACGAAATTTGTTTTATTTTACATTATGTGTAATGAATAATATGTAGTCATCTATTTCCTCGCGAAATTTCTTAAATGGCTATATTAAGCACTCCACTAGCGACTTTGTCAACTAAACAGATAAGTTGGTGGCATGAAGTTAACTTCATGGTTGTACACATACAAAATTACTGCTTAGAAATGTGACAACTAGGGACATCTAGCTAACTACCTAAAGAGAATAAGACTCACCTAAAGTCTATACGGCTTTTTGTGTGAATGGGGTAAAATATAATATGACCGATTTCGTTGCAGGAAGGTCAATTTGTTAAGAAATGTTTTGAACAAAACTACGGATATTCCAAAAAGTAGAAAAATTCAAAAATTTGCAAAAAATTAAAGAAAAAAGGCACTAAGGCATTGTTTTGTGTATTTACTACATAATACTCTAGAAATCGATAAACTTCTTACTAAACTGATAAACTTAAATACCGTAAATAGCAGCTTACTACACGGCAGCATGTTTCGTTTGGTGAGTGTAGAGAACCGGAGACTCTTTTTACTGGAAACGAGGCATTTCATCTTAGTCCTCGGCAGCGGTGACAACGCATCTGCATTTTGATTCTCAATCGAGTATACCTAGTCAGGGCATAAGTATTTTCACACAGTAAAAACTTTTCTTTTTGAATGCTGGCCACAAAAAAGTTTATTGAATTCGAATTTCGAATTGATCATGAAAATAAAACTGTATACTTTTTAGAATTTTACTCATTTTTAAATATGGAGTGGACGCTTAAAGAAGACCGTGTTGCAGTTATTGCGTTACATCGTTGCGGTTACGCGCCTATTCAACTTTTTGACATACTGAAAAATTTGAATATAACCAAAAGATTCGTTTATCGTAGCGTCAAGCGATACAATGAAGACTCTAGTGTAGATGACAGGTCAACAAGTGGTCGCCCTCGGTCTGTTAGGACTCCAGCAGTGATAAAAGCTGTGAAGGCGCGAATTCAAAGAAATCCCAAACGTAAGCAGAAACTGTTGGCCCTTCAGATGGGGTTAAGCAGAACCACGGTGAAAAGGGTGTTAAATGAAGACTTAGGGCTTCGGGCATATCGAAGAAAAACAGGACATCGTTTGAATGCTCGTCTAATGGACCTGAGACTGAAGAGATGCCGCGCTTTGTTGAAGCGGTACGCGGGAAAAAATATCGGGAATTTCTTTTTTCGGTTGAAATAATTTTTACCGTAGAAGAGAGCTACAACAAACAAAATTATAAGGTGTACGCACACAGTAGTGAAGAAGCGAGCAACCGTATTCCGCGTGTCCAACGAGGTCATTTTCCATCCTCGCTCATGGTATGGTTGGGAGTTTCTTATTGGGGCTTAACAGAGGTACATTTTTGTGAGAAAGGTGTAAAAACGAATGCAGTTGTGTATCAAAATACAGTCCTGACGAACCTTGTGGAACCTGTTTCTCATACCATGTTCAATAACAGGCACTGGGTATTCCAACAAGATTCGGCGCCAGCTCATAGAGCGAAGAGCACACAAGACTGGCTGGCGGCGCGTGAAATCGACTTCATCCGGCACGAAGACTGGCCCTCCTCCAGTCCAGATTTGAATCCGTTAGATTACAACATATGGCAACACTTGGAGGAAAAGGCCTGCTCAAAACCTCATCCCAATTTGGAGTCACTCAAGACATCCTTGATTAAGGCAGCCGCCGATATAGACATGGACCTCGTTCGTGCTGCGATAGACGACTGACCGCGCAGATTGAAGGCCTGTATTCAAAATCACGGAGGTCATTTTGAATAAACTTTAGTGTCATAAGAATCTATGTTTTGTTAAGTTCATTTTGGTATATAAATGGTTACATAATGAATAAACTTGTTTCAATTATTTTATATTAAACATGTGACAGAATTTATGACCTGACTAGGAAAACGTAGATGTCTATGGGCCACAGCATCCACTTACCATCAGGCGAACTGTGTGCTCGTTTGTCACCCTTGTTCTATAAAAAAATACGATTGACCTATACTATACTAATTTCAAAGTTATTTTAAGAAAACAGTTTTTTCGAAAATATTCGTTTACGATTTCTGTTCATCACATTCGCGTCAATCTATTTTAATACGGTTTGCAGTAATCGACGGCGTTTTTCGAATTTAAAAGCTGATTCAATTTTGGAATTGATCGTTACGTCTGTTTAAAAGCTATTTAAAAAAAAAACATTTTCTTGAAAATTTTATTTTTAGATTTTTCAAAATCTACCGGTCCAAATCGGTTCGAATGGTATATAAAATCTAAGTTTGGTGAAGTCCTTTTGGAACGCCGCCAAGTTTGTTCAAATCGGTCAAGCCATTCAAAAGTTATGGGAGGTTACACACACACAGAAGCACGCTCGTCCCTTTTAATGACCTAATGAATATCACAAGTTCAAGGTGGCAACTAGATCGTCGTTCAAATATGTATATTAAAGTCTTCATTCCCTATTTTCCCACCCTAAGGCATGGATATCTTTTTCTTTTAATTTGTATGGGAGCATCCCTGAAGTATAGCCTTTTTAATTAAAAAAAAGTAATAAAATGATTTTAGTCAGTGTCGAGAAATCGGTGAACACAAACAAGTAAGTATGAATCGATTTACGCATCGAATATACAACTTTCCCGTTTATTTGTAGTCTTGTAGTCGTTTATCGAATGTGTACTCTGTAGTATTCCACTACTCACTATCTCACTAGGTCAAGAAGTATGCATCCCTTTTTAGGGTTCCGTACCCGAAGGGTAACCAACGGGACCCTATCACTAAGCCTCTGCTGTCCGTCCGTCCGTCTGTCAGCGGGCTTTATATCAAGATCCATAATACGTAGACAGTGGAAATTTTCACAGAATTTGTATTTCTGTTGCCGCTATAACAACAAATAATAAAAATAACCCCACTATAACCTGTTATACGGTGGTATGGAACCCTTCATGCGCGAGTCCGACTCGCACTTGGCCGGTTTTTTTAGTAATACGAGGGTGACACTGAAAGTTCTTAGAAAATCAAAAACTTAACTAACTAGCAAGTTATTAGTTTTATTATATCTTTTCAAAATAGTGTCCATTTACATCAATACATCGCTGCATCCGATGAAACCACTGAGAAAAGCACTTTGCCCACTCGTATTTAGGGGTCTCTTCGACGGTATTTTGAAACGCAGACACTACTGCCTCGGCGACCATAAAACGTTTTCCTCGAAGTTTTTCTTTTATTTTCGGAAATAAATAAAAATCGCAAGGTGCGATGTCGGGGCGGGTGACCCAGTAATTCCACGTCTGACGTCGCCAAGTAGTCAATTGTTTGCTTGGCGGTGTGCGACGAGGCGTAGTCGTGGTGAAGGAGGATCCTACTGCAAGGTCGTTTCTCCAGAACTTTTTCCAAGACAAGTGGCAAACAATTGTTAGTGTACCACTCTGCAGTAACTGTTTTTCGATCCTCTAAAACAATTGTTGCGTAATGACCTGTCGTTCCGGAGAATGAGACCACCATCTTTTACCACGCTTCGACCTCTCTTCACTTTAGTTGGCAACTCCTCGGAAGGAAACACCCAGCCCAGACAGCAGACTGTCTCTTAGTTTCAGGATCATAACAATAAATCCAGCTTTCGTCACCCGCAAGTATGTTGAACACAGCATTTGAGTTACCTCGGTTAAACCAATTGTAAACAGTGGCACGAGATCATCATCGTGAAAGGCCTCTCGAAGTCTATCATAATTTTCCTGTTGACTTAAATGACATCGAAAGTCATAAAAACTCATTGTACGAAAATTTTCTCACGTTAAATTCATGCTTACGTGACACAGACAATTTTCAATTTGCCACCAAATCGTAATAGTCCACGGGCCCACATATAAGGGATTTCAGTGATTAATAACAGGCTGAAAGTTTATACACAGCTTCGTTTTGACGAGACACCTAACATTTATCATTGGACCAAATTCTGATAGTGGGAGGAAAAAGCGCGATAGGGAGCGAAACACGACGATTTGATGAGTGTCCCAAATTAAATAATAACATTTTCTAAAATTCAATACTTCGAGAAAATACGATGGAAAACTGAGAAAAACTTGTGGCATACAAAATGAATGGTACCTTCCGAGTGACCCCCAGCTCTAACATGTCAGAATGGTGACTTGGAAAAATTTATTAATGACAAGCTGATTTTTGTTTTGGGGCTTGCAAAATATATATTTTTTATAAAAAATGCATCGGCATACAAATTTGATGGTAATTTTTTTGAGACCTACACTCGAAAGTTGTCAAGATTATGTCAATTTTTTTTTGATTAATAACAACTTCTTTTTTAATTTTTTCTGTTAAGAATCAAACGTATAACACCATGAAACTATTGGCATACAAAAATGTGGAAGCGATTAATTACAAATGAACTTTTCGAAATTTTAAAACAAATTAAATCTTGAAAACATTACATGTTTTACATGTCCTGTACATAATTTTCGCCAGCTTTTGTTTGAAATTGATGTTGAAAAAGGATGATGAACTCTTTCTTCCAGAAGCAGCTCCACAGGAAGTGTACCTAGTCGAGCCCCGACGGTTCGACAAAAAATTAGATTGACTTCATTATGACGACTAGACGCCAACTGTTCAGTGATGTCTCAGTGATCGCGAGAGTGAAAACTGGTAGCGATCACCGAATAGTTAGAGGCACACTGAACCTAAACGTTTGGAGCGATCTTGTCTCATGAAGTCAACGCTCCGTCGCCCTCGTGCTCTAATCCAAAATCCCGAAACCTTTCGGCTCGAGGTATAAAACCGTTTTCAGTGCCTAGAAGGTTGCAATGCTCATAACAGCTCAAGACAAGCTCGTGGAAACTGACTATGCGGTTAGAGCTAAGTTAAGTAAACCCACTGTAGAAGAACTCAAAAACACTCCGATCACACTCTTAATCTCATGGCTGACAGACAGGAAATTAACTTTATCAGATTTGACAGCATACAGGCAACTGAACAGACAGATATCCAAATGCATGTGGCGAGACTTACGCAACGTCAATACAGCTCGTATTGAAGAAGTGGTCGAGCGGAACCAGGTCTCCGATGTTTTTGCCAGGGATCTGTCTGCCAGAATATAATTCTATCTATCAAGAAAATTGTATTGTATCATGTATTGATGATTCTTTCAGGAGAAAGAATGTATCTAAAATATATATGTTTTTCAGATTCTAAATGTAATAATTTGGCTATCAAAAACCAATTTTAAAAAACACTAAAACAGGAACACCCAGCGCTAAATACATTATATGGAAAAAAAATATATAAAACAATAAATATATTTCTTGTCAAGTAGATCAAAATTGCCCCTTAGATACGCCATGTAATTTAAATTAATAGAATAAGATATTACGGATTAGTAAGCTGAAGTGGCAGTGGGCCGGCCATATAGCTCGAAGAACCGACAACTGATGGGGAAGAAAGGTTCTAGACTGGCAGCCTCGTACCGGTAGGCGAAGTGTAGGGCGACCCCCCCACGAGATGGAGTGACGACCTGGTAAGACATGCAGGAAGTCGATTGATGCAGCTGACTCAGGACCGTGCTTTGTGGCATTCCTTGGGGGAGGCCTATATTCAGCAGTGGACTTATGAAAGGCTGTAATGATGATGATGATGATGATGATGAAGATATTAAAAGTTAAAAAATCACTCGCAAAAAATAATTACAACATAAACACAAACTGATTGCGGAGGACGCTCAGAGCCTGTAAATTAAGTACAAGGGGCGCGTCGCGAAGCCCCCTATAATTAATTTTCCATTACATAGATTGTCTCATAGGGAGATTTTGCCAAACGTGTGGCAGGCGAGTTGGCTACCGCATTTTTTTAATTATTTTAATTTGTTATCAGGATATTCTTACAACCTGTGAACTGCGGTTGGCAACCCGGTTGCTAGTCGTGGTACCTATAGAAAATATCCAATTACAACATAAACACAAACTGATTCCGGAGGACGCTCAGAGCCTGTAAATTAAGTACAAGGGGCGCGTCGCGGAGCCCCCTATAATTAATTTTCCATTACATAGATTGTCTCATAGGGAGATTTTGCCAAACGTGTGGCAGGCGAGTTGGCAACCGCATTTTTTTAATTATTTTAATTTGTTATCAGGATATTCTTACAACCTGTGAACTGCGGTTGGCAACCCGGTTGCTAGTCGTGGTACCTATAGAAAATATCCCCCCTATGAAGTAACCTATGGCCAATGGCAATAGCATCACGGCAATCTATGGGAAGCCTATGTTCAATGGTGCACTTTAATAGGCTGTAAAAGTAACGGTAGCGGTTATCAGGAAGATGCTGCGCTGCCGATGTTCTATTTCAGTTTCCCTATGTCGCCTCTTACGGCAACCATGGGACAATAAGGGAAAGTACATATTATTACACCGCCACTACACGGAGGGAACCTGAACAGGAGATTGCAGCAGCATGTTACTAAATTCTCAATTAAAAATTACAACTGAAAACTATTAAAAACTGCGGTTACCATTAAGCAAATCTGTGGGGGAGGCCTATCTCAGTAGTGCTCTTTTGATAGATTGTAACGATAACAGTAAATGGGACCACCATGAACTATTTAAAATAATAAGAATCTTTAAAATCAATTCAAGATATTGTGTAACATACATGCGAATTGAGAACCTCTTGTTCTATGCAGGATTCGAATCCGTGGCCCGCAGCGAACCTCTTAGCAACAGTGCTACGGTCATGTTAAATAATGTAATATTTCATATTTTTATGATTATGAAAAACTTGTCAAGCGTGAGAATGTGTTCCTTATTCAGTACAAACGTTATGAAACTATTAGCGGTTAGCAACCGCTATTAGCGGTGCTGGGATTAGTGGTGACGGGAATAGTGCACGCAATTGAGGGAGGGCTGGAGGTGCCATTCATACTAGGTAAGACACATCATTTTATTTTATAACGCGGATATTTGCGAAGTAAATTTTTCTAAAAGCTTTTAAGTTTTGTTTATATCATCACAGATTATCTAATAGTTACTACGTAAATGGTCATGTGACGTAGGCTCAGTTCCACAATTTTCCATTTAGCAGCAATCCTATAGGTGATCTCAGCTTTCATGTCAATGTCAGCTATAATAGTGAGATAATAGTACTAATAATTAAGCATTGCATTCTGATGGTATTCTTCAAGTTTTTTAAATAATTTTCCGACAAGGTAAATATTTTTAGTTTTTTAATTATTCCCTGGTCATTTATGACTAAGAAAGAAATTTAGAAATCGAAGTTTATTTCAAAGCTTTTTAAGCAAGTAATTTATGTTGCATGCTGATGATTATATCAGCGACAAAAACAAACATAAAATCGGCATAAATTGTGGTTTATATTGCAAAATATGTTACTTTATTTCAAACCCGTAAACTGGACATGTTAAAAAGTTAACTATCCCTTGAAAAAAGTTCATGCCGTATATTACCTATAGGTACATATCTTTATTTTTATATGAGCTTTTGAATTGTCAGTAATCCCCAAGTTTAACGGTGGAGACCTGCGCTTGCTGTATCGACCGCTAAAATTCTAGAGATGGGCTTTCGTCGTATATCGAAGATATATATATGAGAAAAAAAATTAAATGATATGTATTCCTTTTTATTTTTTCAATGTCATGTGTAAATAATTAATTTAATTAAATAATTACGAGACTTACTCATAAGCGTTAGGTTCTGTAATTTATGATAACATTTGTTCGTTTTGATGTTTTTGGCGGAATTTGGATTTTAGGTGGCAATTAGGTACTTTCCATTACATTATTTTTGCCAAGCAGTTTTTCGAGATAGAAACCACAATTTTAACTATTTATGCCGCTACACAACTGTGAAGTGCCTCGATGCGATAACGCCCTGTAGCCTTCTTTATTGAAGTTGATTACATAAGGACATTGGTTGCAGTAGCCACCACCATCAGGTGAACTGTTAGCTCATTTGTCACTTTAAAAAATATAAAAATTAAAGAAAAACTGCACTAAAACTTTAATTACGTTCTATAAACTGAAGCTAAGCCGATGGGCACTTTTACATTCACCAGAAAATCACCAGCACGGCGCTGGTGCCGGCACCGGCCTGGTTGCCGGGGAAGCAAAAATTCATAGCATGTGTTTCCACTTACCGACGCCGGCGCCGACACGGCGTTGACTCACACCGGTGCCGTCACCGGCGCCGGGACAGCAAGCTTCGCGATCGATGCCGGCCGGTAAAACTGCATGTGTATAATTGTGTACGTATTGTACACGTGTGCGTGTGCGCGGGGCGAGGTAAAAGGGACGCGATGAGATTGAGACTCGAAATTGACTTGTGAAATGATAAAATGTCTCCTCGCTCATGCTGAAGTAGTTGAAATATTTTTGGGGGTTCATTTTCAACTTTTCAAATGGGGTATACTATGTTCTTTTTAAGATTTGATGAATTCAAAATTTGATTTTTGGGCGTTGATTATATTTTCGTCTTTAAGAGATATAAAATAAATACGACGACTTGACGAGACTGAGAAATGAGTTGTAGAACTGAAATCCGTTTTAGTACTTTCCAAAAACCGACCTTAGATCGGCACCGGCACTGGCACAGTAGTAAAACGAAGCCCTGGCACGGGTGCCATGCCGGCGCCGAGCTTGAGTTGTGAGTTGATTCCGCATGAGTAACACTAAAGTGGCACTAAAGCCGCTTACACACGGTCCATTTTGCTTTACGTCCTACCAAGATCACGCAATTTGCGCGAAGAACACAGGATATTGGCGGGATGTACAGCACGACAGACCGTATACGAAGCGCTTAAGCTTGAGACAGTGAATTCAGAAGTGGGGTTGTGTTTTACTTGTTTTTTTACCTTTCCGTTACTTTTTTTGGCTTACTTTATTATACGTTACGTCGTTACATGCTTAGGTTTTAATAGAATTTAGTTAAAAGTATACCTCAAGTACTATCTACATAATATTTTTTATTAGCAGTTTATATTACCTTCGATGTTTCTATTTTTTTTTTCTACTTCATTCAATTTAATTGATAAACGATTTAACAATGATAAATGTTGGTGACGAAATCCTTAAATTATTATATATTTCGCTACTTTTGTCAATATTTCATAATCTACGTTTTAAATTTATTATCGTATTTTAGGTACCAACGTTACCATTCAGTATTTCTCATTTTATATTTGGATAAACCAAATAAACCATTTGTCTAACTTGACAGACAATAAGGCGCTGCACAAACGTGGACACTTTTTGTTACCGACACGGCACACTATCACAGACAACCGTAGTTGCTGTGCCCGGTAGCGGCAATCAGACACAGTCGCCGGTTGCTACTTCTGGTCACTGGTAACAATTCGTTGCTTGTTTTCCGTCAGTTTGGGAGGTTACTAATTAGGTAACCTCCGAGGAGGACGATGACTCGGAAGTGGTCTCGAGAAATCTTGGTAGCACTGCGAGGTTGCTGGTTCCAGCAAATATTGCCCCCGGGACGTGCTATTAGTACAGCAAAGCGATGGAGTGGCCCCGGTTGCATTCCGAACGGACACTTTTTGAGTGACGGTCGTTATGTGTCAAGTGGAAGCAACTGGACACAAAAATAGTCTGCGTCTGCACAAGGAATGGCTGATTTCATATTGATTACATGAAAATAAAATATTCACCGGTAGCTTGTATCCCACATAAGATACAAAAGTGTCTACGTTTGCGCAGCCTTTAAAATTTATATTGTGCGAATGGCTTTATTATATAATATTTGGGGAATGTCAAACAATGGAGAAATTTTCATAATAAGTACAAATTCCTATCGATAGTGAAAGTCAGTGCCTAAAATTCAAGGGCTGTTTGGCGGCACAGCGGCGCGGCAGTGGTGGTCCGACGGACGCGCGGGCGGCGGCGTCTCGACGCGGCCTAACGCCGCGACACCGCGTACACTAGTCTCGAAGTTGAAGCTTGCCATCACCTTAAACTTCACAATGGGCCAAATTGCAGGCGCCGAATGCGCTCCAAATGATGACGACGAAGAACCTCGCATACACGTCAATCCCACTGAACAATCGCTGGTAAGAAATGTAAGATTACATCTACGTGTGGTTGTGAAATAATTTAGGTATTGTGATATTTGTTTTGAATAAACATTAAATAATCACGATGATTACAATATTAATTCATAATAAACATTTACAATTCATCTCATTAGTAGGTATGAATAAAGAACCATCTTTTAACGTTACATAAACATCCGACCTAATTTTATTTGATTTTGGGCAGATATTCTTATTTCATTTTGTTTATAAATTGTATATCTAACAGTAAAACACAAAAAGCAAACGGGTAAATAGTTCATCTGATGGTAAGTGAATGCTATGGCCCATAGAAATTTACATCGATCCTCGCTCAAAAATCAAAAAGCAGATGCGTTGTCACTCTAAAGAACTAAGATGGAATATCTTCTTACTGGTCGAAGTGGCTCCAGTTCTCGTCATTCACCATACCAAACACAGCAGCATTAAGCTTGTATTTCACGCTGGTATTCTATGTGAGCGTGGACTCTTTCCGGTCGAGTCGGCCAAGGCGTGCTGCAGCCATAATATGCCTCAGCGTAGAACCACCTGACGGCGTGACCACGTTTCATTTATAAAAAAATATGATAATATTTTAAAAATTAATTATCTTCTCATTTATGTCTGTAAATAAAGGGCTCTGTTTTTTCTCCTATACGAAGAGTGCTGGAGAAAATTACTTATACAAAAAGTCCAAAAAGAATGTCACTTCGCTGGTTCTTGCAGCCATTTTTAATAGGTCAGTAGACTTCACCCTCACTTGTACGTACAATCATATTTTAATCAGCAGAGTGTACGTACACTCTGCTGATTAAAATATGAGGCCCTGACCAAAGAGAAAGTAATCACTACGCTTGGCCCCGATGACCTGCAACCGAAATGATGGACACAAATCAGTCTAGTCTATAGTTGAATCTCAGTCACACAGACTAGTTGCATAAGGCTGCATTACTACCAGAGCTGTAAGATGTATTTAAGCGGTGCATTAGGAAAAAATCTACTTACTTCATTTTCCAAAACTCTGACCTTAGCGGAGGAAGGTCTTTGTATATAGAAAAAATTTGGCGGTATATCACGTGCCCCAATAACTAGTTTCGAATTTAACGACAAACTAGTAATTTTTCGTAAGTATAGTTACATTACATACTACCAGAGCACTAAGCTCGAAGTTGTTGACGAGTATGTTTACCTGAGACAAATAGCCCGACTAGGTAAGTCCAACTTCGACCGAGAGGTCAATCGACGGATTCAACTCGGCTGGGCAGCGTTCGGGAAGCTACGACACATCTTCTCGTCAGACATACCTCAAAACCTTAAAACGAAATTGTACAACCAGTGCGTGTTGCCAATGATGACTTACGGATCTGAGACGTGGTCCTTCACTGCTGGCCGTATGAGGAAGCCCAAGGCCGCTTAGCAAGCTATGGAGAGGGCTATGCTCGGAGTTTCTCTGCGTGATAAACTTAGGAATGAGGATATCCGCAGTAGAACCAGAGTAACCGACATAGCCCAACGGATTAGTAAGCTGAAGTGGCAGTGGGCCGGCCACATAGCTTGAAGAATCGACAACCGATGGGGAAGAAAGGTTCTCGAGTGGCAGCCTCGTACCGGTAGGCGAAGTGTAGGGCGACCCCCACGAGGTGGAGTGACGACCTGGTAAGACATGCAGGAAGTCGATGGATGCAGGTGGCTCAGGACCGTGCTTTGTGGCATTTCTTGGGGGAGGCCTATGTTCAGCAGTGGACTTGTGAAAGGCTGTAATGATGATGATGATGATAGTTACATTGCAACGAAAAGAAACGAAACAAAAGTTATGTTGAGAGTGCAATGCATATGTTGTTTCTTTCGTGCTCGTGCATTTAAGAAGTATAAATAGACAAAAGAAATATCGCAAAAAATATTGAAATAACTTCAATAGACCAAAAATACATATCACAAGGTTAACGTTTTTATCTACTAAGCTCATTTTATTGTAATTATAACATGTAATATATATATATATATATATATATATATATATATATATATATATATATATATATATATATATATATATGTTATCTGATGTATAAGTAAAGTAGTCACTCAATAGGTGCGTTTCATAAGAAACTGAAACACTGATACCTACTTCGGTACAATCACCTTGGCTAGAAACTCACTCTACTTAATTTAAACAAAAAACATTATTAAAACCAGTGACGCCTTCTCCATCACTAGTTACATTACTTTTCGTAAAAATCACTAACGCATTAAAACACTAGGCGCGGCCTCTAACTTCACCTGCACAACTCACCCACGGGCACGGGCCCGGTAGACCATGAGGCCAGGAAAGTACAGTACTCGGAAGTAAAAGCCTTCTTGACCCCAGCGAAGGATATGGTCTATGACTCCACCGCTAAACAAGTTTCGGCCGCGGAGGGTAGGGAAAACCCGTCCCGCCTCAGTTCACCAACGTCCAGAGTGAGCTAAGCAGGCGCAATCGAAGCGGTCACCTCGGGCAATCCTATACTTTGAGCCAACCAAGTAGGTTCCTCTCTGTTCACCGTGAATGACCACGCCACGGCTACTAATCCCCCCATCCCCGCGCAACGACAGCTTTGTCGTTGTAGGCATAGTCATTTGGGAGTGTAGTACCGCTCAGCTCCCTTGTATATCTCTAGTGGTAATTTAGCTTTAAGAGTAAATCAGGGGTGCTAGTAGAGCAAACTTACTTTATATCACTGAAATTATACGAAATTAAATCCAATTATAACAAACACAATTAATTTTTTTGCTTTTATTTTTATAAAGTAGGCTACCCAGAGACCAGAGAGCACTATTTCCAATTGAAGTTAATTTTAAAAAAGCGCCTGCTTGTTATCAACGAATGAGAAAAGTGCGATGTCTTGCTTATATCTTTTACTCTTAACAATAGTGAACTTACAAAAAATGCAATATAAAAGGGATGTTTTAACTCTCTCAGAGTTTAATTTAAATACATTGAAATTTTTATTTTGAACTGACTTGAAATAATGAGTAGGTTATATTAAATTCAATGCATAATATTATAACAATAAAGTTTTCGGAAACGCCTGAAACAATTTTAAAAATATTATTTATGAATAGTATAGTCACCGTAAGATAAAGAATGGTACTACCATTTTACTCTTATGTGTGGAAAAATAGGATGAAGTTTTTATTGTAACTATTGAAAAGACATGTTCGTACGTGGTAGAGCCGTGCTGCAGCTATATTAATAGTATAGTTGTAGCACGAGTGGGTCGGCTCGACCGGGGAAGGACCACGCTCTCACAGAATATCAGCGTAAAATAGCACCTTAATGCTGCCGTTTCGTATGGTGAGTGTAGAGAACCGGAGACCCTTTTTACTGGCAAAGAGGCATTCCATCTTAGTCCTCACGGGTGACAACGCATCTGAACTTATCCTATAAGAAAACATACAATGTACATTAGTACGCGCGACCGACGTACGTACACTGTATTACTTAGTTAACACGATCAACACGATCTGGCCATGTACCGGACTGCTCTATTATGTACCTAGCAATGAGGGCTAATAATATTCTGCTCGCCAGATGTCGCTAGTTGACACTAAGGTAAAGTTTTTTGTTACACAATGTAATTTAATTGAGAAATTGGTTTTTAATAAAAGTTTATTAGTTTCTAGAGTATTATATTAATACACAAAACAATGCGTCAGTGGTTTGGTCTTTAATTTTTTGCACATTATAACTTTTTTTAATTTTTCTACTTTTATGAATATCCGTGGTTTGGTTTATTTATTTTTAATCTTATTACATAATAAAAAAAATATAGGTAATAGTACAGAAAGAGACAATAATTTTTACATTTTCCGAACAAATTAACATCCCCGCTATGAACTCTGTCAAATATTATACCGCACTTTCTAGTGGCGCCACCCTGGTGGCAGAAAAAGTCGTGGATGCCCTCATTAATATACTCTTTGTCTTTGGTACATAGTTCCCATTATACTCTCTGTGGTTCCCAGTATTAGTTGTCTATGTGCAGTTAACATATAGTTTGACATTTTATTTTTTCAACAGTTGTCGCTGTCGGTCTGGTAGCGTTTGAGGTAGTTTGTCGGCTCATTATTTTTTTGTGTCAAATATTGTGGATAAAACCATTTAAATTGAACAAAACGCTTAAACCAGCCGTGTCCCAGGCATATTTGCTTTGTTAAACCGAAAACAAATAATTATTATTAACTTCACTTTTAAAGATTAAAAACGAAAAGATACTGTTTCTTGACAGTTAAAGGTTTTTGTTATTGTTTTTATACTGTACAATTTATTAGTGGTGTAATTAGTTTTGGTTTTGCTTAATTAGTTAAATATAAAGGAATTAATCAAAGAATTTAGAAATGTCGGCACATTAAATGGTGTGCATTTGAACATTGTTTTTATACGTTTTAGTGGCAACATCAGTGTTATATTTTTGTAACAGTGCATAGATCAAAAGAATCAAAGATGTCTAAGGTATCCCTCAGTAATGTGCCCTCAAATCCTCGAATAAATCGTCTGAGAACATTTTCAAGAGTAAGTATCTATATTTCTAGGTTTTTTAATCCAATTTATAGCCAAACGTATAATTTTTAGGTTATATTATTGTGTTGACCTTCATGCTAATTTTTAGCCTAAATATTTTTTATAGTAAATAATACCTAAATTTAACATTAAAATATTCAGGAATCATAGTGCATAATACATACTTAAGTCTCACGACTGTCACCCCGAGAGGTATAGGCAGTGACTTGGTACATTTGGAAGTATGAAAATTTGGTATGATCCTGACTCACCTCTCTTCCTTCTTTTAAATACATACTAGTTTGTTAAGGATACTCTTATGATTCATTGTGATCAGTAACAATATCATCATTATCGTTGTTCCAGCATTTCAAGAGTTGACTGCTAAGTATAGGCTTTTCGCAAGTAAAGCCACAAAATGTGGTCTTAAGCTAACTGCGTCCATATATGCCTGAGACATTAATCCATCAACTTGTCTATGGATGTACAGATATAATTATTTGCAGGCTATTTGTCCACTTGTCCTGGATTAGGGTGTGAATATCCATTAATTGTTTATAGAAAATTCATATCCTAGTTAAAATGAATTTCCAAAAAGAGAACAAAGGGCTTTAAAATTTGAGTTTCTAAGATTGATATGCCAACTTGTAAAAACTGCCTGGTTATATAGAGGCCCCTGTCTAGACATTGATTGTTTAGTAATTTGAGGTATTATGTATATTAGTGGTCTCTGAATGGCTTCAACAGTAATTCATTAATATTTAAGGTGGTAAATATTAAGTAAGCTTTATTTAATTTGCAACTTATTATTCATAATGTTTAATCTGTGTTTTTAAATGTAGATATTGAATTTACACAGAATAAAATATATGCTTTTTTGCGTTGATATATATGCACTCCACACACCATTGAAAAAGGAATATTTGATGTCACACAAAACACATCTCTTTCTTGGTCTTATGAACATAAACGGGTAATTCTCATTTTTGAAAAAAATCTCTGTGACTATCATTTTTCTAAGCTGTAGTACCTAAATATCGGGATTGCGATTTGTGTTTAATAACATATAAGTAATATATTGTAAATTTAGCATATATATATGTAAATTAACTACATAGTTATTTTTTTATTAAGAGTCAAATAATCAAATATGTCCCTACCGTGGGTGTGATTCCTCTGACTATGCGAGAAAAAAATTTAATGGCTAAGAAAACCATATAATAAATAAGTGAAAAATAATACCAATATTAACTACTATCAATTTACTACTTTAATATGTAAACATTATGTCTATATTTATACAGATTCTTCATTTTATCATTTATAAAAGTTTGTGATCAATTTATTTGTCCTTTCCATGGATGTATGTCACACCAGTCATATTTTATAAAAATATTGTGCGTGTATCCAAACGCAACTGCGCATAAACAAAGTAATCATCCGCCATTTTGACTCAGTTGTTAGTTTCTACCGGCGTTGTAACCGCTACGAGAAAATCTTACTTAGGTTTTTATTCTCAAAACTCGTCAAGCATAAGTGGTCACAACTGTGTTGATCGTCAAAGGTATGTATACTTCATTTCTCATCTTTGGTATTGTAGTTTAATTGCATTTATGTATCAAAAACACTACACTAAATTTGTATGTTCATGCTTGATTTGGAGGTTATGTTTCTACGACTTTAATGAAAAAAGTCACTTTCATGGACGTCACTTCTATAGATCCGTGGATAAAAATTTAGCCATGGATGTGACCATTGACCAATGGAAGTGACAATTGTGAAGTATATGGGCGTGGCTTTGCGGAATGCTTGCTTTATTTATTTATTTTGATTTTAGATGCCGAAACCCAAGAAGCGTCCAAAAACGGAGGAAGAGATACGTCAACAAAAACGTGACTGTGAACGCAAACGGAGAGCACGTATCAAAGCTGACCCCGCTTTATATCAAGCTTCTAAAGAAAAAGATAGAGCACGATACGCAGAAAAAAAACAAAAGCTACAAGTTAAGCTTGTTCGTGACATGACACCGAGAGAACACCGGAAACAACGCAAAGAGTGGAGAGAACGCAAATCCAGGAGTCGATTAAAAAAAAAGCTTAATAAAAGTCTACTGAATCACTTAAGAGAAAACACTCCTGAGTCAACTGATAGCGAGGCAACATGCAGTCGTAGAGGATCACCAACAGTTTTGGTTCATTTTCCTGAAGAAAATATGTCACATCCACAGTCAGGTTGCGCCCACGATTTCTCTACACGGTCATCCATATCGACACCTGTATTATTAACACAGAATAGTTCAAGCTCGTCACAATGTGATACTCCAAGCAGACAAAAGAAAACAGGTTTTAAAATAGCCAGGACAAACCGTGAGAAGTCAATCTTGATAATAAATAAACAAAAAGAACAAATTAAAGCTATGAAACGAAAAATACATACTTTACAAGTAAAATTATTAAGATCAGCCAACAGAAAAGTAAACAATGTCACTGAAAAAAAGATCCATGTCAAAGTAATTTTAAACAAAACATCAAAGGCAAATGCTCTTCGTATAGCTGTGACCAAATTCCTAGAAAGAGACGATAATAGTAAAATGTGTCCTGGCAAAAAAGATTGTGTAGTTAAAAACAAAATTAAGAAGCAAAGGAGATACCTTTCTGACACCATGCTAAACCTTTACAAGAAATTCCAAACGGAACAGAATACAATCAAAGTTAGCCTTGCAACTTTTTGCCGATTGAGGCCATTTTGGATTGTTTCACGAAAAATTTCCGAAAGAGACTCATGCCTTTGCGTAGTTCACGAAAATACACAATTAATGTTCGAAAAACTAAAATATCTGGACATTATTTCTGATCAGAATTTGCGGGAGCTCTGTAAAACGGTAGTATGTGACATGAATTCAGAAGCATGTATGTTACGCAAATGCGAGATGTGTAAGACTAAAGTTCCGAAAATAAATGAATTTGACGCCTTGACTGAGATAACATACAAATTATGGACAATAAAAAGAGAAAACAGATTGATACATGGCAAGGAAAAAGAAATACGTAGAACTGTCAAAGCTGAAGTGAATATATCTAAAAAAACACTGCTATTAAAGTTTCTTGAAGCCTTAGATAAATTTTTGGTACACCAATATTACATAACACACCAATACATGGCAACTACCGCAATAAAGACCAATCTTAAAGTAGGAGAAATATTCATGCAAGTAGACTTTTCCGAAAATTACTGCTGCAAATATTCCAACGAAATACAAGCAGTACATTTTGGAGCATCGAGGCAGCAGATAACTCTACATACCGGCGTATATTACTACAAGTGTCCTGATACCCAAGAGTTGAAGAGTAAATCTTTTTGCACGTTTTCGGATTGTTTGCGACATGACGCCTGTGCAGTTTTTGCTCACATGCAGCAAATTCTTGATCAAATACATTTGTCAGATCCTATGGACACAATGCATGTCTTGAGCGATGGACCAACAGCACAATATAGAAATAAAAAGGCATTTTATTTGTTTACACAACACTTAACACAGCGATATGGGCTACGAGTTGCGACATGGAATTTTAGCGAGGCTGGACATGGAAAGGGGCCTATGGATGGTATCGGAGCGGTTGTAAAACGCACAGCTGATCGCATAGTCGCTCAAGGCAAAGATATACCCGACCTTGTTACCTTAATTAAATCTATAGAAACAAGTATAACTAATGTCATAATTTCTGTCGTGACTGAGAAACAGATAAAGGACGTAGACAAACTATTATCTGATCAAGAAAAGAGCATTCCCGAAACTTTGAAAATTCATCAGGTTACCTGGGACACAATGAACCCAAAGAGGATTTATTTGAGAAAGTTGACTTGTGTTACATGTAAACCTGGTGAAATGTGTCCTCATTATTCATTGAAGAAAGGCTTTTTTGATTTTATCAGTAGCGGATGTTTCATCGATAATCCAGGACCTAGTGCAGAACCTCGGAATTCGAAGAATCAACAAGATGTTTCGTGGCCTGGTATACATGGCAACAATGTTCTGAGGTCTGAAGCAAATGAGAATGATGATTTGAGTTCTGAAATAGATGCAAACTATGTTCGGGTGTTTGAAGCGGATGAAAACCAACCATGCAACTCACAATCCTTTGTTTTAAAAGAAGGAATGTGGGTTGTTGTAAGATTTTTGTCGAAGAAAACAGAAAAGCATTTTGTTGGTCAAGTAATTGAATTTGATGGCGAAGAACCAAAAGTGAAATTCACAAAAAAGAAAACAACTACCAAAGATCACATTACATTTTTGTGGATAGAACCTGAAGATATATTCCCTGTCCCACGTGACGATATAATGGCTGTTTTAACCGAACCTACACCTAGTCGGCGTGGAGAATTAATATTTAATAATTTTGAAATTAAAAAATATAGAAATATTGTATAAGTTACTTATTAAATACTACTAGACTACAAATTAGTTGGTACAATTCTTGGCTGATTTATTAATGTTTCATTTTTTATAGAAAAAGTATATAATTACTTGATTGTTATAATAATTAAGAAGGTAAATATAAGGCGAATGTTAATGATAGAACTGTTACTTAGTTCCTATAGATTTGATTAAGTAAAGAATTCTTGGGTAAACATTAATTAAGACTGAATCTACAAGTTTATAAGTGTTCTTTTTTGTTTATTATTTATGTAAAGTGAATTAAAATAAATAAAGTTGATTTTGTAATGCCAAGTTACACATTATTTCCAAAAAGTGTCACCTCCTTTTAGTAAGTCACTCCCATAGATAACATTAATGTAGGAAATGTCACTTCCACGGATATGAGGTCACTACCATGGAGGACATTTTTTTTCTAACCCCTATAATTTATTACCTTAGGGGTTGCAAGCTCGGTGAATATTTTTACCTTGAAGAAAAAGACCAAACCTAATAACATCCATCATCAATTTCATCAAAAAGACGTTTTTATGTGATTATCTTTTTTTTAATTAAAAAATGAGAACTACCCAAACAGTTAATGTTTTATTTAATATAATGCTGCACTTCTTCTTCATATAAACTTTAAATAAGCCAAATCTCACACTTCTCTGTGAGCGTAATATACTTAAAAAGACATAAAATGCTTTTTCTTCACTTATTAATATATCAATATAATGACTGATGCATGTTATATTCATTTGCTACTTCTCAAGACATGTATTTTATTTAATAAAACTGATGTGACAAATAAACTAGAGATGTTGCATCTCTTTGCATTTTCTTTCACATTTACCATGGGTAGTGCTCTGAGGAATTGTTCGGATTAATTCCAGCCGCCAAATTTCACGAACCCACATCGCGGCAGAACTCCTGATACCATCCACACCATCTGGATGATTGGCGGTCCACCACTGTGCGATTTAGAAGATGTTTTCTTCCTCGCACAACATCCTTGTGGAATAGTTTACCACCAGCGATTTTTCCGGACCAATACGACTTAGGGACCTTCAAGAAAAGAGCCTACTCCTTTTTAAAAGGCCGGCAACGCATCTGCAATTTCCCTGGTGTTACGGTTGTTCATGGGTGGCAGTAGTCACTTACCATCAGGTGAGCCGCATGCTCGTTTGCCCCCTCTCCTATAAAAAAAAAGTCCATCCAGTAAGTAGCTACTGCAGAGTGCAGACCATGGACACATGTAGCCAACTTCAAACAAAGAAGGCTGCAGATTAGTTGTCATCTCCGCAGACTAAGATGGAATGCCTCACAGCTTTTATAATGGCTCCCTACCCATCAGACCAGCACATAGCAATGCAACATGCAATGTAAATTCTTTTAAGGCATAGGTATAGTATCTTTTATAGAGACACAATGTGATGTGTGATGGTAAAATTGGTTGAATATCTTATTGCTATAATTTATAATGAAGAAAAAATTGATTTTGATGCCATTAATTTGGGACCTAAATAAAATAAAATTAATAGATTTTTTATTTATCCATCTTTTATACCTTATATAAATGAATAGTCTGATGAATCGCTTGATTCATCACTCACGTGAATTATTATTTGTGAATTTATAACACTATCTATATTTAATATCCTTTTCACTGTTATCAATTGATTGATCAATTGAGCTGTGCTGGTATCCACTGGTATTAGGTAGGAATTTTAAACTATTTGAGCCTCCCGCTCTCCTCAAGGAATTTTAGTAAACTTTATTGTTACTAATGACCTTATGAAGTGACCTCGATCATCGACGTAAGGTGCTGTAGCTGGCAACTGCTAGACAGTCCAGTAGAATATGGGCTGTTGTTTCTACAGGGCTATTAGGGCTATTTTTGTTGTATTATATATTTATTTGGTATTAAATATAAAAAAATTGTTAAAAATCTGAAAAAGATTATAATAGTGTTCTATCCCTTTATTTTTGTTCAAGATTAATAAAAGGTAGTAAAAACACTACAGTAAAATTTATGTTTGCATTACAGAAAGCTGTGACTGTGTTAACTATCACTGATTTGACTAAAGAGCAGGATCATTATCCTTTATTTAGACACTTCCTAATAATGTTTGTTAATCCATTATTATTTGTCATTAACATGTTTATCTCATTTATTAATTATTTATATAGACTTAAATTATGCTAATCATAGTATGTTAAAGCAGTTATTTCATATTATTTAAGGGCTTTGTGTCTAATTGTAAAAATAAAATATTTATTGTTCCCAAAAATAGTACATTAAATGTTAACCAAAATTTTTGATATTTTAAGTAATTATTAATTCTTTATAATCTTCTGAAGTATCTGACTCCAAAAAAAATTTGCTATAACTGTGTATATTGATACAAAAGTATGTCCTATATGTCACACAGGCTTCCTCTCATATCTGGGATTGTTTTAGGGCACGGATATGACCGTCATGTTGCCCCAGTGCATGTTAGCAGAGTTAGAATTATTTTTATAATTTCTCAGACATGCCGGTTTCCATACAATGTTTTTTTTCTTTGCCATGCTAAATTAGCACTAAAAACTGCAATCAAAAATTTAATTGGTGCCGCGGGGATCAAACCCATGTCGCTCGTGTACTATCAAATTTACGGCCAACACTAAGTCTCCAAGCTATCATGGTTCTTAGTGTTACTACCATTATTTTGCAGTCTATCAAAATTCCACTACTGAACTTAGACCTTCCCCAAAAGATTACATCATATTTTTTTATGGAATAAGGGTGACATACTGAGCACATCCCACCTGATGGCAAGTGGATGCTGTGGCCTATAGACATCTGCATCTATCCTCATTTAAAAATCAAAATACAAATACGTTGTCACCCCTGAGGATTAAGATGGAATGCCTTGTATCCAGTAAAAAGGGTCTCGGGTTCTTTACACTCACCATACTAATTTACGCTGGTATTTTGTAAGAGTGTGAGCCAATCCATTTGTGCTACAGGCATAATATAGCTGGAGCAAGGCTCTACCACTTATGATATGGGCTATTCGCCACTCTAACACAGCAGCATTGGGCTGGTATTCTGTGAGAGTGTGGTCTTTCTCTGGTCGAGCCGACCGATTCGTGCAACAACTACGATATAGCTGAAGCAAGACTCTACCACGTATGATATGGGCTATTTGCCTTAGTTGTCAAACTTGGCGGGCGGTTTAGCAACTGCAGATTTTTACTTATTATGAGAAAAACGCTTGTATGTGTTTGTAAAGTATGTATGTCTGGGTATATGGTAAACCTAGTAGGTGGTATGACCCCTTTTGAGCTTAGGTGTCTGCTTGGGTAGATACCAGTAGAATCAGTAATTTCACAGGTATTACATCTCAGTTCTCAGAGGTGACAATGAACCTGTAGCCTTTGTTTAAAGATGGTTGCAGGCGTGTCCATACAAGTGGACGTGTTCATTGTCACTTCAAGTTTTATGAAAAAGATATTGTTTGTGCGACAGATGGCAAAAATTCCACCCATAAAACTATGAACCCAAATCTCACAGACTGGTGATCGGAAGCATCATTACTAGTACAATCTATTTCATTGATCATTTGCTATTGGCTCTTATTTTATGCGTTTTGCAATATATAATTAACGAAAATATAATACCTGATGGTACCTGAGGCAATAATCTAAACCCGCGCCGTTTTTTCAGCATTAGCGTAATTTCAGCTCGGCTAAATTCGTGCGTAAGCTAACTAGCAATCTGTCGGACGTTGCAAGATATTGATTATAATGTTACGACAACAGTTGTTTACGTGACAAAGATTTCTGGTTTTTTGAGTAGGGAATTGTAATGATTTGGAGTCGGAATAATTGACGGATTCTACCTGTCCACGAAAGTATTAATTTGTGAGACATGCAGATTTCCTTACGATATTTCCTTTCACCGCTGACGTGCCGTAACGAAGACGTGGTGAATCAGCTATTTAAATTGCGATCAACTTACACCCATTTAGTACAACAAAAAGTACGCAAGTACCTATAAATCTCTCCTCCTCCTAAACTAAGGTTAACCCTTTGAGTGAGAGCGTTAAAAATTAGGAAAGGGTACCTACGTCGCGCATTTCCAGTGCGAAATGATGATCAAAAACATATAAGAAATTTGGGAAATCCAAAAGTTCACACCTTGAACGCTCACGTAATGTTTTGACTAATCAATTTACTTCTATTAATTACCGAAACACTTATTTCGTTTAAAGCTACAAAAAATTTTTTCTGTTTAATTAAAATGATTTTTTTTTGACTGCTTGATACCGGTGATTCGTATTTTGTTACTGAAAATAATTAATAAAATGAAAAAAATATATATATATTAATGAACGGGACGGTTAACAATAGTGAAATTCAAAAGGCTTCATAAGGATTCAAATTTAAAGCTAATAAAAAAGAATCAAAATGATAAGTTAATTTTTTCGAGACATAACATATGTTTATGTTCACATCTATACCGACCAACTGACGTCCAAGTGAAATTATTTTCAATTAATTTTTTTAAATAATAATCGAAATAAATACTCTTATAAATAAGTCAGTAGTGTTAATTGAAATCTTCTCTTGCTATTGGTGTAGGTACTTTAATTACTTTATTATATAAGTGCAATATAAAGGTGGTGGACTTCCTTCACCTTTATATTGATTATTTAAGATGAGTGGATCGAGCACTAAATCTCCGCTTCACGTTCAATGTGTACAATAGATAGGTTATCCTATCAAGAGCCCACTGCTGAACAAATGTCTCATCCATAGATTCTTCATCATCATCATCAACCTTCGGTAGTCCACTGAACATAAGCTTCTCCCAAGGCGCGCTACTTAGCCCGGTCTTCGACTACACACACCCATCCAGTCAGGGGGCGTCTCACACAACGTTTGCCTAGACGCGGTCTCCATTTTATAATACGTCGCCTCCACCGAGAACTGACAGTTCTGCAACATACATGACCAGCCCATTGCCACTTCAGCTTACAAACACGGAATGCTATGTCAGTAATCTTGGTTCTTCGGCGGATTCGTAAGAGGCAACTATGGCAAATTTCTATTATATCTATATATTTCTAAAATAGATATTTGCCATAGTATCCTCTTACGACACACACGGGACGATATGGCAGTGAACATTTTTACACCGCCGCTACTGGGTCATATTACTATGCCCTTATGCACGTACATAAATGTAAAGATATCTATGGATTTACTTGTTCTTATAACTTATTTGTATCGCAGATTATTCTTCAGACCGTTTCATAAAACACGCATGCATAATTAAAGCGATTCTAATATATAATAGACAAAGTTTTATAAAGAGCTTTTACTTTAATACTCTGAAATTTAATTTCGTTACGAAACTACATCAAAGAAGCTTGGTTTATTTTTTGTTCTCTTTATTTCTTTTACTCTTTATTCTGTTTTAATTTGCCTAAATCGTAATAGTAAAACTATGTCTGTATTTTATTTGTTGTTTTAATCGTAATGTTCTTGACTGCTTCGTTGATTTAGTGGTCGTAAGTGCGATTGCTGATTATGAGGTCCCGGGTTTGAAACCCGGGTTGGGCCGAAATCATTCACTGTAATTTTTTTGATTCCCGTCCATGATTGTGCCTAATGATTGATTGAATGAATGATTGATTGTCCTGCGCCTGTATATCTCTTCGGTTGTGTTGGATTGTGACGTCCCATAGGACTATGAGAGTGAGGCATTAGAGATTGCACCTGTGCTTGTGAACACGCTCCTAAACTATCATAATGTCCTGCGTCGATGGCTAGTCTTGGTTGAGACTTGCCTCCGTGATCGAAATTCTGTCTGGAGTAAAAACCTTCCAGATGTTTGGTGTCCATTTCCTCGTTTTTAGCTCGAGCAGTCAGTTCATCTGATGGTAAGTGGAGGCTGTGGCCCATAGACATCTACATTTATCCTCATTAAGAATCAAAATGTAGACTCGTTGTCACCCCTGAGGACTAAGATGAATGCCTCGTTTCCAGTAAAAAGGGTCTCCGGTTCTCTACACAGACCATACGAAACACTATTTTACGCTGGTATTCTGGTGGTCCTACCCCGGTCGACCCGACCCATCCGTGCTACAAGTAATATTATAGCGGCAGCGTGGCTCTACCAAGTATAATTTTTTAAATGAAATTTTTATTGGCTTTTTTATGATTATTGCACGTTCCGATATTTTCACTTTTATTTTGGTAGAAGTCGCCGCGGCATTGCTTGCTACTGAAACTACTGCATTGCGACAATCAAACCATGCTGACACTTTTCATCAGAAATATCTCTCTTACTCTCTCATAATAATAGTCATAAAATTATTTAAAATTTAAATTTTTGTACAGCCGACTTCAATATAAATTATTAAGAATAACTCAAAAACTATTGGTCTGACCTTGATCAAATCCATATGGGACCACATGTTAAGTACCAGCTATGAAATAAAAAAAGAATCATCGAAATCGGTTCACCCAGTAAAAAGTTATGAGTTGGGTATCGCTAGCAACGCAAAGTCGGGAATTTGCATTTGGAAAAATCCAAAATTAGGGGTTTTTTAGGTGCTAATTAGGTACTCTCAAATTTTCACCGCAACGAACTCTTGAAATTTGCGTTGCTAGCAAAATGTCTCGCTAGCAATGCAATGAAGTTATTAGATATACTATAAATATTAATAGCAATGAATTAAGTGCTAATTAGGTGCTGCAAGTATACGCAATAACAAGGCGCCCCTAATAAAAATAAAGTTGTTATTCAGAACATAGCAGATGAAAAATTCGGATTTCCTGAAAATCAAAATAGAATCAAAATTGCTTTCAGAAAAAGTCCAAATTAGGGGCTTTTTAGGTGCTAATTATATGCCAAGTTTGAAAATTAGGTGTTTTGAAGTTTGCGTTGCTAGCAAAACGTCTCGCTAGCAATGCAGTGAAGTTATTAGATATACGATAAATATGAATAGCAAGGAATTAAGTTCTAATTAAGTGCTGAGCGATTATCGATACCCGATACAGATTAAGATATTATTCTGGGAATTATAGGGTCCATGACCAGCATTACCTTATCATAAGGTATAAACGGCATTTTATGTTCTTTATCAGTGTCTAAAAATTAAGTGCTAATTAGGTGCCAAGTTTAAAAATTAGGTGCTTTAAAATTTTCACCGCAACGAACTGTTGAAATTTGCGTTGCTGGTAAAACGTATCGCTAGCAACGCAATGAATTTATTAGATATACGATAAATATTAATAGCAAGGAATTAAGAGCTAATTAGATGCTGCAAGTATAGGCAATGATAAGGCGCCCCATATAAAAATAAAGTCGTTATTCAGAAAATTATTCAGCAAAGCAAATGCGAAAATCATATCTCCGTGTTTGTGCCATTTAGCAACTATCGTTCTTACCACCTTGAGAGTCCATCGATTTTGATTCGATAAAATGACTAGAACTATAGAAAGTTTTAGATGGCGCTATTTATTACAAAGCAATTTATTGGAAAGAAAATATCCTTTCGATTTAGTACACTAAAGTTTAGGCTTCATATGTCTAAAAATAAGAATTATTACATTTATATGGTTAAAAAATTATATTAAATAATATTATAGATTATATTAAATCTGAAAAACAAAAAATGCCGTTCATATCTTATAGTAAGGTAATGGTAGTTTCAAATCCGATAATTTCCAGAATATTACCGTAATCTACATACGACCTCAATAATCTTTCAGCGTCTAATTAGCACTTAATTTTTAGGCACTGATAAAGAACAAAAAATACCGTTCATACATTATGGTAAGGTAATGGTGGTCGTGGAACCCATAAATCACAGAATAATATCTTAATCTGTATCGAGTTTCGATAATCGCTCAGCACTTAATTAGCACTTAATTCCTTGCTATTAATATTTATCGTATGTCCAGTAACGTCATTGCGTTGTTAGCGACACGTTTTGCCCGCTACGCAAATTTCGATCGATCGTTGCGGTGAAAATTTTAGAGCACCTTATTTTTTAACTTGGTACTTAATTAGCATTTAAAAAGCCCCTAATTTGGGCTTTTTCTAAAAGCATTTTTGATTATTTTCTGATTTTCAGAAAATCTGAATTTTACATCTGCTTTGTTCTGAATAACGACTTTATTTTTATCTGGGGCGCCTTGTCATTTCGTATACTTGCAGCACCTAATTAGCACTTTATTTATCGTATATATAATAACTTCATTGCGTTGCTAGCGAGACGTTTTGCTAGCAACGCAAAATTCAACAATCTGGTGCGGTGAAAATTTTAGAGTACCTAATCACCTAATTAGCACCTAAAAAGCCCCTAATTTTGGATTTTTTCAAATGCCAATTCCCGACTTTGCATTGCTAGCGATACACAACTAAAGTTATGAGGTAACACACATAAAAAAAACATACAGTCGAATTGAGTACCGTTTCCTTTTTGAAGTCGGCAGACAAGATCGCACGGTCACTAAATGCTACAAATTCAATGTATATTAAAACATTAAACTTAACACCCACATAGTCACCCAGGATTCCGACGACACACTCGAACGTGTCCAATAGCGAAACGAGTAACAGAACGAATAAGTTATGCTCAGATTTTGGATAACAAGTGATAAATAACTAAAATGTCTTTGAATCTTCATTCGAAAAGCAACGTTGCTATTGTTGGTTGGGAATCGTTTCCCGTTGGAAATCAATCGGTAGTATTTTGTGATCTAAAATTAAATGTTAACATAAAAATACGCTTATATTCGATACTCATGATACACAATACAACGAAACCAAACGTCAAACGTCAAAATGAAGTCAACCACGATTCCCACAAGAACGTTAGCCAAGAACCAAGATGATATTCTACGATCGTCGGTATAGATAAAATTGAAGTGTCTATTTGTAATGTCAAAATTATAGCTTTTAACTAAATGCATATGAAAGTATATACGGTACTTATAACAAAAATACACTTTTTAAAATTTTTGTCTGTCTGTCTGTATGTTCCGCCTAATCTCCGAAACCGCTAGAGCTATTTTGACGGAACTTTCGTCGTGAACCACTTGTAACACAAGCGTTTTAAGATTACTATAAGTGGTTAAAGGGAATATTAGTAATGTTTAATAGCATTACTAGTATTTTCTTTAAAAAACGAGCTAGACTATTCGAAATTAACCGGCAAACAACCTTGCAACAATGATGCGCTGAATGAGATGAGCAGACTAAGAAACCACTCCAGCGATAACTAAAAAGTAAAAATAAATAAAAAGTGAAAAACTTTTTTAAAAAACAAGCTTTTATTTAAGTGCGCTAAAAAGAATAAAATAAACTTTTTCTTTAAAACTTTTACTGTCAACTTATAACGTCATTACACAATTTGTTACAGTTAACATACAGTCGAATTGAGTACCATCTCCTTTTTGGAAGTCGGCGGAAAAATGAGTTAAATGTTTCACCATTTCATCTAGAAATATAACACGAGTGAAGTTTTTTATCCTCACATAATCAAGGTGATAAGTTTGATAATGGTATAGATAAATCTATTTGCGAATGCTCGTGTACTTTCCTTTGTTTGTATAGTTGAGCTATGTAGGTAAACTGATTTATCACTTTGCTGGAGTTGTTTACGTAATATTTTTTTATTGAGTACTGGTTTTACATAATCTATGAAACTTCCGCGTATTACATTTTTATTTTCGTACACCAGTAGATAGGAGACTAAGCTAATGATTTTTAAAAATACCTTGTGAAATAGTCGCCATTTAATTTTAGAATCCGCTTACATATTCCATATGTGATATATATAACCGCCGTTTTAATCGTATTATTTTTATGTTATTTGTTCATTTATTTCATAAACATTATGTTGTTGAGTTTGAAAAGACATTACAAGATACAAACATGCCATTTTTAAAAGAGCGTTTTAAATTAATAAATTGCCGTTTATGTGCATATATACTTATAGGTAATCTATATATTTAACGTTTACGAATATGGAACGTACTCGCGTTAAGACTTCTCATTTGATACCAAACACGATATTTTATTTATCAATATTTTCACTTCACGTGGCGTCATATAACCTATAACCTTTGGAAAAGCTTCGCACTTCTAACAAATTTCATTCGCCTCATTTGTCAAAATACGTCGAGTAGCTTAGAAGATCTGAGGGAACAGACAACCTACATTGCCTGCTAAAAACATAATCCTCCTTTTTGTACAATATCTACATTACTTATGCTTGCCATGCAGTTACATACGCAATGGAGCAATACATTTCTACTAGTTTAATATTTAGATTCATTGTTTATATAAGTACGTTTTGTATCTCCCACACATTAGAATAATCTAAGCCTAGACCACAGCAAGGCAACTGCGTTACCGAACCGCAAGAAGTTCTCATTCAAAATTTCTGGTCAGTTATTATTCATTTTTACTAAAGGGTATGCTCAGGTTTGTTTTTTAAGTTCGTTTTAAAATATTACTTATTATTTTTTGTTGTTTCTTTTTGTAGTCCATACCCATTTCCTCTTTAATTTATTACATCATTTTGATATTTAGAGCTCAGTTGTAGTTGTCTCATATTTATGATGAATTAATGAGCTAGAGCCGTGGTAGCTCAGATGGTTAGCGCTCGCTGGAAGTTTCACAGAACGCGAGCAACCCGGGTTCGATCCCCGCCGGCACCAATGAAATTGTTAATTGACATTTTAAATGCTGATTTACCGCGTGCTCGGCGGTGAAGGAGCATCGTGAGGGAACCTACATGTCTGAGAAATAAGAAAAAAATATTTCGAAGACATGTGAAGTTCGCCAACACGTATTGGGGCAGCGCGGCGGACATTTCCTTACCCTAAATCCCTCTCAGAAATAAGAGGAGGCCTGTGCCCAGCTGTGGGACGTATATAGGCTGTAACTTTAACTTTTAACTTTAATGAGCTAACGATAGATGTGATATTAAAATGCGGTCGCATTCAAGGCTTTCGAAACCTTTAACAAGGTCTAATATTTAAGGTTAGGAGGTAAATTTGAAATTCTGTCCATCGGAAAATAAACGTATTATCGAGCTATAAATAGTTTTCTTTAAAGGTCATTATTCGAAAGTTCACTGCTGGCCGTATGAGGAAGCTCAAGGTCGCTCAGCGAGCTATGGAGAGGGCTATGCTCGGAGTTTCTCTGCATGATAAACTTAGGAATGAGGATATCCGCAGTAGAACCAGAGTAACCGACACAGCCCAACGGATTAGTAAGCTGAAGTGGCAGTGGGCCGGCCATATAGCTCGAAGAACCGACAACCGATGGGGAAGAAAGGTTCTCGAGTTGCAGCCTCGTACCGGTAGGCGAAGTGTAGGGCGTCCCCCCACGAGATGGAGTGACGACCTGGTAAGACATGCAGGAAGTCGATGGATGCAGGTGGCTCAGGACCGTGCTTTGTGGCATTCTTTGGGGGAGACCTACGTTCAGCAGTGGACTTGTAAAGGGCTGTAATGAAAAAAAATGATAATGATTCGAAAGTAGTGAGAAGATTACAATTAATCCGTTAAATCTATATATTAATTTGTGAAGATTAAGCTTTGTAGGTACCCCTTTTTACCCGCGACGGAACGGAGAAGGTGTATGCGTTTAGGGTGAGAGGTTGTTTGTTTGTTTGTGTGTCCAAACGAATGTTCCCATTTATCTCCAAAATGGCTTAACCGATTTTTTTACGGTTTTCGAAAAGGTTTTGTGACTCATCAGCGATGGTTCTTAGGTAAATGTTATGGTGTTAGCTTGCCAGGGGGCGCTGCAATGAACATTTAGGGTGCAAACGAATGTTGCCATTTATCTCCAAAGCGATTTGACCGATTTCTATACGGTTTCCTGTATAGGGTTTGTGGCTCATTGGCGATGGTTCTTAGATAGGTTTTATGGTGTTATCTCACCAGGGGGCGCTGCAAAGAACATTTTGTGTGGAAACGATTGTTCCTATTTATCTCGAAAACGGTTTGACCGATTTCGATGCGGTTTTCTGTATAGAGTTTGTGACTCATTGGCGATGGCAGCCCCGACGGTTTTTTTTTGATTTATAAGTATATTACCTAATAGGTAGGTGAATAGGTGTAGTACCTATATTTTATATTATTGCTGTGTCTATCGCTACAACAAATTCATAGGTACACAAAGGTAGGAAGGACTAAGGAAAGACAGTTGTTGATAACGACAGACCTCGCGGTAATTCAACCCTTTTAAAGACTCTTTTTATTTTTATCTTTCGTGACTTACTTCCTTTTAGTCGGGGTGTTATCAATATGTTTATTTAATCCTTTGTCGATTACAACTTTTACATCTGTCGTGGGTTTTTCAAAATTTTTAATTTTGCTTTTATATATGCTTAACATTGCGCGCACAGTGGAGTGCGAGATTTGGTATAATATGTAAATTTTATATGTAGGAGTGCACAAAGCTAAATTTTATATGTGACTACTGACTAGCGATTCGACCCCTGCTTGTTACGGGTGATATATGGATCGCAACAACAGCCCTACCTACCGGTTCCAATTGTGAGTCTAAAGCCACTCAAACACGCACAAAAGGTCCAGCTATTTTTGAGTTTTCGCGAGACTAACAGACAGCAATTGATTTTTATATATAGAGATACGTGTTACAAATACATACTTACATTAAATAAAATAAATAAAATATACATTGTTTGCGTTTATACTACCAATGTCAAGTATAATTGTCGCTTGGAAAAATTATGTCGTTCGTACTGCTAGTAAATACAAGCAATAAGTATGTTATGTGATTATATTCTCTTTGTATGTTATTTATGGCCAATGTCAATCACTTAGTCTGTGGTCAAACAGTCGCACAGAGTAGGGATTGTCGTAGAGATTTAAAATGTTGGCGACAAATAGTTACTGACAGATGGGCTGAATAAGCTGTGAATTTTGTGTGTATTCAAATGTTCCTCTTTCAATAGTCTGTGGAGTGTATATCAAGGCAATAAACTTTTATTTTATATTTAGTGTATTAAATATTAGTGTTTTGTTTATCATTGTATAGTTGAAATTGAAATACAGCTTGCTTAATATAAGAACTCCAGTCAAATTTCGACTAGTAGGCGACCACTAGTTAGTTTAATTGTTTGAAATTAGAAGATCTTATATTTAGCACCAAGTCCTAAACAACAACGCCAAAATAGCTAATCAAGCTTTCGTAGCTACGTGTAGTCCGCGCAAAGAAGTGCCTAGTTGTTCTGTTTTGTTTTGTATTTCAGTGAATGAATAATGTTGGCATACTTTAGTTTCGTGCTTGGACACGACCCAATTTGTGAAGGTACGAAGTGGGCTGTGCTATGCCTGTAGTGCAATTCAGAAGTACAATGGAATGCATGAAAGAGAGCTCTGTGTATACGTTTATATTTCTGCCTCCGTACATTATTAAATAACAATGCATACTGATATTAATTTTAACAAAATATAACTTATATTCTAAAATTTAAATAGAATACGTAAATCTATTTGCCGTCTAAGAGCCGTGGTATCTCAGATGGTTAGCGCTCGCCGTTAATTTCACAGTACGCGCTCAAACCGCGTTCGATACCCGCCGGTGCCAATGAAATTATTAATTGAATTTCAATTTCAAGTGCGGAAACTTGCATCTCTGAGAAATGAGAAAAAAATATTTCGAAGACGTGAACGCAATGAGTCAGCGAGGCGGACACTTTCTTGCCCTAAAAACCTCTCAGAAATGAGAGAAGGACTGTGCCCAGTGGGACGTATAAAGGCTGTACTTTAACTTTAGATAAATCTATTTAATTTGATATACATGTTTATATTTAAGGAAATCCATTAAGAATAATTTAATATAATAATAAATAGGGGTAATATATATTTATAGGGGTAATATATATTTATAGGGGTAATATATATTATAGTAATAAATAGGGGGGTATATGTGTTTTCTGTTTATATAGCCCAACCAAATTAGAATACTATGTTACCCTCAGTCCCTGATTTAAAGTTCCGACAGCTCTAGGCTAACTAAGAATATGCGTCCCGCGTCTTTGCCTGCCCATCCCATGAATATATTTACTTGATTTCAATATTTTACTAGTTTTCCACCGCGAGTTTTCGCCCACATTTAATGAAATTTTGCTGGTAGTAAGTATTGACCATCCCCCATGAACAAATGCAACACCAGGGAAATTGTAGGTGCGTTGCCGGCCTTTTTGAAAGGAGTAAGCTCGTTGCTTTTTAGGTCTCGAAGTCGTATCGGTCCAGAAAAAAATTGCCGGTGGTAGATGATTCCACAAAATAGTCTTCCGAGAAAGAAAACTTCTAGTAAATCGCAAAGTTATGGTGTACCGCCAAGCATCCAGATGGTGTGAATGGTACGTGGAAATTGGCGGCTGGAATTAATCCGAACACTGTCTAAGTACTCCCCGTGGAAAATGCGATAGAAAATACAAAAGGATGCAACATCTCTTCGTAGCGCCAGTGAATCAAGCCGATATGAAAGATTTGAGTGGTCTACGATTCGAGCCACTCTTTGCTGGATCCGTCAAGTGGAAGGAGCTAGCATTGGGGTGCCCCGGTCAAGAGATGGAAACAGTACTCCATTTAAGACCAAACTTGCGCCTTGTAAAGTTGCAAACTGTAAACGGGCATGATATTCGTATACTTTGCCGCTCTGCTGAGCACACCAAACTTTTTAGAGGCTAATTTAACCTTCCCTCCCAAGTGACCGCAAACTATACGTCATTTGATATGTCGATGTCTACGATTCCGATGCTGGCTGAGATTGAGGAGAAGTGGAGGAGATATTATGACAACCCCATTTTTCGTATCTCCTCAACCTTTTTGCGGTAACCTAGCAAACCTTTGAATATTCTGAAGTTTTACTAGACTAGAGTCGTCCCCAATCCAAGACTTTGTTTATTAAAGACTGGACTTCAGACACAAGTTAACAGACAACAGCAAGCAAACAGTTTAACAGGCAGCCTAGTGGAATACTAGCATTAATAAGCTTTTAGTCAGTGTATGCACCGTCTATTACGACCTTGATGCTCCGATCTGCAAGAAAACTGATGATCCAATTGTACAATTTATCGGGAAGCCCGTAGGAAGAAAGCTTCTAAAGAAGCGCTTTGTGACAAAGCCCATTGAATGCCTTCGCTATGTTCAAAGTAACGACCAAGGTCTGTAAAAGGTCAGGTAAATTAGAAGATTAGAACTGGAACCATTATGATAATCAGCTGGTCGTCCTCAAGGTACCTTATGAGCTGGCAGTTTCTCAATAATGATAATAGGGATGTAATGATACCGTCCCGATACAGATATATTGGCCTATCATTTATCAAACAATACCGATATCAAATAATTTGAAAAATGCGTTAATTGACGACGCACGTTGCCTGCTTGGTGCTAGCGAAGTTGCTGTGTTTAAAAATTCTAAATTTGAAAAAAAGCCTTGTAAAAATTTACAACTTGTCTTATCCACCTGATAATGTCAGTTGCCACAAAATGTTTACTAGGCTTCCTTTTCTGCCTGGGAGTCCGTCTGTGTAGGTAACTCTTAACCTGTCCCTAAATAATTGTCAGCACTGCTGTGTTCCGTTGTCTGAAGGGTGTAGAGAGCCAATCTATAAATTAAAAATGAATCGCTAAATGTGTTGTTAAGCGCAAATCTTGAGAGCAGCTGAACCGATTTCGCTAATTCTTTTTTTATAATATTGCTTGAAGTAAGAAGATGGTTCTTACGGAGAGAAAAATTTTCTAGTTAATAAATTCTAGTTAATAAAATAGTTAATAAATTCTAATTAAATTCTATAGTTATACTAGATGTGCCCCGCGACTTCGCTCGCGTGGAATTTACTACGATTTTATAGATCTATCAATTTTTTTGCGCGGAACACTTAATTTTATTTTTGAGTAATGTTACCATCGTATAAATATTGACATTAATATTTATATGATACTAACGTCACTCTGTTTTGCCTTCCCGGAACCCCTCCACTAACACTAAACTTTATGGTATGGTATTAATGTTCAAATTGAATTTTAAGTATTATTACGAATCTTTTGTATGGGAATATTGAAAAGTGTCGTTTTAGACTTTTTCAGGCAATTTTTAAATTTTTCTCTCCGTAGGAACCATCTTTTTCTACGTGGTAGAGCCATGCTGCAGCTATATTATGGTTGTAGCACGAATAGGTCGGCTCGACCGGGGAAGGACCACGCTCTCAGAAAACCAGCGTAAAATAGCTGCTTATCGCTGCTGTGTTTCGAATGGTGAGTGTAGAGAACCGGAGACCCTTTTTACTGGCAAAGAGGCATTCTATCTTAGTCCTCACGGGTGACAACGCATCTGCATCTTGAGTCTTTATTGAGGATAGATGTAGATGTCTATAGGTCACCACTTACCATCAGGTGGACTGTGTGCTCGTTTGTCACCCGATCCTATAAAAAAAAATCTTCGTACTTCAAGGAATATTATAAAAAAAGAATTATCGAAATCGGTTCAGCAGTTCTCGAGATTTGCGCTTAGCAACACATTCAGCGATTCATTTTTATATTAATAGGTTATGTATTTTATTTGCGATGCAATATCTTGAAAATTTCTACACTAGGTATAAAAATAAGCATTTGCCTAAAGATAAAAAAATACTTTTATCACTTTATTACGGCGATTTATCGTCTTAAAATCGAAATTAAACTAAACACAATGAAACTATCATTTTCAATTTCAAAAAAGTTGCAATTATTTTAATTTTTCAACTGAATAGCTGATACTTGTGTTATGTACAGCGCGTTTTGATTTGATATTTATTAAGATATGAATAATACGTATAATTGTACTGAAAAAGGCAAGTAGAAGCTATGTTCGGAATAGAGCACTTGATACTTACTTACTTACTTATCTTCACGCACAATCCCTGACGGGGTAGCCAGAGAGAACAGATCGCCAAGTGTCACGATCCTTACATATCTCTTTCTTTTTTCTTTTTCCTCAATTCAATTTAATACTTCTTGTATTTATTACGTTATAACGAAACTTTCCTACAGAAATTTATTTTTCTTATGGAAATAGTAAGCTAATTTAACTTGCAACAGAAAATCGATCAAGTTTTGAGACCTCTAAAAGTAGCAAATTTAATTTATATGTTGATAGAATTTATTAATGACGGTGTCATCTTCTCAGTTGGCTAAATTTAACGGTTAACATTCGCCCAATATGCATAATTCACGAGATGAATAATACTTGTACATTGACCTCCATTTTTTTTTATTCATTCATTACAACCTATCAAAGTCCCCTGCTGAACGTAAGCCCATAGATTGCCTCATAAGGAGGAAATTTGCCATAGTTGCTACGTTTGTCAGGTGGATGGGTAAGCTGCCAGGAAGACGCTACTGCCCATCTCCTGGTTTCCCTCTGTCGCCTCTTACGACACCCACGGAACGATATGGGGTATTGGATATTCTTACACCGCCTCTACACGGTCATCAGACTTGTAAATGTGGTATGTCCTTATGCGGCTACATTTATATATATATTAAATGACTGATATCCATATGATAAACTTAGTCAAAACATTATTTATCCCATTGTCAAAAAATAGATTTTGAAAATGGGAAAAATAGTACCTATTTGATTTATTTTATTCTCATTTAATTTATACTTGTCATAGAAGGGTTGTCGGCCGTAAGCAAGAACATGCCAACTTTTTCCCAAAATGCTAATCTGGACGCGGTTTGTCGACGGACGGCGAAGGATCTAGCCAAAAACGAAACATTAAAAGTTTACGGATTATTGAGGGTAATCATTACCAGTGCTATTATCGGCTCTGCCATCATTAACCCACCTGCCAAGCGTGGAGAGTGTAGGAAAATCTTCCAAATAATGTATACAAGCTGGCGCATTTTTGGAAAAGTTTGTGCCCAGCCGTGGCCTTAAAATGCTACTAATGTGATGTATTTTGCAATCGTTGTAGTTATTGATTGATTATTAATTAAACATTTGGTATTATGTATTCGATCAGGCGTAACTACAGACGAATAGACGCCAATTTGACAATGTTACATCGCGAACCTAGCATAGAGATGTGAATTGCTTTTGTAACATTGGGCAACGGGCCAATGTGGACTGCATCGCGGGCAAAATTTGTCGGAATTAGGTTGATTGCTAACGGATATGGTGGCCAGATATCCGGCTATTACAGGACATCTTTAGCCTTCAGTTATTCGATGTGATCTAAATTGCTGTGTCCTGTCTGTTCTTTTAATGAATACTGCGTATCATTGTCACCGGATCTCATCGTTTAACAACGTGCTATGACAGTTTCGTTTAATTATAAACGCTTACTGTAGCAGTTCGCAACTTCTGATCGCCTGACATACTGCTGAAACGCTTTAGTATATATATATGGGACATCTCTAGAAGACTCAGGTTTGAACAAAAAACAATGTCAAGCTGCTACTTTATACTAAAATGATAGCCCACCGACGTGACAAGATCCAGTGACCAGTGAATGGCAACAAAGTATTCCATCTTTGACCTCAAGTGTAACAATGCATCTTAATTCATTTTACTGACTAGAACTTTTTTCTACACATGTATGGTTGACAAAACAAACGAGCACACAGTACACTTGTGGTAAGTGGACGTTGTGATCCATAGACACTTATAATTAAGAATTAAAATGCAGATGCGACGTCACTTCTGAGTACTACAATGAATTGCCTCGTTACCAGTACAGAAGTTTCCGATGCTAATCACTCACCATTCAAAGCACAGCAGCATTGAAAAAAATCGTTTATTTTCAAGAGTCTTACTACAAATATTTTACGAGTTTTCCCCCTTAAGTAGTCATAGACATAATAATTTCTTATATTTACGCGAACACTACACATTGAACAAAACTACTTTTACGGATTTTTTCCCGTTTAATAAACTTATTTATCTTATTTTTATTTATTCCCGACGTTTCGGGTGCTTTTCAGCACCCGTGGTCACGGGGGATTGAGGGAAAGAAGGTTGTCTCCGAACCAATTAGATAGATACATTGATTAAACCCCTCTCAGTACTTGGTTGGACAGTATCCCAGGTGCTACCAGTAAAAACGAGAGAAGTGTCGTCCGCGTAGGAGTATATCCTGCCCCCGACATCCCGTAGATTACATAGATCATTTATGTATAATAAAAAGAGAGTCGGGCCCAGGACACAACCCTGAGGGACTCCTAAACTAGGCGCTTTATCACTGCGTAAATTATTTATTTTTACCTGCTGAGTTCTGTCCTGTAAGTAACTTTCAAAAAGCATGAGTGGAGTATCCCTAATACCTATGAATTCTAGCCTGTGTAAAAGAATAGGCACAGATACGGTGTCGAAAGCCTTTTTAAGTCCAAAAAGACTGTAAGACGTTTGCTACCATTGTCCACTTCACCAACTATAGTAGAAGTGAGATCAAGAATCGCATCTTGAGTTGAAAGACCCTTTCTAAAACCATATTGAGAATTTGATAGTAATTAAAATTGAATTAGGAAATCAACTAATCTATTGTTGAGCAACTTTACAATATTTTGGAGATGGAGGTAAGGACAGAGATAGGCCTAAAATTGCTTAATTCCTCTCTGTCCCCACTCGTACGCACAGGGGTTACTATAGACCTCTTTAAGGCGCTGGCGAAAACACCAGTACTAAAGCAAAGGTTTGCGAGGTTACGTATCTACGGTACAACAAAGGCTCTAGCTTGCTTTAGAAAACCAGTGCTGATACCATCCCATCCACGTGAGCTCCCAGAGTCCAGACTTATCAAGATGCTCTCGACTTCTTTGTCGTCAGTGGTTAGCAGGACGAAAGATGAGGTCTGAGAGATAGGGGCTACTAGTACACGACTTCTAGTACCTGAATTTGTAGCAATTATTTCCGCTAAGTTATTGCCTATACAAGCAAAATAGTTTTTGACATTAAAAGAATCTAGTGGTAGCGGTTTTCAGTTAATTTGGGTTACATTATTTGACTTCGGTGGTTTGTACCGAGTGATCTCATTTAATGTTTTACAGAATTAACGGGGGTTATTAGCAGATTTATTAATAAGTTCTCCATAATGCTATCTATCGTTTAAGTTTTTTTGATAAGGTTGTAACAGAAATTTCGAAAACGTAAGTTATTTTTAAAATTGTATTGTGGGGGTCCTTTTCTACCTTTTGTTGCAAGTTATTTCTTAGCCTTATGCACCTCAGAGCTCCGGGGGTTATCCAGGGTTTTAATATTCTTTTATTGTTAGAAGAGTAGGTTAATTTAGAGTTTTGTTGGATAGCTAACTTAATTATATTAATAAAAGAGTTGGCAAATTCTTCAGGGCTATTCGGCATTTCTGAACAGGGGATACTCGTCGATATGAGGGTATTATATGCACCATCCAAATCTGTAATTAGCTTGGACTTAGTAGGAGCTTTGTGTTTAGATGTTTTAGATAACTGAAGCAACACAAGATTGTGGTCTGTGACCGTCGTGTTAAGGACGGCAATAAAAGCTACAATGAGGTTGACTTCAAGTTTTATCATTACGTGGTCGAGGCAGGATCTCTTTCTCGTAGATAGAGTGTGACCAGGCAATAAGCCATGCAGGGATAGTGCGTCTAAGTGGCTGAGTCTATTACGGCGATACTGAGGCTTCTCTGTAGCTATGGGAAGCAGGTTAATGCTTATGTCACCTATGACAGACACATTTTTATGATGACTAATAGTTTCCAGGTGGAAGTCTAGGGAGCTAGTAAAACTATCGGCGTTGAGAAAAGAGGGGGAGCGGTATATACCCAGAAAGACATAGTTATCAATCTCTATTTGTAGCCCAGTAGCGTCTGAGAGGTGAAGGTCTAACCTTAACTCGGTGATTGTTTTTGATATAAGCTACTACACCATTTTAGTTGATTGGTAGGAGGTGTAATTATTAAAAAATGGTATTTGTTTGTTAGGGTCTAATCTGCATTCGGTAAGTATTAGAACGTCAATTTCAAAGTCCAGTACTGATAGGGTAACCAAAAGGTCGTCGAGGTTCTTATAGATACTAGTACTAGCCATATTTTGCGTTACAACAAATAGATTATTACGAGAGGAACCTAACCAGTGGTAAACTAGATCTTCTATATTACATTTGATTGAGTGTGTTATTTGCATGCAGTCTAGTTCCTGGTTAGTGAACTGGCTATCCGTTAAAAAAAGAGTAAGTACAGAGTAAGACATTGCAGAGGTTATTACATAAGGTGAGTGGAGATAAGTTTGTTAAAACACTTGCAAGTAGACACGAAAATAGGCAGGATTCATCGATGAGAGTAGTTTGTTTACATTGTAGGTATTCTGTAAGAGTGAATGGTTCTTGTCGTATGTTTTGTTTGTACTATAGGTGTAGTTTTATGTAAATGTGTAAGTATCGTTTTTGTGAGGTGTAAGCGTGTGGTAATATACATGGTGTGTTTGGTTGTTGTAGTTTGTATGCAGTTTTTGAGACCAGAGGTATAAGTGTGGAAATGAAAGTTGCGCTAACAGAAGATGCACAGTTTACAGCTGTCGTCTTACCAAAAACAAGATTTCGATATGTATATTGAATAAAGCACAGAGAAGTTGCCACTGAAATGTTTGGATATAGTCACTTTTGTTGAAGAAGTTGGTGCATCTGTGCCTCGCTCTGAATGCATATAATTTTAGATGTATCATCTTTTCTAACAAAAACCCTTCCAAACGCAGTCCAGCAGTATCTATACCCATTTGATTTGGCGAGATCCCGAGACAGACGAATAGTCGGGCACCCTCAGCGGTGAGCTGCTCTGATACATAAACAGGCGTGTCCTCGCTAGTAGTAAAGACTAGGTGTTTTGCTTGTAATTTGCACTTATTTTTGGTGTAAAATTCCTTAGACTTTTTTAGTAGTTCAGATTTCAATATCGTGGATCCTAGTTCCATTATTATAGGGGATTTTTCTCCCTGTCATTTCGTGCTCTTATTCTGAAAATATCCTTAATATCCCGTGCGCACAAATCATCAATCAACACTTATTAAATAATACCTGTTCTCATAGGGTTTACGAGGAACATTTTTTAACTCTAGACTTGCTTTGCGTGATGTCCTTTGAAGATCTTCAATTTTGTCTTCAAGTATATTTATGTATTCGCGATCATTTTTTACTTGAGTTTCCAGTTTATCAATTTTCTTTTGGAATTCCTCATTATGCAGAGATAAGAGAGCGTTATATGCTGGTATTCTGCGAGAGAACGGATAATTATTATAAGTAAAATATAAAGTCGTAATTTATAAATACATTCAAGTACTGGTATATAATTAGTAAAAGAAAAAGCGTGGTTCTTGTCTGTTTGCACCAACATATATGAGCTGCAGTATCGAGTTTTCTATGAAGTTGTAGAGGCACTCTGCTCTTAAAATCCTGCAAGATAGTAACCATCATTCTGATCTAGGACTCGCGCTGCCAATTTCCGATCCAGAGGCCGTTGCATTAGATGATATACCTTAGTGACGCTTACAGAAACATGTCCATTAACATAGGCCGTGAACAACGAAGTATTCATTGCTTTAATATATATTTTAATTGGCCCAATTAAACGGCTTCAAAAATAGCCGAATCATACCTTATGCTAGACGGGTGTTCTATTTCGATCCTGACAACAGTGCGTAAAGATTTTGTTGAATTTATTTTTCCGAATTGTCGTCGCTTAGATGTTTGCTTTAGAATTTATGTATTAACACTGAGTTACGAGAAACTTTGGTCATAATATATTATATATTTTTAAGACGGAAAAGGATGCAGTCAATACAAACCGATTAATTATCTGTGCTGATAAAATCAAAACTAAAAATAACAGCAAACAAAAACAAACGATATTTTGAAATTACAGCTACATACGAATCCACCTGTGAATTAACCACGCAGCCGATTCTATTTCTTGGATTTATTTCAGTCGTGGCTCGCGATTGTGACTGCAGAGATCACTTATATAATTATTTTCTTGCCGCTTTACTTACTTGCCTTTTGTTTTGATGTTTTACAAGGGTCGTACCAACTGTCATTACAAAGAAAAAGATACACACGTATATCTTTATTTCCTTTGTGATGATAATAAATACAATGTTATGCGAAAAATGTAAAGGAATCGTTTTCTCGATACGGCAACCTTTCTTCTTCTTGTTCTTTACCAGCCTGTAAACATTCACTGTCGTAAGGCAGCTCTTCAGTTAAAGGAGATTTTCCCTAAGTCGTCACGCTTAGACGATGGATAAGACTTAATCTAGTTCTGTGTTCGTCAGCAGAACTAGACGTCTTCATCTATAGACGCTGCTCTTCGTCGCCCTAAATATCACGCTTAACGTAAACGAAATACGTATATATAACGTCGTTTATTAGAAGCCATAGATGCTTTTTAGCATTTCCCATAATCGCCTCATACGAAATCCTCGAGACAGTAAAGGTTGATGGATTTAAAAAAAAAACTTCTTTATTGAAAGATTTAAAAAAATTACTTCTATCTTTCAAATTTTGCAAGTAATGCTTGTCAGCTGGCGTCGTCTTGGCAAGACCTGTGTATAACAGCGTAATTAAAAAGGCTGATAAAGTAATGTGAGCCGACGATATTTTCATTTTATATTATTAATTATTTTTAGGATAATCAACATGACTAAACATTTTATACATGCTTCGCGAACAACAGTTGACGTATTCAAGACTTAAATCTTAATATTGAGACACTTGTAGGTAATCGCGGCATGCATATATACATATTTTAAAGTTATATTTCATTATAGAACACATTATTAAACTTTATTTCGTATTTCCACATCCTATAGGCACTATGCGGGTGTAGCCCTCCTATGTGTTTCTAATGCCTCTGTGATTACCTAAAAACACAATTTCGTGTAAACATAAAAATGGGTAGGTGATCGTTCTTGATATCAAATGTATTTGCGAGAGACATTTATTAAAATTACAGCCTATATACGTTCCACAGCTGGGCACAGTCCTCCTCTCATTTCTGAGAGGGTTTTAGGGCAAGGAAATATCCGCCGCGCTGCTCCAATGCGTGTTGGCGAACTTCACATATCTTCTAAATATTTTTTTCTTTTTCTCATATAAGTTTCCTCATGATTTTTCCTTCACCGCTGAGCACGTGGTAAATGAGCACTTAAAATTGCAATTAATAATGTTATTGGTGCCGGCGGGAATCGAACACGGGTTGCTCGCGTACTGTGAAATTTACAACGAGCACTTAGCCCCTGAGCTACCATGGCTTTGTTATTAGATAGAAATTGACTAGATATTAAGGATCTGACACCAAACATCACAAACGAGTAGGTACAGCGACATTATGTTGCTATAATTCACATTTTGTCATGTCAGAGCATAATTCTTCCATGTCCAGCTGACACATTCGTGGTGCAGACATAATGGGCCTACATCAAGGGCACGTACATACAATAAATATAATATTAACACCACGGACAAATAGTCAGAGTTGGTACTAATGGCTGGCTGGTTCTTGTCTCGAATTGTGATTTGTAACCACAATTAAACGTATTCTAATGTTGACTGTGTTCATTGTGACACTACGTCCTACCCTACGTCCAATCTTAGCTCTTAACTGTTCCATAGTGCCACTGCAATATGTTAACGTGTTTAGGGACGTTATGTTCTTTTTTTAACTTTACTTATTCTAGTATCTAAAAATATGTATTTAAATGTAATATTTAAAATTCTCGTGTCGCTTTGTTTGTTACCAAACTTCTCCGAAACGGCTGAACCGATTTGTATGAAATTTTGTGTGCATATTGGGTAGGTTTTGAGAATCGGCCAACATCTATTTTTCAAGCCCGTAAATGATAAGGGTGACCCACCCCTAAACATTTTTTTTATTTTTTATAAGTGTTTTATTTTTATTTTATTATGATTTAGCATTGAAAAATACATAAAGCTTCAAATTTTCACCCTCCTACGATCAACCCCTGTTTTTTAATCGTAATTTTTAAAACTAAAAAATATTTCCTAGAAATAATGTATATGGCAAAACAACCTTTGCCGGGTCAGCTAGTATTTATATAGATGTTTAAACTTAAGTCTCTAAACTTCGTTGACGTTTCGATCAAAAATATTCTTATTTCGTATATAATATACGAATATACTGGTGGATACGGACGTAATAATTAATAACATCATAACACGTGTCCTGTATCCAAATTAAGCAGATCTAAATTCCCATCCAAGAGTATCATTTATCAGCGTGTGGTTGCCAGTCGAAAAGTTTTCGACTTTGTCCTATGTCGAGTGAGTAGTCTTAATATCAGTTATTATCAGAATATTATTGAAATAACGAATAATTATATTGATAACATTATAATCGTGGCATGTTCTATCAGAGCATAGTGATTAAATTTATCATATAATTGAATTTAATATCCTAAATTCGATAGTGACCTTATCACTACGAAGTGATTTTGCAGTTGGAGTGCCGTCTTACTATCGATAAGTGTTATAGTGATCGATTTTAGTAATTGTATTAAGAAATAAATTATGGTAAGTATTTTGCTTCAAATTATATTTTAGAGGCTACTTGCAATTAAACATTACAGTGTTTGAGAATTATTTCATAGGGTTAAAACGATAAATATAATGATATAAAAATAATAATTTTATTTATAATATACATAGCTTAATAGATTACGCAACGTCAATAAACAACTTAACTTAAAAAGTGTCGCAAATGGTGTAAAATAATGTTGTTTAGTTCTTCTTCGTCGTTACACTGTTCATAGAGCGCTCATAGTCATCACGAAGAGACGTCTTTAAGAGCAGAAATGTTAGTCGCCTAACGAGCTTTCGCCACTTCTACCTGCTTGCCGACTTCCTACTGACGTACGTACGTACTCGCCCTCTGTTGCCCTCAACTTTGCCTTGCACAATAAGACGCTCAATGGAGTCACTCTTACCACCGAATACGTGTCGGAAGAGCTTCAATATGCGACTTTGTACTAACGTTAACAGGCGCTGTTTAATACCTAGGTGATGGAATATGGAGACGTTGGTGCGAAATTCGCTCTCTCATATTCCTAACATTTGACTCCAGCACCACATCTCTAGAGCATCAATTTTGTGTAGATAATGTGATGTAAAAATAAATGTGTGTGGTTATTTGAAGATAATCGGTACAGGCATATCCTCAGAAATGTCCCTAAACCCCTACCTTTAGATAGAAAAAAGGAAAGGATTCATGGCAATCTTTTTATACATAGGCTGCACTAAAAGTATCGGGAATGGAATATTTCCACTGTTCCTGTCATATTAAAATCTTTTTAATTGAAAACTCCTTGGTTTTAAAAATCGAATACCATTTATTTATTTAAAAAAAGATTCTCGGTCTTGTCACAAGGTTTTGTCAAACTTGTTTAGTCGTTGAGAAAATGGAATTGACGCGAGAAAATTCAAGAGCGATGATTTATTATGACTTTCGAAGTGGTTTAACACAAAAACAGTGTGTTGACCGGATGATTTCTGCATTTGGTGATGAAGCCCCATCCAAAACCACAATTTATCGCTAGTTTTCTGAATTTCAACGTGGACGTGTCAAGCACAATGATGATCCCCGTCAAGGTCGTCCAAAAACTGCAGTCACCCAAGAAAACGTTGATGCTGTGCGTAAGCTGATTGAGGAAGATCGACATGTGACATACCGCGAAATTCAGGAAACTTTAGACATTGGCATGAGTCAAATACAAATAATCTTGTATGCACAATTAGGTGTAAAAAAGTTGTTTTCACGATAGATACAGCATTCGCTCTGTGAAGAGTAAAAAGCGGTTCGCGTTACTTGGTGCGTCAGAACTCTCGAAATATTCCACGCAGGATCCTCAAATGCTGTATACAACATCGTATCAGGTGACGAATCCTGGATATACGCGTACAAACCCGAAACAAAAACCAGTCACGAGTTTGGGTGTTCGAAAATGAGTTAAAGCCAACAAAAGTTGGTCGTTCACGGGGTGTTGCAAAAAAAATGGTGGCCACGTTTGTCTCCAAAACCGGCCATGTTACGACTATTGCTCTTGAGGGACAAAGAACGGTTAATGCAGAATGGTATGCTAGCATTTGTTTGCCACAGGTCGTTTCTGAACTCCGTAAAGAGAACTGCAACCGCCGCATCTTCCTCCATCACGACAATGCGAGTTCTCACACCGCACACAGAACAAAAGAGTTTTTAGAGCAAGAAAACATAGAATTATTAGACCATCCGCCGTACCTAAAATAAATAATAAATTGCGTGGACAGAGATTTTCATCACCTGAAGAAGATGTGGACGCCTACAAAACGGCCATTTGGGAGACCCCAACTTCCGAATGGAATGGTTGCTTCAATGATTGGTTCCATTGTATGGAAAAATGTGTCAAATTTCGCGGAGAATACTTCGAAAAGCAATAAATACATTTTTAAATAGTAATGTTGTGTCACTTCCTTGATTCCCGAAATTTTCAGTGCCGCCCTCGTAATAGAGGGATAAAAAATATTTGTCAAAAAACTTTTTTATTGTATAAAATGTAGTCATGATCAATTGAGTGTTTATGAATGTAACCACATCTGATTATCCTTTACTGAAAGACGATAACGCAGTGTTAAATTACGCCTTATGTTTAGTATGCGAACCGTTCAATAGTACATCTCATAGGCGAAGGAAGTAAGTAGCTGCGACAGGCGTGCGGTACTAATCAATTAAAGGCTATCAACATCACGTGGCAGCGGCTTGCGCAGCCACTATGTTCTAGTAAAGTAGGGTTGCCAGTAGCTCAATAACAAACCTACAGTCCGAATCAAATGTATATTCAATATATAGCATTATAGATTAGGGTATTATTTTATCAATGTGTTGTTTTACTATAAAAACTACATCCGGCGGTGTATAGGCGGCGTAAAAGAATCATCAAAGAATAATAAGAGATTGACAGCAGCATCGAGCCAAAAATAATAAAAAAGCTTCGGCAGCTAACGTGCCTGCGAAGCGTGGCGACTATGGCAAATATCTCTCCTATAAGGCAATTTTTGGGGGTGTCTATCTTCAGCAGTGGACTTTGATGCGGTGTAATGAATAAATAAATGGATTGATGAACTATTATTGAAAGAATCTAAATGCGACTATCGGTACGTGGGATCCACGTGCATAGTTTCTAAAGGAACTCTATCCACGACAGATCGTCGCTGCTGGTGATAAGAGGGCTTGTTCTTTTCTCGCTCAAAGGCTAAGTATAGCCATTCAGTGTGGAAACGCAGCCAGCGTTCTTGGCACGATACCGCGGGGAGTAGGACCGTATGATAATTTAAGTATTTTGTTTTAGTTTTTTTTTTATAATAGTTTTTGAATATTGTAAATAAAGCAAGTAATTTATAATAAAATAATTAAAGTATTTACGACTTCGCCTGCGTGTTATTTGGGGTTTTAATTTTTTGCGCGGAACCCTAATTGTTTTTCTAAAATAAAAGTAGTCTAAATTACTCCTTGTGACATCAGCTATCTGCCAGTGAAAATCGCGTTAAAATCGGTCCAGCCGTTTCGGAGATTAGCCGGAACAAACAGACAGACAGACAAAAACTTTAAAAATTGTATTCACTTCAATTTGTAGACACTTCAATTTTATTTATTTGTATAGATTAAAGCTAATAGGTTTTGTTTTCCACCAGTATATCATATTATGTGTTCAAGTTTACAAATTGTAATTGTTAACCATGCCGCCCATATGACGACGAATATTTTAAATACACGGTGTCCGCAATTATTATACAAATGACTGACTCATAATTATCCTTGAAGTGTCTATTTACAAATTAACCATTTGTCTCCATCGAATCACTGTTTCGTGGCGTGAAGTTATTGAGTGCCCTACGGAGATCATATTCTCATTTTATGAAATCGTCTTACGCCTGTACTTAATTCCTTAAATATAGAACATTCATCATAATGATTCTTGTTCGAAAGTTGGTGATCCGAATGTGTTAATTATTATAAGCTATATTGTTCAGGTATTAATCATTCTAATATCAATACCTATTTAAATAGATTTTAATAATTATTTTAGCAGAGTAATACTGAAGTCCAAACATTTATTGAATTATGATACGATGCGCTAAAACTAGTAATGTATAGTAATATTTAGTGAGCGTTTCATTTAGGTAAAGTAATAAGGGTATTTTTTAATTAAAATTATAATGTTAGTGCAAAACAATCGTTTTGACCCTAGTAACATTATCCGGTAACCTTCATAGCGGCAGGATATTTCCGATGTGACCTTGTCTTTGTTTCTTTTATTTTAACTACTACTACTATTACTATTGACTTATTTTTTTAATTAATTTGTGCAGAGTCCAAGTTGATACAGGATTGACGAATAAAATGCTTAACTATTAGAAAAAAAAACGAACAAATACCTATTTTAGATATCAAAAGAAAAACTATATTTTTTTTAATTAATAACTGGTTAAAAAAGTTGTGATGTTGTGACGTAGAAAAATAAACGGACAGAACCAAAGTGTAAGGGTTCCATGTATGTTAGTGGGATTCTGACATTAAATCAGAATATACATTTTAGTTTCTGTTCCTGCTCTCGCTTACAGATACTAAAACCGTTACCTGTTTGGATCTGTTACTTATTTACTCACTAGCTTTTTACCCGCGGCTTCGCTCGCGTGGCAAATTTAGCGAAATTCGATCACTTTTAGAGTCACCTCGGTGTCTGTGTCTCTATGTCTGTCAAAGATTTTTTTTAAATTCTAAAAGACTATTAGACGTAGATTAGGTATTTGGCATAGATAGGTATAATATGCCACAGGAACACGTGAATATATATGTCTAGAAATACATACTATTTTTTATATCGGGTTTGTCTTCCGATGTATCCATAAGAAAGGTAAATTGTATCGTAATCAAAATGTATTATTATCTATTATTTACATTTTACTCTTTACATTCATTCATAATTAAAATTAATTTAGTTTTAACAAAATAATGATGAGTTTCAATTTTAATAGGGAAGATGGCTGAGTGGTAAGATTTGCTAAGGGCGCCATAGTTAATAAAATAAAATTCAAACCCAAGCATACTCCTGCATTTATTCTATTACTATTATATTCTATTCTATTCTTATTCTATTCCATTCTAACTATGACATCAGGTCGTCAAAAACCTCAGTCCTACCGTGACCATTAGGGTGCTGTAAAGTGCCCAAAACATCGGGAATTAAAAAAGTTAAAATTAAACGCGATAAGATCCTTAAAATTAGTTTTATTCCTTATAAATTTTATTAACAGTGAACCTGGGAAGCACTACTCTTATGAACGGGAGTAGAAAAATGTTCGTCTTGTTGTGGCGGTGGAAGAGAATCCGCCACCTCATATCGTACCGTCGTAAGCAGTGACATATGACCTAGGGCATGACATGACATAGGGCAGCATCATCTTCCTGACAAAAGATCAAAATAATAATAGCTGCGGTTGCCAACACGCCTACCAAGCGTGGCAATTATTGCAAATATCCAGCTACTTGACAATTTATGCGGGAGGCCTATGTTTATTTCAGTGGACTTTTTTGAAGTGAGTGAAAACAAAAAGTAACATACCAGAAAATATGAATACAATAAAAAATGCATATATTGACCCATGAAAAGTAAAAAGTTGCAGCTCAAATACACGTTACTACTGGGCAATGGCCGCATAAAGTTTTAGGCCACAAAAAGTGTTCGCTGCGCTGATTCCAATGCAGGATGACCTCAACTGGGAAACTTCTCAGATATGCAGGTTTTCCTTAACCGCCGAGAACGTGGTAAATCGACACTTCAAATTGCAATTAATATATAATATGCTGAAATATTTAATAATGCTTACGTACCATGAAATTTAAGTTTTTATCAGTTGGATTACCGCCTTTGAATAGTAAAATAAAAAGAACCTTTGTTTAAAGCAGTTTAAGTAAAATTTGCTTTAAAAAAAGAGCCTGTTAATTTACAAATATGTACTCATATGAGCTATGAAACCAAGACTGTCACAAATATCTTAATATGTCCGAAAATATGAAAGCTACCTTAAATTACAAAGTGATTATAAATGTCATTAAAGGTAAAAAAGTAAAGTAGCAGCTAATATACGTCTCACTACTGTACACAGGACTCCTCATTACCTATAGTGTTTTGTGGGCAGAAAAATAGAGTACGCTGCAATGTTTTAACATGTCATGTTAACGGTTTTCACACCTCCACGACTATTTTAACTACTCAGATATCTAGGTTTCCCCACGAAGTTATTCTTCACCACTTTAACGGACACGTGTTAAGTCAGCACGTAAAGTTTTCTATAACAGAATCATCCTCGTACACACTTTGCTCCCGTGCCATGATGAAATCTCACGGCGAGAGCTACACGGCCCTCATATTTGTTTAAATACAATTCATTAAAACTGAAACTAAGTTTTTGCATGATTGTTGACCACATCCACCTAGTAATTACACATCTAACGTTGCCACGAACGAATTTTTAATTATTTACATCGTATATTCAGTAGCATTCTATTATTTAATTATATCAGATACTTACCATTTTAGTTTGTTTAGTGGTAAGTAGATGGCGCTATTATTAGATTAAATAATGAAAGCCTAAACTATATTATCTAATAATATCAGCAATAGAAGTGAACATTTATTTATTTTATCAATAAGGCATAAAGTGATGACAATTCTGTTAAAAGTTCTGTTTCTGTTAAAAATATACGCTATCAGCGCCGGTAGCGGTGAAAAACGACTGAATGATATCGTCATATGACCATATCATGAAATAGCAACGTTTCTAGTTAGTAATATCTTCAAACGATTTCTATTCATTGATTTGGTCAAGCTATATCATGAGATGGTCAACAAACAGTGTTAAATATCATGAAATGACCACACAATTCACGAAATGATAGACTACTTTATATGATCTATTCTACGATCTAGCCACGACATATATAAAAATCTCTTTAATAAAACTATAATGATAATGAAAATTTTGCAATAATTGCAGACAGACCAGTTTTAATCAGTTTACATATAGATTAGTAATTGAAATAAAAACCTTATCAATTTTCATATTTTTGATTGATCTTCTATTGAAATTATTACACTTTTAAAATAAAATAACAAAAATACTAAAAAAACTAAACGTTACAGTTTTTAAATAATTTTAAAAATCTTATTATTTAAACATATAAATGCAAGTTACTTATATTATTTAATTTATTAGTAACTGAAGGCAAAATGTACTACTTTTTCCATTTGATGATAGATGGCATTGTTTTCATTACTAAATCGGTGTAATTTCAAATTATTTTACCAAGTTTATAACTATATTTTATACTTTATTTATAAAAATGGTATTTATTTGAAAAACACTCGTCATCCCATCTATAACTAAGATATAATAGAAAATCAACATCTAAAGGAAGGAAAATACTTAACCTTCTTTTTTGAAGTTCCGTAATCTGATAAAAAGTATCCTATAAGTTGCCCCGGGTTACTAACTACCTATACACAAAATTTCATGTAAATCGGTCTAGTAGTTTTTGCGTGAATCCGGAATACACAGACAGACAGACAGACAAAAATTCTAAAAACCACTGATTTGGGTTCAGAACCCTTTACTTAGTCCCCTGGACTTGTTTTTTCTAGAATATATTAGAATTACAGACACTACTTTTCTACAGATTTATTATATGTATTATTGAAATACCAGTGCTAATCTGTATTTCAATAGACTCTGATAAAAGGCAAATTGTATTTCCTGTGCAGTCAAAACCATACTTGTTTATCATATTTTTTGCTGTTTGCTAAATCCATATTTGTTTTAATTTTTCAATATTATAATTTATCAAATATATAACTACAAATAAAATTGTGCTTAAAATTAGGACGTTAAATGACTACATTTATTTTTCTTATCCAAACCATTATTCTTAAAATTTTGTTTTTAGCAGACTGTATGCGCTGCTGGATATAGTGTTCAGGTACGCTAGCATTTTTATTATTATTTTCATTTATTGTGACTTATATATTATGCCATTGACATGAGATGTGTTGGAGCTTTCTCTGAAAACCATTATCTATTGTGTATTTTAATAATTACAAATATAAACGCTGGGCAGAGGCGGGTTGGTGCGCGCGGAGCTAATATTATCGAACTGTCAACAATTTACCGGGATATATTTTCTGCCCCCTGTCGGTTGCCAAAACGTATTCCGGGTAGGATAAAAGGGAATATTGATATTATTAATTGGATGCAAAACGTCTGGTACTGTGATGTTAATCATTGATTCCCCTGCCAAGCGTAATGATCAAGGCAAATTCTCTATAATGAGAGAGGCCCATGTGCAGCTATGGACACGTACGTGGGTTGATAAAGAAGACTTGGGAATAACTTCATTTGTTGGTTCATTTTCAGTGATACTAAACTACTGTTTATTTGCAGCACGTACTTAAATATTTGCTTTAATAGCGCCAAGAACCCAAAGTTCGTTAAACCGTTGTCCTTTGATGCTACGTACTCGCAGTCTCTGTCCTTAGTTCTTTGTTACTATTTTTGCTTTTAAGTCATAATATATGCTGTATAATAATGTCTTTCGTGCTGTCAACGCACTGTCCTCCTATTTCGTAAACTCGTGAGTTCGAATTCTACACCGGATAATATTTAAGTAAAATTGGAAATGGTTAGTTTTATTTTTTGTTGGTTCTCTCTTCTCTCTAACAGTTCTCGGCTCTTATTGTAAATGATGTTGCTTATGAAGTCGTGTGCAGAGTGGATGCAAGTGTCTTATAGTTTGTTGCTTGGAAATTAATTTTATAAGTACCACATTTTATGTTTTGTGAGGCTTCCTTACGATACCATCATTATATGTAATGTATAAAATTTGAGTAATTGTTACACAACGCTACTATTACCAATAATAATGGTAGTTAATCTTCTCTATAAAAATCAATTGATGTCCGTTAGTCTCGCAAAGCCCAAAAACGGCTCGACCGATTTTGATGTATTTTTTGTGTGTCTTTGAATTCCCTAGATGATTTAGATTTACAATTGAACCCTGTAGTTGCGCTGTTGTCGATTTCCAGAAAACTTTCGTGCGAAGACGGGGCGGATCGCTAGTATATTATAATTAACATTACGTCTAATTGTTGAGTGGATTCTTTGTTATTCAAGTTATTCACTAGTACTAGTTAGTAAGAATGCTTGTCAAGTTATATTCAAACATCGAGGTCAAGCTAACTTCCTTAAAGATTTTCCGCGTTTATCTGAGTTAATGAACTCATTTTCCCCCTTTATAGGTACCTGTTCAAAGGTTTTAACCAATTAATCCATGTTTTAATTAATCTCATGTTTGAATCTAGTACAAACAACTTTATTGGATTTTAACAGTGTTTACATTGTTTATTTTTTTTATTTACATTTTAAAAATTATATAAAATGCGGTAAAATCCGTACCATAATTGAATATGTAGTTTTCGCGTAAACACATTACCTATGAGTACTACTACGAATAGTTAATATTTTATGTAGGTCGCAAGACTCTAAATATACTTTATTTTATAAAGTATCACATTATGTCACTACGCCCAGGAATAATTGATAAAAAATAAACGTGTCAATCGTCAAGAATTCGTTCATTTGACCCGAGTCGCAGTATTAGTTTGGATCAAACGATTGACAGAATCTAGGACCAAAGAGTACAATAATGTCCGACGACCGACATTATCGAGCGGGTTTCACAGATCACAGAGTACTTAGCTCGAAATAATCGTTTTGAATGATCGACCCTAATGACCCGATTCGTAAGACGAATCAATACTTGTATGATCGGGTCGTTAGAAATGAATGAATTACATATGTCTAGTAAAAATGCTTGGCATTAGTCAGCGTTTGATTTTTTTTTAAATATTAGGTTGTGAATAAATAAATATTTAAATAATTATAAAAATATATGTACACTCATTACACTAGAACTTAAATAATTACTGGTTATAAGTACATTATCGACATTATTATAGATTTTCTGTAAAAATGTTGAGACTCTTTTTCTGCATAGTTGTCCGTCTGGGTAGGTAGGACCACTCACATAAGACCTATTTCTGCTGCCTTATAGTAGTTATCCATCCATCCATTACAGCCTATAGAAGTCCATTGCAGAATATAGGCCTCCCCCATAGATTTCTTCACAGGGAGGCTTTTGCCATAGTTGACACGTTTGGCAAGCAACCGCAGTTTTTTCAACCGACTTCAAAAAGGTACCTCCTACTTAATTCGACTGTATGTTCTTTTATTGTTACCTCATAACTATTTTCTAGGTGAACCGATTTCGATGATTCTTTTTTTATTTGAAAGCTGCTGCTTGACATGTGGTCCTTTATAAATTTGATCAAGGTCTGACCAATAGTTTTTAAGTTATCCTTAATAGTTTATATTGAAGTCGGTTGTAAAAAAATATTATTATTCTGAGTTGTTATCAGGAAGATGCTGCTATCCATCACCTGTCCCAATTTCCCTCTCTTGCCTTTAACGACACCCACGGGACGATATGGGGTAGTGGATATTCTTACACCGCCATACAAGGCCTAATAGTAGTGCTTGCCTGCTTGCACTTAAATGCTGCACTGCTTGCATAAACAATGCTTAAACACAGCTGTGTACTGGACTGAATGGTGCAGTACAATTATAGGCTGTGACGCATTCCATCTTAGTCTTCGGACGTGTCAACGCATGTCTTTTTTTTATTTGAACTTGGTTGCAGGTGTCCAAGGGCTGCAGTAGCCACCTACTATGAGGTGGACTGTCAGGTCGTTTGTCACTTCAGCTCAATAATCAGAATAAAAGACTGAGCCATTTTTAACTTAAGTAACCAAAAAGTTTACTCAAAGCTATTATGTGGAAATTATTTTATTTATTTAGTTTTGAAATCACTTTGTAGGTACTTTTTATTAAAAGTTGTAACTATTTTGTCCTTGTGAGTGGTCTAGGGAATATCGCAAGTTCAAATTAACAACTAGAATGTCGTCTAAATCTTCATTATTATAATTGCAACCCTTTACAAGTCCAGTGCTGAACATAGGCCTCCCCCAAGGAATGCCCCAAAGCACGGTCCTGAGCCACTTGAATCCATCGAATTCCTGCATGTCTTACCAGGTCGTCGATTCATCTAATGGGCAGTTGCCCCTCACGTCGCTTACCGGTACGAGGATGCCACTCGATAACCTTTCTTCTTCATCGGTTGTCGGTTCTTCGAGCTATATGGCCGGCAGACCGGCCCATTGCCACTTCAGCTTACTAATCCTTTGGACTACGTCGGTAACTCTGGTTCTACTGCGGATATAATATTTTTTAATTACTTACATTTCAATATTTATACCCTGTTTTTCACCCTTAGAGATGGAATTTTGGTTCATTTAAATCTGTTCAGTCGTATTCGATTAATCTGTTAACATTCATAAAAAAAAACAACGCGTCGAGCATAGAACGTTCTTGTTTTTTTGAACTCACACGATATATTTTCCCGTTACATTTTCTAAAATCATGTTGCTACGAGGGCGGCACTGAAAATTTCGGGAATCAAGGAAGTGACACAACATTACTATTGAAAAATGTATTTATTGCTTTTCGAAGTATTCTCCGCGAAATTTGACACATTTTTCCATACGATGGAACCAATCACTGAAGCAACCACTCCATTCGGAAGTTGGGGTCTCCAAAATGACCGTTTTGTAGGTGTCCACAGCTTCTTCAGGCGATGAAAATCTCTGTCCACACAATTTATTCTTTATTTTAGGGAAAGTATAGAAATCATTAGGGCTTAGGTCGGGGCTGTACGGCGGATGGTCTAATAATTCTATGTTTTCTTGCTCTAAAAACTCTTTTGTTCTGTGTGCGGTGTGAGAACTCGCATTGTCGTGATGGAGGAAGATGCGGCGGTTGCAGTTCTCTTTACGGAGTTCAGAAACGACCTGTGGCAAACAAATGCTAGCATACCATTCTGCATTAACCGTTCTTTGTCCCTCAAGAGGAATAGTCGTAACATGGCCGGTTTTAGAGACAAACGTGGCCACCATTTTTTTTGCAAAACTCCGTGAACGATAAATTTTTGTCGGCTTTAACTGATTTTCGAACACCAAAACTCGTGACTGGTTTTTTGTTTCGGGTTCGTACGCATATATCCAGGATTCGTCACCTGATACGATGTTGTATACAGCATTTGAGGATCCTGCGTGGAATCTTTCGAGAGTTCTGACGCACCAAGTAACGCGAGCCGCTTTTTGCTCTTCACAGAGCGAATGCGGTATCCATCGGGAAAATAACTTTTTACACCTAATTGTTCATGCAAGATTATTTGTATTCACATGTCGATCTTCCTCAATCAGCTTACGCATAGCATCAACGTTTTCTTGGGTGACTGCAGTTTTTGGTCGACCTTGACGGGGATCATCACTGAGCTTGACACGTCCACGTTGAAATTCAGCAAACCAGCGATAAATTGTGGTTTTGGATGGGGCTTCATCACCAAATGCAGAAATCATCCGGTCAACACACTTTTTTTGTGTTAAACTACTTCGAAAGACACATAATAAATCATCGCTCTTGAATTTTCTCGAGTCAATTCCATTTTCTCAACGACTAAACAAGTTTGACAAAACCTTGGGACAAGACCGAGAATCTTTTTTTAAATAAATAAATGGTATTCAATTTTAAAAAACCAAGGACTTTTCAATTAAAAAGATTTTAATATGACAGGAACAGTGGAAATATTCCATTCCCGATACTTTTAGTGCAGCCTATGTATATTTGAACAGTGTTAATAAAAACAGTAATTGATTCGGTCGGTCTTTGCGGTATGCGTCACAAACATTATCAACGCATGTTACAGAGATGGCAAGGATGTATTGCGCGTTTGAGCCCTTCGGATGCGATAACTATTATCTACAATATAATTGTATTATTTAACATGAAAATATAAACCGACTTCAAGAGTAAATACAATCCGTATGGTAGTAATTTATATGGGACCTATGTAAAAGTGCAATAACTAAATTAGGATATCATGCTTGCATTCAATTAAAAAAAAGGATATACAGTTTATTACTGTATTTTCGTTTCTTTTTAGGGTTCCGTACCTCAAAAGGAAAAAACGGAACCCTTATAGGATCACTTTGTTGTCCGTCTGTCTGTCTGTCTGTCTGTCTGTCAAGACCCTTTTTCTCAGGAACGCGTGGAGGTATCAAGCTGAAATTCATATCAAATACTCAAGTCTACTGTCCCTTGGAGCTGTGAAAAATCAAACTTCTAAGCCAACGCAATCAAAAGATACAGCCGTTTATGCCGCAAATATTATGCCGCAAGGGAATCAAAACCTACAGGGTACTTCCCGTGAACTCAGAATCTTAAAATTTGGTACGAAGCAACGTATTATAGCACAGATAAAGGAAAAATTGCGAAACGCATAAATTTTTAGTTACATCATGTAATAAAAATATTTTTAATAATTTTAACCTACGGATTTGTTCGGAACCCTCGGTGCGCGAGTCCGACTCGCACTTGGCCGGTTTTTTTTATTTCATCTTCTATGTTGATGTCAATTAAAAATTCCCTTTATCAGCATTTTATCTGAAAGTGATGACGTTTTGTAGTAATCGTAAGACTTTTATAATCTTACGTGGTTGGCATGGCTCATGCTGAAGCTATATTAGTGGTATAGTTGTAGCACGAATGGGTCGGCTCGACCGGAGAAGGACCACACTCTCACAGAATACCAGCGTAATATGGCAGCTTAATGCTGCTGTGTTTCGTATAGTGAGTGTAGAGAACTGGAGACCCTTTTTACTGGGAAAGAGGCATGCCATCTTAGTCCTCACGGGACAACGCATCTGCATTTTGATTCGTAATCGAGGATAGATGTAGATGTCTATGGGCTACAGCAACCACTTACCATCAGGCGGACTGTGTGCTCGTTTGTCACCCTTATCCTATAAAAAACGCATTGGTGGCTATATTCTTAAGATCATACGTTTTCTACCTACGATTTGCGATATACACTGACTATGTAAGAAATAGCTGTCAGTCGAGAAGTCTACATTGACAATCCGTAATGTTATATTAGTCTAGAAGAATTAAAAAAAAAGATAATAAAATTTATTCCTTCAGCAAAAATTATGAACATAGTACTTACAACATTTTAATTTTGAGGATATGATAATGTCGTTACACTGATAAGTAAATACCTAATTATCGCTTTTTCAAATAGTCTTTTAAATTATCTAATTCATCCTATCTAAGCTTGATATTTTGATAAAGAAATTGCTCAATATTTGTAAAAAAAGGGGAAACAGTTTGTGCCTCAAATTGTTTCTAATGCAAACCACCTCATCACCTCTTTATCAGCCTACCAACAATCAACTTAACGTGTATTGGTGGCGTAAGAATCTCAACTACACCATATCACCCTGTTTGTGTCGTTAGAGGCGACGGAGGTAAACTGAATCAGGAAATTTGCAGCGGCATCTTCCCGATAACAGGTCAAAATAATAAAAAAAAGTGTGTTTGCCAATGCGCCTGCTATGAGTGGCAACTATGACAAATATCTCCTTATAAGACAACCTTTGGGGGATATCTGTGTTCAGTAGTGGCCTTTTGATAGGTTGTTATGATAGCAGTCAACTGCTTAAGTTAAGGAGATAGTGATAGAATAACCTTACATCTCGCACTTTTCACCGTCGCTCCGGCATTAATGGCTATATTCTCTAACTCTGTGGTTGATCTGGCATTTAGCATGATACAGCCACCTATCTGAAGTCGTTACATCCATTGGGTCATTGACACTAGGGATGAGGTGAGGAGATGAATTATTTTATGCGGCTCATAGCTTATTTAACCTTCTCCCTACCAAGAGACAAAAGGCGTGAAGGGCGACTAAGAAAGAGGTGGCATGACGAGTCAAAGTTGTTTTGCCATCTCTCTTGAAAAGTATTGACAAAACATTACGCAAAACATAAATAATGATTTGGAGGCATTGCCATATGTGAAAAAAATAGAGGTTAGAGGAGAAGACCTCAAAATGTTTTGGATCAATCACAAATGTATAAATAAAACCTTGTTAAAAATACTACGTAAATTTCATAGTACGCTAAATAGATAAAAAGCGAACGTTTTTATAACTCTAACTCTGAATTCGTAACAAAATAAATACTTGAATGTTGTTGTTCCACTTGTAAAAATTGTCATAGTATAGTCGATGTTTATTGTAGCTCTTAGTGCTCGTCAGTCCCATTAATACATAGTTTGTAAACACTTGCTCAACGCAAATTTTCCTATCGACTATCGTGACTCACAGCTCACATCTGTATATAGTGATGATTCCTCGTTTGTATTTGCACACAGAAAAAATTTAATAATTAACATGTTGTATTCACGTGGTCTAATCAGAGTTAGTTCAATATATATATATTATGTGTTATAGCAAAGCTTATTATATAATACATATGTTAAAGCAAAGCTTATTAATGGCTCCATAACAATGAAACCGATCGCAGCAAAGTTAATAAAAGCAAAAGCTTATTGCTCTCGTCGTCTTTTATAGTTAAATTGTAATTAATTTATGGCTTGTTAATCTTTTTTTTTAAAAAGAACGTTACCCCTACGGATTTTCTCCTGTATCGTGGAGGCAGTTTACAAACACAAATTGCACAAGGACAAACATCCAGACCCGGAACAATTATTTGTAGGCCATACAAATACTTGTTCCGTGCGGGATTCGAACCCGCGCCCCCCAGCGCAAGCAACTCATTGCTAAGCCACTGCGCCACGGAGCCGTCATCTGATCTCCTGATCAATTATCGTAAAAATATATAGCCATACGTGTTTAGGTACGTACCACAAGGGGAAAACCGGTGTTTAGTTCATACAAATGTATTCCTCTCTATTCTCCCCGGATATATCAACCAGACTACCACTGCCTTATTCCTGTTTTTTTTTTTATATATAAATTATATTCATTTATAAAACTAGAAAATTCCTAAAATTACTAAAACTACCTAAATATATCACCGATATCAGACAACAAATTTAACGAACATAAAAAAAATAATCTAAGCATAAAAAATAAAATAAAACTTATATTGCTTAAACTTAAACCTCAGACTAACAAAGAAACCCCTCATTCAGTAAAATAATAACATCTGGCTGTTTGCTGTCTTATAAAAGCGTAAGAGAAAAAGTAGGTAAGAGACTGTGTGGGTGGTAAGAGACGATGGGAAGGACCAGTAAGACTTTATGGTCTACGGATGTCCAATGTGTTAGACAACTGATACTGCAGTCGCTAATCCGCCAGCCTACCGTAGCGATTACGGTAAGCTCTGGGAGAAAGTGAATAAAGAAAAGGAATATATTCATTATTCACCATGAAAGCAACAACGTTCACAAACATTCCAAAAGTCATAACTCAAGGCTACTACTCTCTCAAGGCTTAGTTAGTGCCCTCGAATAAACGAGTCGAACCAACCAATGAAAGAAGCATTAAACTATACTTATAAATTTTAAAATTTCAGCTCACCATAATAATTACAATGCAACTATTACTATAAGTTACATTGTTATGGTAATACCTGACATGATACCTGTTTATTGATTTTATTTTAGATAACGAAAAGGAGAGCTGTTTTCTTTTTATAGAATACTAGCTGTGCCCCGCGACTTCGCCCGCGTGGAGTTTACTACGATTTTATGAATATAATTTTTTTTGCGCGGATCCCTAATTTTGTTTTTGATTAATGTTACCATCTTATAAATATTGACAAATTTTGACATTAATATTTATACGATACTAACGTCACTCAATTGTTTTGCCTTCCCGGAACCCCTCCACTAACACATAAACTTTGTTGTTTGGTATTAAAGTTCAAATTGACTTTTAAGTATAATTACGAATCTTTTGTATGGGAATATAGAAAAGTGTTGTTTTTAGAATTTTTCAGGCAGTTTTTTAACTTTTTCTCTCCGTAAGAACCATCTTCGTACTTCAAGGAATACATTCAGCGATTCATTTTTATATTATAGAAGATTATGTTAACAGAATTATATTACATTAATCTTATTGCGAAAACCAACAGACGTGATATCATCTTAAATTATACCTACCTACAATAAAGCATGGAAACAGCTGCAATAGAGCTGACTGTTGATAGTGACCATACGTCACGTTTAATAAACAATACAACATCGGTAATTCTAATCAACATGCAACACAAAGTACTATTTATACTAAAATGTTATAGGTTCACATACGTGTTCTTGGAATAGTGTATGATTTTGCGTCGTAAATCAAAACGTGGTAAATCAAAATTGAAAACAATAATAATTGAACACTTGGTAACATGATGTTCGCTCTAGAGCAACAGAGGAACTTCTCATCTGTAGAAGATATTTTCAATATTCAGAAGATGCTCATCCAGCAGTGAAACCGCTTGTAATTAGTTACTTTACTTTTTATTACTTTCTTAGACATGAAAGTTTCCTCGCGATGTATTCCTTCGCCGAGGACCTCGTAGTAAATCACGACTGAAAAATTGCAAGAAAAGTTTCACAGGCGCAGGTGCATCGGACTTGTTTTGTTTGGTTTTTTATATACTTACTAGCTGACCAGGCAGACGTTGTTCTGCCCTTTCTGACGACCCTTCCCATAAAAAAATATGAAGGTCGCTATCGGGATAAAAAGTATCCTATCTCTCAAGTTGGACCAAACTGCACAGAGTGTGCAAATTTCATTGAAATCAGTTCAGTAGTTTAGGAGTTCATCGCGGACAAACAACGTGACACGTAATTTTTATATATAAAGATTAGAAGCCAGTGCTTAACCACAATCCCACCTGGTGGTAAGTGGTGATGTTGCCCTAGATGGTGGATCGCACTGTCTTGGTTAACGCTTGTCGGGTATTATGAAAAATTGAGCCGCTAGCTCATTCCTTGAGCTTTACACTTTCTGTTATGTGTATGTGTAAAAATTACAACATATCTAAAAATAAAATAGAATATAGAATATTCATCATATAAGTCTCAGAATTACAAAGAGAGACGAAGTGCTGTGTACATTTCCAGTGACACTGAAACCATTTTTTTACGTGGTCGAGCCATGCTGCAGCTATATTATGGTCGTACCTTGAATGAGTCGGCTCGACCGGGGTAGGACTACGCTCTCACAAAATACCAGCGTAAAATAGCAGCTTTATAGTTCTGCGTTTTATATGCTTAGTTTAGAGAACCGGTAACCGTTTTAACTAGAAACTAGGCATTGCATCTTAGTCCTCAGGGGTGACAACGCATCAACATTTTGATTCTTAATCCAGGATAGATGTAGATGTCGATGGACCACAGCATCCACTTACCATCAGGTGGACTGTGTGCTCGTTTGTCACCCTTATTCTTTAAAAAAAATCATTCAACTTCTTTACATGCACACATGCACACATCTTTCGTCTTTGTTTCTTTTACAGCCCGTAAAAGTTCATTGATGGACGGACACATATACACCTAAACCATATTGTTGGCTGTAAATAATTTAAGATGCATAATATGTATGCGTGAGTCTGAGGTTTAAGTTTAAGTAATATAAGTTTTCTTTTATTTTTTATATTCGTTATATTTGTAGTCTGATATCGGTGATATATTTAGGCAATTTCAGTAATTTTAGTTTTTATAAATTTAGTTTTATAAATAAATCTAATTTAAGAAAAAAAAACGGTAACAATGCAATGGTAGGTATAGATTGTATTGTAGAAATGTTTGCTCTATTGTCATTATCCAGGGGTAAAAGATAGGAAAACCGGATATCCCCTTATGGTACATAAACACGTATCGCTATATATTTTTACGATAATTGATCAGAGAATAACAGGCCATAAATTAATTACAGTTTTTACGATAATCGCTCTGAAATTAACAACCCATAAATTAATGACAATTTAACTACAAAAGGCGAAAACAGCAATTAGCTTTTGATTTTATAGCGCTGACGTTGAGACTACGACAAAATGTTAATATTGTAATCATTTGAATTTATGGTAGATGGTAGTAAAACCAGCCGAAATAGAAATGTTATGACTGGTGATACTTTCAAATTGAAGAGATGTTAATTTTAATGGAGATTTAATGTTTTCAACGGTTTCGTGTAACGATATCTCTAAAAAGGCAGTGTGTTTATTACGTGATCGCTACTCCAGTAGTTAAATAAAATAAAATGATTTTATTTTTACTTTTCGACGTAAAAAAATTTAATTTATTTTGTCAAACGTGAATATGTTCTATAATCTACTACTGTTTTAAAATGAGGTTTCTCTGTTCGTAGAAGAAATAGTAAAAGTAATGTCCTGTACCGTAACCTAAAAAGAATCGTGTTAAAATGACTTTTGGGAAAATTAGAATATTATTTTAACTACAAATCAAAAACAGCTGTACATCAGTTCTAACTTCTCCAACGTTTTTTTTTTTAAATATGTATGCTAGTGCTGCGTGAATGATTGATTATTGTTTTTTTTTTCCTGTTATCGTATTTTACTCGAGTTAGGCTATTATCGTCAGAGTGATTTGTAAATATATTTACCTTTTTAAACGGATGAAGGTCATGTTATCCTTGGTGACATACTTGTTATTTTTGATTGATCGCAAATGCTGCTAAATCTAGTCGGCATGATTTTATTAATCTCCACGGGCACTCTATTTACCTATAAAATGTTAATTGTAATTTTATTGCTTCGAAGTTTACCAATTCGAATTAGTGTCGCGGCGGACTCGTACTACGTAACCCTCTCAAGAATGAGAGGAACCCTGTGCTCAACAGTGGGATATACATATGTAGGATGCGTCTTCTACTTTAAATTATTACCTTTCTTCCCCATCGATTGCCGTTTCTTCGAGCTATATGACCGGCCCATTGCCACTTTAGCTTACTAATCCGTTGGGCTATGCCGGTTACTCTTGTTCTACTGCGGATATTCTGATTTTTAAGTCTATCACACAGAGAAACCCCGAGCATAGCCGTTCAAATTATACCTATATAAAATACACATTATGAACGAAAACAATATCTTAGATGCTAGTGCCCTGGTAATGCAATTAAGCGTAGGAGGTAAGGAGGGAGATAGTAATGAAGTATTAATGGCCTTGTAGTATGTCAGTTAAATATTTTATATAAGTGTTGTTAACAGTGAAGACGTTAAATTTCTCTAATAATACACAGACACATTTATTTCGATGTATAGTTGTTAGTTAACAAATATTATAAAATATAATAACGGGAACTTAAAAATGCCAAATATTTAGATAACATCCACAAATGTCTGTATCGCAGGTTTATGGAAAAAAGCCTAGGTTTTTGATCAAAAACCTGATTTTACCATAAACTTGCAACATATATACTTTATAGTACTGTAAGATATCCGAGTATCAGCTGCAAAAAATTAGTATTTACAGGTTTGCATTTCTTCAATGAAATCATTTAGAAATTTTAAATAAGATAATTATAGTACCACTAAGTATTAATGAATAACACTGAGGCTTTTTCCGAGCGATGAAATATGCTTTTCAAATGACAGTTATAACATTTATTTCGTCAGTTCGACAGTTTAACCTATTTAACTCTTATGCTTCATCACCATTAGTACGGACTGTACTGATGAATATACAAGACCACCGTTGGACATGGATCCCCCAAATAATATATTTTAAACCCAAGGGTTCATTTCCTTGTTATGAGTACATATAATAATATTCGCCGATTTATACTACTCGTAGATTTAATAACAGGATTATGAGGCATAAATTCGCAGTAAACATGAAACTTGTTCACGAGTTGCAATCTCAATGCCATAAGGTCGATAAATAAGGATGCTTAGTATGCATAAACGTAAGGCAACTACGCAATTTAATGCGCTTATTTCTTTTTATAAAACTGAAGTTATAAACAAACTTATAGTCCACCTGATCGTATAGATTTTCTACAGGATGCATTTCGGATAGTGTGCGCAGGAATTGCATAAATTAATTCCTCCCTCTCCCTTCCACCATTGAACAACCAGACGATCGACCAGTCTCCACCCTTTCGTTGTTGACTTACCACGCATTCGAACCAAACGGTTTGCTACATCGTTTGTGATGCGTACAGCAAAGGGTTGGAATAAGTGTGTAAGTGTCTGTGTTTCCAACCGATTACAATGTCGGTGTCTTCAAGGCAAGAGTGAATAAGCTTTTGTTAAATCAGAGCGCTTCACCATCTTAGGCTACATCACCACTTACCATCAGGTGGGATTGTAGTTAAGCACTGGCTTAGTATAATTAGAATAAAAGAGATGGCTTATGCAGTACGAACATCTTCAGCCAAATTCATCAAGGAAGGATACAGTTACGTTAACACCTCTGAGAACTCACAGCCTGTAATTAAACTGACTCTATAACTTTCAGTCCGAAATATAGTAATGCAAGCTATTTTGAACTGCAAGGCAGCAAAGGAGTCGTACCGACTGGAACCTTATATCATAATCGTCTTTATAACCTTTTAAAAGTCCTCTGCTAAACTTAGGCCTTCCTTATAGGACTTCATGTAGAATATTTGCATAGTTGCCACGGCTTTACCTTTTTTGTATAGAAGAAAAGGGAGTTCAACTATTTTTTTTTTCATTTATTCATTGAAGCCCATCAAGTTCCATTGCTGAACATAGGCCTCACTCGCAGATTGCAGTATAAGGGATATGGCAGATAGTTGTCACGGTTGGCAGGCAGATAACCGCAGTTTCCTTATTGTAATTGAATTGTTAGCAGGTAGATGCTGCTGCCTAAATTCTGTTTTTAGATTCGCAGAATCAACAGCAAGAGGCAACACCTCTTGCTGTTGATTCTGTTACGCGGCAATTACACGGCCAACGAAAGTGAAATTATAGCAAACGAAAATCCAACTTATTATCACTCGAAAGCTATAGATGTGCACGTAAAAGAAAATCATTTGTGTATGTTACCTTTAACGTAGGTAAAATAATCTGATTATAAACACATTTGTTCATAAAAAAACGCTTAAACCATTTTGATGTATTTAGCTAAGACAGGCAATTTTCCCTGAACGGATCACATGATTATATCAACATGGTCGCCGACATAGGAGTATGATGAATTATAACCCAAACCAAAATTATATGTTGCGTCCAACCAGGATTCGAATTCACGACGCTCGACTCGGCATATTAGCTCACGCTCAATTTTATTAGATTAGGTTGAGCATTTTTTTTTATTTTTGTTGATTCCTCAAGGTCTACCCTTTTACTTATTTATATTGTGTTCCTGTTTGAAATTTATGAAGAGCCAGTTGTAAGGGATCTTAGACCTGAGGGTGGATAAAGTTGCTTGTAGATGTTCATAAACTACAGAAGCCGTTTATTAGAAGCTACACTGCTACCTCGTTAGCCACTATAATGTTATGACAAGCAGGAGTTACTTCAATTTGTAGGAACCCGGCGTAATAATATCCCTGTTATTATAAGAGGAGGGCTGGGGTCACAATACATTTATTCAGTGGCGGATTTACCAGCAGGCTGAGTAGGCTGGAGCCTAGGGCGGCAGATTTTAGGGGCGGCGAATTTGGGGCTAAATCTTTTTCATTTTGCACTTGGTTGATAAATTTTCTTACAATTTGCGTTTGGTTGTGGCGCGGAAGCGAGTGACATGACCGTTTGCTAAATGTGTTTGATCGAAATGCCTGCCCTATGTAGTATAGCTATGGAAACGCTGATGAATTGGCTGAACGAACGAGGTGCGGCCGCACCGGTAGCCGCAGCAGGATCATACTGTTGAAGGCGTACGCTGCGTGTTGGCATTGAGTTCGAAACAGATAGATGTATTTACTTCAAAACCAAAGTAAAAGCTACCTCGGTTAACTCCTGGTGCGATTTCTAATACGTGCTAATATTTCTCTGGCACAATTTTTTTGGAAATTTACTTATTGGAAAAACGTTCTGAAGAGGGTTCTTGCCGTAGTATGATAATGCCGCAAACATGCCTGGTGTGTGTACAATGGCTAAAATTCAAAGCCAAGCACCTATTGCTTTTTTCGTTCCTTGCTTTGTCCTCTCTTAAAATTTAGTGGCAACTGCGGCTACTGAATGTTGCACACAAGCTTACCGCTTCAGTTCTTTGTAGCTGAACGAGAAATTTTTAAGTATTTCCAAGAAAAAGTGATCGAATTAAGCGTGTCGAAGCAGTATGCAAAAGACGTGGGGGAATATACAACCGGAAAGGAAAAAAATATATGATGAGACACCTGATAAAGAAATGAGAATGACTTCGAGTGATACTTTCAGGGCTAATACATTTCTCGTCCTCATTGATAGACTAGTATCTGAATTAGAAAAACGGTAGGTATTGGTTCAAACTTTTGATTTCGGACCAAAATCAACAACATCATCAAGATCAACCCTTACAGAAAAAGCCCTTTTCTTGGAAGAAATGTATCCTAATGATTTAGAGACTGTCTTAGTTCAACAATTTTCAATGCCACCTTTCTTCTGAAAGAATTTTGGTGAAACCAGATTCTGGATTATTGAAAATTTTATCTTCGTTCCAGCGGAATCAGAATTTTCAAAATGTTTATCTAAACTTGGATATAGCAGCTTAAAATGGCTGAAAAATTATCTAGGATCTACCTAAAGTCAACATCTCGGCATGCCGGTATCACTCCCCGAAGTTACTTGCAATATCAAAGGACTGTTGCACTTCTTCGGGGAGATTTCATGGCTCGAATAATCACATTATTCCTGTCCACATGCAAAATACGCGCTTAGACGTGGAGTTGCGGAAAACAGCCCGTCGTAAACTAAACTACCTAAACTCAAGAAAAGCTAAACCTTAGCTATTTTATACATAGAGTCAGAAATCAAAATTAATGAACAAGATTTCATCGGACGATTGATGATTATTTTGCGAATAGAAAATTACGCAAAAAGGCATTTTAAAAGTTTCTACTTGTAATTGAATATATTAATTTTAAACTGCAAGTAACGTAAACGTAGTAAAGTGTTTAACGTTTAAGTAGTATTAAGGTATACCTTATCCCGCCTTATTAGAAGTACATGATTGAGCTTTTATTAGCTCGGAAATATAGCCAAGCTATTTCTTATGCAATCTTCACTAAATCGTTGAGTTGTAAAGATAATGCCGTCAAAAACATAACTTGTAAAAAGAAACAAGTCTCACAACGCAGTTCTTCTCCCGTAAAAAGTTATGAGATCCATGTAGTAACAAGTCGGTTAGTTTATTCAGTCCCAGTAAGGGTCCTTCTGTCTCAAGTTATTACGTAACTAGCTAACATCTTATACCACATCAATACTAAAAATCTTTTATATTTTAAATAAATAGATTGACTTGGCCATCGCATGAAAACACAATGTATCTCATAAGTAATACATCATATTATATTAAATTAGACTGTTTAGTGTGTAGCAATAGAGTTTTGATGATCGGTCAGTCAGTGAGTGACAAAATTAAGAAAATTTGACTAGTTATAATTCTTAAACTACTGGTTCAAATTGAATGAAATTTGAAATATACCGTGTTTATATAATGCATGCTTGGTTACTGAAAATTCAGGCTTTATCCACAACGAAGTTATAGGAGGTCGAAAATGGCCTGAACTGCTTCGTGAAAAGGATGGTACGGCCGTGCCGCTTTTTTGCTCGACTTGGCGGGCGCACTACCGTGCCCCCAGATCTGGGAACTGACGCATCGATTTACTAGTTCACAATAATTACATTAATGACGAGAAAAGGGTGGTGTAATTAGAACGATAATGCACCATTCATGAAGTTACAATTTCATTGACAAAAAATTGTAATTAATATGATTGTGAACAAGGGCATCGAATTGTAGAAGATCGGTAGGGGCGGCAAAATTAGAATAGCCTATTGGCGGCAAATGTGTAAATCCGCCACTGCATTTATTATTATTAATATAATTATTTTTTAATTTTGTTTGCTACAGACGGAAAGCGAAACATCTTGCGAAGAAGCGGCGAGACTGACCGCGGAAGGCGCCGGTGAGGCTGACGATGACGAGGCCTACGACTACGGAGCACTGCCTCCGCCACCTGATGGTGGCTACGGCTGGGTGGTCGTATTCGCTTCCTTCATGTGCAATCTGGTTGTGGACGGCATTGCATATACCTTTGGTATATTCCTCCCCGAACTCGTTACGTACTTCGGCGAGGGAAAAGGCACGGTGGCGTGGGTCGGCAGTCTGCTGTCAGGAGTTTATCTCGCTGCAGGTAATTCTATATATAAGTGTTTTTTTTTTGTATTAGAAAACTATCACCTCATCTTATCCAGCAGCAATATACTAGTAAAATTGTCATTTTAAGCACAAGGATATTAGGGTATATAAAAAATAACGATTACCATACCATACCATGCCATACCCATACCATTACAGCCTAACAAAGTCTGAACATAGGCCTCACCATTGCATCATAAGGCGGATAATATGCGCCATGATTGCCTCAGGCAAGTAACCGAATTCATATCTAGAATTCGGAACTTCGATTTATTTACTTGTGTCTTTATAATAAACAAGAGAGGACCCGAAATGGAGCCCTGTAGGACACCAGAAGTGACATTAGCAACATCGGACCTTTAATAAAAACCCTCTGCGTTCTATTAGAGACATGTTACGTGATAGAGCTATGCTAAAGCTATATTACTTGTATAGTTGTAGCACGAATGGGTCGGCTCGACCGAGGAAGGACCACGCTCTCACTGAATACCAGCGTAAAATAGCAGCTTAACGCTGCTCTGTTTCGTTTGGTGAGTCTAGAGAACCGGAGACCCTATTTTCTGGAAACGAGGCTTTCCATCTTAGTCCTCACGGGTGACAACGCATCTGCATTTTGATTCATATTTGAGGATAGATATAGATGTCTATGGGCCACAGCAACCACTTACCATCAAGTGGAGTGTGTGCTCGTTTGTCACCCTTATCCTATAAAAAAAAAAACATATGACTTCCAGACAAACCACCGCCAGAGATTTCCGCGTATACCATTGAAAGCAATCTTCTCCAATAGTATTTTATGATCAACAGTGTCAAATGCTTTTCGGAAATTAGTATAAATACTGTCAGTATGTGTATTGGTGTCAAGCGCGTTAAACAAATCTGATGTGTAAGTGATAAGATTAGTTATTGTAGATCGACGTTTAACAAAACGGTGTTGTTCATCTAAGATACATTATGCAAGAGGGGGTAAATAGCATCATGCACCAAACGCTCAAAGACTTTAAAAAGAATGGGCAGTATAGACATTGGTCGATAATTCATAACGTCACTTTTTGATCCATCCTTGAAAACTAGGACTATTAAACTTTTTCCAAATGTCAGGAAATATTCCATCGGATAAGTATTTATTGTAAACATAACATAAAGGAAGATCGATTACAGATGAAGTTTCCTTGAAGAAAACACCTGGTATGTTATCCATTCCAGCGCCCTTCGATATATCTAACATTTGAAGGGCTTTACGTACCTGAAATCTGGTCACTTTGATGTTATGAAATGAGTCAGATGTATTTTCGAATGGTATCCAAATATAATCAATATGGACATCATCAGTTGATCGTGTTAAATACAGCTAGACACACATCACTGAACACGTAGTGCTTATAAAACTCTTTGTTTTTTAAAACTTTAATATTTTTATATTAAATGAAGATATCGCAATATTTTTTTAGGTTTGTCCATTTTGACCCCCTAAGAGTGTATCTAATACGAACTTTTTGCCCCTATTCTACCTTGACCCCCATGACATCCTCTACATGATAGGCTATTCAAACTGACTAGACCTAAAGTTCGAGTCACCCCCCAACTCAATTCTAGTCTTTACTTTCAAAAATCAAAGTCAAAGTTTTTACATGGTAGAACCATATTGCAGCTATATTTTGGTTGTAGCACGAATGGGATGCCTAAACCATGGAAGGACCACGCGCTCCCAGAATACCTACATAAAACCTCGAGATTTCAACACGACTAGCAAAACAAATGTTGACAAAATGGGTCTTACGATGAGGAAGTAAAGCTGTACGCTAACAACGCAAATTAATGTTAACAATATCAGTATACAGACATAGATCGAGAATAGATGTAGATGTCTATGGGCCACAGCATCCACTTACCATCAGGTGGACTGTGTACTCGCGTGTTAACCTATTCAATATATAAAAAAATATTTTTTTGTCGAAATTGGTCTATATAAAACACTTTCTACAAGTAGAAAAAATCTATGCCACCCCTTCACAAGAGCAAGAAATTTAAGTAGACAATTTTTCTCCTAACAGTTACAAAAATTTAACCTCATAAAATATATATGTATGTATAAACAAATCAAGAAAATCGAAGAAAAAGCGTTCTTATCATTCTAATTTGTTAAATCAATAAATAGTATCTTTATTCTCTAACATATGTGATGACATGTTGAACAATTACGTTTCTATTCAAACCCATCGATTTCATGTAAATCACGCTCCACGCTCGTTTGTTAATTAGATGGGCGTTTCCCGCTGATAAAAATTGCAGATAACTTAGTTATTTACGGTCTTCATTTTCGAATATTTATTACTCATACGCGATACTCGTACGTGGTAAAGTCATATTGCAGCTATATTAATTATAAAATTGTAGCAGGAACGGGTTGGCTCGACCGGAGATGGACCTAGGTCACAGAATACCAGCTTAAAATAGCAGATTAATGCTGCTGTGTTTCGTATGGTGAGTATAGAGAACCGGAGACCCTTTTTACTGGAAAAAAATCATTTCATTTTAGTCCTCACGGCTGACAACGCATCTGCATTTTGATTCGCAAACGAGGATATATGTAGATGTATTTGGACTGTGTGCTCGTTTGTCACCATATCCTTTAAAAAAAACGATACTATTGCAAGCAATACTCGGTCGGCTAACAGTTTAAGCCTCATCTCTCGTCTTCTTCTGTATTCCTCAACTGTAAAGCTTGGCACTTCAAGTTAGACTTAGGGTTTATAGCAGCCTTATAATGTACAAGCGACGTTACTACTTAGAGTATATATAAGCACGCTATAGAGCGTGCATATCGCTCATTACCCATTATGCAAAGCGTAGGCAGATGTTTTCTAGATATTGAGACATAGAACGGTAGAATAGTGACGCGCCTAGATGCATTATTGTACTTAAGTTATTAATTTAATTATGTAAGTATTTAGTAAATATTAAGTACTTATGTGGGTTAATTATAAGGGAGGTTTTAGCAGATCAATAAAACATAGGTACGAATTTATAAAACTATGTTTATTAATCAAACACAATCATCATCATTCATCGTTACAGCCTTTCATAAGTCCACTGCAGAACATAGGCCTCTCCCAAGGAATGCCACAAAATACGGTCCTGAGCCACCTGCATCCATCGACTTCCTGCATGTCTTACCAGGTCGTCACTCCATCTCGTGGTGGGTCGCCCTACACTTCGCCTACAGGTACGAGGCTGCCACTCAAGAACCTTTCTTCCCCATCGGTTGTCGGTTCTTCGAGCTATATGGCCGGCCCACTGCCACTTCCGCTTACTAACCCGCTGGGCTATGTCGGTATGTCGGCAGAGAAACCCCGAGCATAGCCCTCTCCATAGCTCGCTGAGCAACCTTGAGCTCCCTCATACGGCCAGCAGTGAAGGACCACGTCTCAGATCCGTAAGTCGTCACTGGCAACACGCACTGGTTGTACAATTTCATTTTAAGGTTTTGAGGTATGTCTGACGAGAAGATGTGTCGTAGTTTCCCGAACGCTGCCCAGCCGTGTTGAATCCGTCGATTGACCTCTTGGTTGAAGTTGGACTTACCTAGTCGGACTATTTGTCCCAGGTAAACATACGCGTCAACAACTTCGAGCTTAGTGCTCCCAACAACTACCGGCATAGGTGTGACATGGATATTAAACATGATCTTTGTTTTGTCCATGTTCATCCTAAGACCTATTCGTTAGGAGACACTATTGAGGTCATTGAGCATGGTGCTTAGGTCCTCCAGCGATTCTGCCATAAGGACTTTATCGTCGGCAAATCGAAGGTGAGTGATGTACTCGCCATTGATGTTAATACAGTATCCTTTCCAGTCCAGTAGCTTGAAAACGTATTCCAATGCAGCGGTGAAGAGTTTCGGGGATATAACGTCACCCTGTCTTGCACCTCTCTGCAGTTGGATAGGTTTCGTACTCTAGTTCTGAACTCGGATAGCCATTGTAGCCCTACTGTATAAACACTTCAGCACTTCGATATACCGACAGTCAACTTGGCACCGCTAAAGGAACTAGCACCGCTCAAATTTCGACGGAATCAAAGGCTTTCTCATAGTCCACATACGCAAGGCAAAGTGGCAGATTATACTCTTCTGTCTTCTGTACAATTTTCAAAGGGCGTGAATGTGGTCTATGTTACTAAAGCCTCTTCGGAAACCAGCTTGTTCGGGAGGCTGGAAGTCGTCGAGTCTGTCGATTCGTAATGACTCGAAAACAGCACGTAGACGCGGCTCAGAAGGGAAATCGGTCTGTAGTTCTTCAAGAGTGCGTTGTCGCCTTTCTTGAAGAACAAGACCACCGCACTTCTGTTCCATGCCTCCGGTGTAACGCCACCATGGAGGACGGAATTAAAGAGCTACTGAAGGACTTGAAATACCGGTTTTCTACTCGCATTCAGAAGCTCCGCTGTAATTCCATCCTCACCCGGGGCCTTGCCGTTTGTAAGGTGCTGGAGTGCCATTTTAATCTTGATCAGACTGACGTCCGGGATATCATCGGAATAGTGTCGGATAAGACTCGCTCTTGGATCGTTACTCATACTTGCGTGTGGCTCCAACGATGACGTGTACCTGCGCATAATATCTCTCAATCTCACTCAAAATCTCAGGTGTCTCGGAAACGATGCTGCCACACTCGGTCTTCGGTTTTGACAGTTGGTTCTTTCTGGCAGACAGATCCCTGGCAAAGACTCTGGAGCCCTGGTTCTACTCGATCGCTTCTTCAATACGAGCTGTATTGAAGTTGCGTAAGTCCCACTGCATGCATTTGGAGATCTGTCTGTTTAGTTGCCTGTATGCTGTCAAATGTGTTGAAGGCTGCAGCTTCATTACCCGTCTAACAGCCATGAGATTAAGAGTGTGATCGAAGAGTTTTCGTGTATCTTCTGCGGTGGGTCTTGCAGAACTTGGCTCTGACCTCATGGACAGTTTCCACGAGCTTAACTTTCATATCGTCCACTTCATTGTAGTCTCCTAGGAACTGAAAACGGTTTTGTAACTCGAGTTGAAAGGTTTCGGGTCTTTGGACTAGAGCACGACGGGGACGGAGCGTTGACTTTATTAGAAGAGACCTCTCCAACTCAACGTTTAGGTTCAGTGTGCCTCTAACCATTCGGTGATCGCTACCAGTTTTCATCCTCGCGATCACTGAGACATCACTGAACAGTTGTCGTCTGGTCGTCATAATGATGTAAATCATTTTCTGTCGTTTAATCGCTTTTAAATAAGTGTAAAATTACTTCAAATTTAAGCCCTGGTATTGCACCTCCAACCAGTTTGCGCAGTCCACCCTCGGTTTCAAAGATGGATAGGCTTTTATATTTCTACAACTATTTATTCGTATTTTAAACGAACTTATCTTTATTATGTACCTATCTATCAAAGCTATTCAAAAGTTTTATTTCAAACATTGAACTATATAGGTTTTGTAATGAAAACGATCTTAACTTCCTATACTATGATTATATTATTATTACGAAAGAAATCATGTTATTACAAAATATTCGTGTACAAGGTGGTACAGCACTAGCTCTAATGTCTAAAGCGGGGGGCGCGGAAGCATTTGCTGTGTTGACCCTGCTGCGCGCCACACGCAACACCCTTTGACGCCCTAATTAATTTTGTCTAAATAAGTGTTTTCTTATTACTTCCTATTACTTACCATTGAAAAGAAACATCATTATTCATCTTGGATCGTTTTTACAGCTTGTTATTGCACATTTTACTAGCGAAAGAAGGAATCAGTGCGCGTGTCCTTTTCTTTATAATAGTTGCCTTAGCAATGTTGAGACTGTTCATACCCGTGCTTACTGTTCATAGTCGCTAACGGGCGCTCTATAGCTTGCTTACGTACTCTATGTGTACAAGTGACCTATTATTATTACTACGATTTAGAGTTAATATTGGCTCACTGAAATACTTATTACCAGTGCACACCTAAAAAATAACATAACGTTAGTTGTGCCTATCAGCCAAGTAAATCAAAACAAAGTGTCATTTTAATTTTTTATATAAAATTAAAAGAACGTACTCATATTATACGTGGTACAGCCACGCAGCAGCTGTATAATGGCTGTATCACGAATGTGTCGGCTCGACCGTGAAAGGACTACACTCTCACAGAATAGCAGCGTAAAATAGTAGTTTTATAGCTGCTGTGTTTTGTGTGTTGTGTGATATACTTTACTGAAAACTAGCATTCCATCTTTGTCCTCGGGCGCATCTGCACTTTGATTCTTAATCGAGGATAGATGTAGATTTCTATGGCTACAGCATTCATTTACCATTAAGTGGATTGTGCGCTTGTTCGACACGTTTATTCTATAAAAAAATCATATTATGTAAAAGTAACATACGTTATTAGTTCCTTCACTAAAAATGCGGTCGTTACGCAATATAAACATTGCATTTGTGGTACAAATATATATTGGCGCTGTTTTTATAGTTTTCAGTTACATATATATAACAAAACATTACCTTTACTTTATCCTATATATTGCAAACTCGCATTAACTTGGCCAAGGCAATCTTTGAACATTAATATCAATTTTCCTCCACACAAATACTTATCCTACCTATGCCGATTTCGATAGCGCAAAGTGACACGTTACTAAGCGAATTCAGATCTTATCTGCTAATCTTTGTAAAAAGAGACAAATAAGATATTGTATTTTACAATATTTTATCAAATTGCTATTTGCACTTGCTTATCTTAAATTAATTGTAATTGACCTGGTTGGCTACAGTAATTACTGATTGCTATCAGAAATAGACCTATTTCTACGACTCGGAGTATCAAACGAATAATCTCATTGTATGTACTTAAAAAACATTTCAATAATATGTAATAATCTTACATCACATATTGATAACAATAATGAAGGGCTGTCGTTTCTTTTTTATCATGACCTTGTGCCATAAATGCGACGAAGGAAAATTTATCCTCAAGTAGCTAGGTCGATAGCTATAATTGTATTTTTCCCTGAAGTATTGGTAAGGATATATTCTTTAGATTTTCACGGAACTGAAAATCTCCTCGTGTCTGTACTCTCTCTTATTACACTTAATTTTTTTCGATCTATGCTAAATGATTATGGTATAAGTAATATGCTTTCATGTGGTTAGCACCCAGCCAAGAATTTAGTGGATAGGATACCCTGTGATTATCACCACGTGTAAATATCACAAGGAGCGAGAATAATAATTAATAACAATAATGTCCTTCACACCAAATTTTGGTCACGACGGTCAGTCTCAACGGAGCCTGGCCATCTGAGTAGGACAGGATTATAGTACACGAGTCTGTGCGCAAATATAGGTGCACTCCCTATTTATTTACTCTCATTATGATGGGAATGCCATCCAACACGACCGGAGAGAGATCAAGCGCTGGACCAACGGCTGTCTGCTTTTCGAGGCCCGGATGTGTAACAACGCCAGTATCCTGACTCAGGGCTGCTACTGTGTATTTATGGAAAGGAACACGCAATAAATAATTTTGATCCAACTCTGCACTCGAACCCGGGACCACATAATAAGCTGTTGCGCTTACGGCCACTAGATCAACCAGGCAGTCAAAGGCATGAAAGTGGCAAGTGTAAACCAATAACAAGCCTGGGTGTAAGTTAGTATGGGTAGCAATTATAACAGGTATGTTCTTACTGTTACCGTTACAGCCTACTAAAATCCACTGCTGAAAATATGTCTCCCTTATAGATTGCCGCATAGGGGTGATATTTGCCACAGTTGCCACGCTTGGCAAGTGAGTTGGCAAACGCAGTTTCTTATTTTTAGTCGTTATTAGGAAGACACTGCTGCCCATCTCCTGAATAGTTTCCCTCTATCGCCTCTTACGACACCCACGGGAGGATATGGAGTAGTAGATATTCTTAAACCGCCACTAAAGCTCGCTTTTCACTATGGGATATAATATATATTATATCCCGAGATATAAATTATATCCCGCGATTGGCTTTCACACTGTGAGATATTTTTTTTATAGGAATAGGGTGACAAACAAGCACACAGTCCACCTGATGGTAAGTGACCCATAGACAACTACATTTATCCTTGTTTGCGAATCAAAATGCAGATACGTTGTCACCCGTAAGGACTAAGTTGGAATGCCTCTTTTCCAGTAAAAAGGGTCTCCGGTTCTCTACACTCGCCATACGAAACATAGCAGTGTTAAACTACTATTTTACGCTGGTATTCTGTGAGAGCTTGGTCCTTCCCCGGCCGAGTCGACCCATTCGTGCTACAACTATACTACTAATATGGCTCTACCACGTTGAAAAATAAAGATATATCTTTTAATCAGTGTGCCATCGTCATTGAATTACCTCCTGTACCCCGCACACCGTTCTGTGGCGGCGCGGAACGGTGTACAGGGTACAGGGGGCGAAATATAATATGAAAATATCGCTCGTTCGATCGAAAAAATATTTATAGTATGAGATGTAATGTATATTACATCTCAGTGTAAACGGTTCTATTAAAAAGTACGGTGAGCGATATTAATTTATATCTCGAGATATAATACTTACTACATTATATCCCATACTGAAAAGCGGGCTTGAATGGTTCAGGCAGGTACTTAATACTAATTTATATGACAATCACTGCTAATAAAAGACTTTTAACTTTCGCCGTAGGTTCAAATTAACACTATGAATTAGATATTTATGGTGATATTTATATATGATATTTAGATTGCTAACGTGAAAATATTCTACTACAATATTCTTCCTAAAGAAATATTCCATCTAATTAAACGCTCGATTACAAAGACATAATAATAAATAAGGATATAATTATGTACAGTCTAACGCGTATTGTATCGTTATCGTTTATTTGAACCCAATTTGGGTTAGTTCACTAGGGTCGACCATTTATCGAACATTCTAGCAATTTCTGCTCGCCTGCAGACTCCAAAGGTCTAAAGGGTTCATTGTGCTTGATATTAGCAAGGGTTTGGTGGAAATATTTAAAAAATGTAGTAAAAACAACACAAAAAATAATATTTATTTTTAATAAGTATTCATTTTATTATTTATTTATTATTTTAGATTTATTAATACATTTAATACTTAAGAAAATATTTATTAATAAAATAAGGATTGATATTTATTAGTATTAATGTATAAATGCCGTGAAGTGGCGGTGTAAGAATATCCACTGCCCCATATCATCCCTTTTGTGTCGTAAGTGGCGATAGAGGGAAACTAATCAGAAGATGGGCACCAGCGTCTTCCTAATAACCACTAAAAATAAAAAACTGCGGTTGCCAACCCGTTTGCCAAGTGTGGCAACTATGGAAAATATACCCGCAATGAGGTAATCTATGGTGGAGGCCTATGTCATCAGTGGACTTGAATAGACTGTAACGGTAACGGTAGGATGTAATATATTATGTAAAGTCTGAAAATTGTATAGTAGTAAGTGTATATTAAAACGCTTAATGAAAACAGAAATGAAAAACAACGCTACCTTTAAATACGGAAACTGCGTAAACGGACCATAGATTTTACTGAATGCTACTTCAGTCCGAAAAAATTTGAATTACACTTAAGTCACGTCTAAGGCCGGCCACATACATACGGCATTCCGTTTCGGGATTCCGTGTCGGAATTCCGATCGGGTCGGCCACACACAGACGGAATCCCGTTTTGCCCAATAAGGGTATTCAGACTTTTATAAGCGCGTAAAATAATAATATTAAATGTATGCCTCAGTGAGACCTAGGTCCAAAGTAATTTTTTTTAGACTAAGGGTGACAGAGCACACAGTCCTCCTGATGGTAAGTCGTTGCTGTGGCCCATAGACACCTACATCTATTCTCGTTTACGAATCAAAATGCAGATGTGTTCTCAGCCGTGAGGACTAAGATAGGACGTCTCTTTTCCAGTAAAAGGGGTAACTGGTTCTCTACACTCACCATACGAATCACAGCAGCATTAAGCTGCTATATTAAGCTGGTATTATGTGAGAGCGTGGCCCTTCCCTGATCGAGCCGACCCATTCTTGCTACAATTACTATACTATTAATATAGTTCCAGCATGGCTCTACCACGTGTAAAATGTTATAGTTGTTAGATTATGTGGATATCGAAATAAGTAAGTCAGATACTAACATTGCCCTATCTTTGAGGGTGTGGGAATTGCACTCCTTATATGGGGTGGTTTAGTCGATAAAATTAAGTGTATATACCTGCCTTAAAGTTTTATTACTACAAACCCGGACACATTGTATATTTATGTACAGAAAATACTTGTACATTGAATAAAAAAGCAGCGCAATTAAAGGGATAGGTATTTAGTAGGCCATCAAGTACGCAACCAATCCCTTGAACTAGATAGCAAGTATTGAAAATAACGAGTGGATAATAACTATATAATATACGTATTTAGGATTCAGCACAAGGCGATAAAGCCTGGCAGTTAATCTTACGAAATTCTAGGCGTCCATACACAGTTTCATCAACAGCATCGTCCGATAACTGGCCACTGCTGGGCAAAGGTGTTTCCTAATCCTAGATATGAAAATTTGTTTCATTACGTCATGTGTAGTATTCGAGTAAATATAGATACGTAAACTTACCTTAAGTCACGCTTAGCAGGTGATTTTAGTATTAAACGTCATGAATGATGCTGTCCTCTGTCACTTGTAATAATGTCCTCCAGACCGATCCACGGCGGCCAATCTCATCGAACACCAGACATTAGTGTAAAGGTGATGAAATAGTGGATGAAATTTTTAATTTAACTATTTAGACCTCAAAGAGTTGTGACGTTCCTTAGTTCACCAAAAAGAATATTTTTTTAACTTTTAACTAAAAGTAAAAGCCCACTTCAAAGAACCAAATGGATGAAACAATTTCACATTTCTGATATCCGGCCTCTAACTCTTCATGAGTGAGTAAGTAACTCTTATGACCATTATCACTAAATGTTGGAACAATTTACCACCACCTATACGGGAAACTCAATCTGTAAACGGTATTAAATATCAATTAAAAAAAAACAGCTTTTAGCATTTCAATAAATACGATTTAATAAATATATATGGATAATTAATGTGCATATAATATATAACATAATATCATATCATATGTATATATTGTATATATATTTAGTAAAAAAAAATATTTTACTAAATAGACTGCCTCACTCACTCATTTCGGCGTCAGCCGTCGTCGTGGGTGGATACTGTATCGGTTGTTTGCAGTGGTTCAAAAAGATTGCTGTACAAATATAAAATATTCGAAACACCAAATTTCATACATTCTTGATTATTATAATAATGAGACATTTTATTACAATATTTTAACAGCACAGAATAAACAATAGTAATACATACTAAAAGTAAGTAAGATGTATATACTCGTATTTAAGTATATTTATACTTAAAGACGTCTTGGACTTTATGGAGTGACCTGAATAATGATATGATGATTATATGAGTATTATGAGACGTGCACTTTTGGATTTTCCAAACCTTTTTTTTTAATTGAAGTTGGACATAAAATTATTGGGAAATTGGAAGTATAATTTTTTTTTTGCGCTTAGGGATTGCCAATTGGATTTACCGCTAGTTTTTTTATTTTTTCCATTTATGTTTTCCATCTTATACCTTGTATGTTTTTTATGTTTTTATTTACTTCTAAATGTATATTTTGTGAGTGTATTGATGCTAATAAATCATATTATGTATGTCTATGTCTTTAATTTTTTCGTAAATTTCGTTTTTTCTGCGTTAAATCTTCAAAGTTTTCGGATAACATATAGCCTAAATGATTCCTGGCATTGCTCTCTATCTGTTCGTAAAGTTTCATTACAATCGGTTCAGCCATTTCAAAGATTAGCCCGGACACACAGACAAAAATTTTAAATAGTTTGGAAAATCTAAAAGTGCACGCCTCATCAGCATTTCATTTAATTTTGATGAAAAAAATAAATTGTATTTCTGACTTAAAATATATTATTTACGTGTATTAAATTCAGCGCTCTATTATTTTAACAGGTAGTGTTACCTACAGGGAAAAAATGTTTACCAAAATAAATCGATTACACGAAGTATAAAATCGATATAGGCTTCATTTGTCCTTTGTCTATCAAATGCTAAAAAAATATATGACAGCGCTTTTAAATTTTTAAGTTGCACTAACTTATAAAAGTTGAAAATCATTTTGTTAACAAACTACGCTTACTAAGCTATTGATATAAAATAAAATCAATTTTTTCGGGAGTTATCGTGACCACATACAAAATTCACATCCGGAGGTCCACGTGAAGCTTTTTCAAACCGTTTGTTTTAAAGTAGCAATATAAAATTATTTTTTAGAAATTATAAGTTGGATTAATTATTTGTGTTTTTTTCACATTATCGTATAAGAGTAATATGGTTATGATAAAGGCATTTTAAGAACACAAAAATTCTTGACCTTGACGTGTCGAGACTAAAACACAGCTATAACGCGTTATGAGGCGTGCAAAATGGTTATTTGTTTTATACCATGTAAATAACCTGCTGAGCTTTTAAAAGAAGCAAGTGATTTCAATATTACAGACAGACACTTCATCTTTATTTATATGTATAGATAAACATGTATTCATGGGTTTCAACCGCATCTTTCAAAATGGACAAGCTCGTTTGTTACTAACTGCGTTGTTGTAATGGAATAAAATGTAATAAATGTAATAAAAATTATGGTAATGAAAACAATTAACGGTAGTGATTTAAAAATGTGGTTTACCTTCGGGTTTATGTTCGATTCATCGCGCGCGGTAGTTTGTTTACCATAAACAGTGAATAAGGCGTCGTTCTGAAATATTTACGTAAAGTATGTTTTGAAGTCAGCGATATTTTTCGTAACTTTATCGTAAATTTGTCATATGACATATTATTCATAAAGGTTACAAAAAAAAAAACAATCTTATTTTAACTTCTTCAACTCCTTTTTACCACTTTATTTTCCGTGTATCTGTTCGAATCGAATTTAGGAATTAATTTAAAACTAACTTCCCGATGAGCTAGAGACTTGTAATTTTGAATATATTCCAGAAACGAATGACAATGTATTAATATGAAAAGAAAAAAAACAAAAAAATATTTTTGTCAATTTTAAAAACATATACAACGTGTAACAAAAACCCTGTGGTTCCATTTAAGTGCGTTATCAGAGCCGGTACTCAGACGTAAAGAAATAACTTTCTTTTTCAAAAACTTCAACATTAAAAAAAATAATTTAAAAAAAATTATTTGCAATTTGTATGTGGTTTTATTGCCACTAACTGACACGAGCATCGGAAAAGGGGGTTCTTTGACAATCCTCTTATTCCCCGCATAATACAGAGGTAATAAAACCACATACAATTCGCAAAATAGTTTTTTTTAATTAATATTAAATTTTTTAATGTTCAAGTTTATAGAAAAAAAGTTATTTTTTTACGTTTGAATACTGACTCTGATAACGCTTTTAACGGAAACCACAGGGTTTTTGTTACAGGTTGTATATATTATTCATAAACTTGTTTAACTGTATTAATTGTAGTGTTTTCGGTTCGTTTAAACATGTGCCTCTACTACTACTACTACTACTACTACTACTACTACTACTCATCAGTCATCATTCTACGTCATCAATCTATATAATATGTAGTTATTGTCTTACGTTGTGTCTTATATTACACAGCAGCCACTTTTAAACCTATCTCATTATTTTTTTTTATTAATTAAGTCGAGGATTTCCTTCCTTCACCGTTGCGTGCATATTTGTGCAGTACGAAATAAGCGTGCGACATTTAGTGGACAAAAATTTATTTTATTAGAAACATTTTTGTTTATTATGAGGAAATGAAGGAATTAAATAAAAATGTAGCCGATGAAGGTTCTAATTCAATAACATGCCTTTCATATTATCGAAAATATTGTATGGTTATCACTTAAAAAAAGAGAGCTTAGAAAGTTTTTTCCTGCGATTAAATTATATAAGTATATTTTTTTATCGCGATTAATAAAAATTATTTATATTAAAAACCCATTCGATTAAGAATGTATTAAATTAAATTGAGTACATATTTCATGTGTCCACATATTATTTCCAAGCAAATACTATTGCAAAAAATTGTCAATTGTCGCGCGTCTAATTCGTGTGTAAAATATCTTTTGTCCAACCTGGCATTAAATATATTGTATAGCTTCAAATTTATGTCACAGGTCCGGTGGTATCAGCGCTATGCAACAAATACGGCTGTCGGGCCGTGTGCGTCGCCGGCTCCTTGATAGCGACTGTCGCTTTTGCGCTGTCGACACTCAGCAAGAGCGTGACAATGATGATGCTCACGTATGGATTGCTCGGAGGTAAGGCGCCGTGACATTATTACTGTTATTAGTATTATCATAAGTGGCAGATTCATTTCGTTAAGCGATGTGTGGGGCGGCCACCTGCCGAATGGAGTGACGACCTGGCAAGGGGACGTACATTAATTACGTGAGATGTTTAAGGGTGGGGGGAGGTAGTCGAGCCAAATCTCACCCAATCTCACGTGGGGGAGAGGGATACTCCATAAATAACATAAAAATAACTAAGCAAGTTATATATTTTATTTTTTTAATAAACCCAACGCATACAAACACAGATGAACGTGTATTTATACTAAAAATACGCATTTTGAAAATTCTCACGTGTGATTTGGGGAAGGGGTGAGGGGGTCGAGGGAATCGAGCCATATCTCACGACATCTCGTAAGGGGCACTTCTACCCCGGAGGATAGAAAAATCGCCAAAATCGCCTCACGTAATTAATGGACGTCTAAGCGATGCGATCGATATATGCTGGTTACTCTGGACCGTGCTTTGTGGCATGCCTTGGAGGAGGTTTATGTTCACCAGAGAACTGATGAAAGGCTGTAATGAATGGATGAACAGTCGCCTTAATTTGTTATAATAGCTTTCTATCTTATATTGCTTTGTCGTTGTGTTGTCGAGTCGCGTCATTGTTATAGTACTAGTGCGGATACGCTGGAAATAATGATGATGAGTTTCAAACGGATATATGTATATTCTGAGACCCCTCGATTGCTCTGTGACCACCGCAACAAGAGTCGGGTTATCTATGTGAGAATTCGCTACTTTTAAAAAGATACGTGTTGTGTCCTCAGAGAAACTATTCTTAGCTTAAGAACACGCACTATACACACAAATGTATCTAAAATCAATAGTAACCAACAACATGGTTTTATGTGCAAAGATGTTTTTTTTTCTGAAAGTGTACGCTGTTAGACCTGCGGCCTTGACAGCTTCATCTAATTAGGCTCGTAAGTGAGGACCTACGAACTATGGAGTGCAACGATTCAACGGAGTGCCGAGGCACCCCGACCCCTGCTTTCGGAGTGAGGCTCCTCGAGATAGGAGGGGGGGGGGGGGGGGGGCTCGATGCGATTCAAGGGCCCCTCAGAAGGAGGTACGAACCTCGACTTGAATCACAATCGCAATTTTGGTTACGGGTCGCAAATTTAGAAACGCCCCGTATCACGGGTGTTGAACCTCGTGTACGGGCTGTGTCTGTGACGACGCGTTCGCCGGCGAACGCGGTGTGCCCTAGTGTTCTGTACTAGAGTAGTGTCTGAGTGTGTGTGTGTGTTTATGTTAACTAAACTAGTTCTCTATCCTGTGGAGGGGGGGGGGGGGGGGGGTGATCGACGTATTCATAGAAGTGATCTCGTCGTCGGGATCAAGAAGAACGTTCTTGGAACGTCTCCTGTGGGGGGCAGCATCCCTCACTGGGAAGTACGAGCCCGCCTCATTCACCAACGGATTTTCGTGTTCCTTAATCGAATCGAAGTATTAAGATACTTCGATATTATATATTTAGGATAATTCCTTAAGATACGAATGGATAGTGATAACGATTCCTTTTGATATCGAGGTCGTGGTGAAGATCCGCGTTCCGGGAGCTCCTGTGATCTGACGCAGGAATTTATTTTGAATAGCTTGAACTTTTTGTAAACTCCTTTTGGGGACATGAGTAAAGGACACACCCGCGTATGTCATGATAGGACATACGCAGGTTTCATAGAGATGCAGTTTGTGTCTTAGGGACAGCTTACTGCTTTTGTTGGTTAAGGCGTAAAGACGATACACTACGAATTTTGTCTTATTCCTAACTGTTCTAATGTTCTGAGAGAAGCTCTTTGCACAATCTAAGGTCACCCCCAGGTATTTCACCTCTCGGACCCATGGGATTGGGCTGTCGTAGGGGGAGATCGTACCGTTTTTATATTTTTTAATATTTGCCATTAATCTGTTATAAGCAAACCTTCTGTTAAAAAAGATGGCTTTGCTCTTATCGGGGTTCAGCTCGATTTTCCATTTTCTGCACCAATCGCCTAATTGGAGTCGACCGCAGATTCTAATAGGGTGGACATCTGAGGAGTAGATGGTAGTATCATCCGCGTATAGTGCGAGATGAGTACCTGGTGTCAAAGGAATATCAGTTACGTAGAGTGAGTATAGGGTCGGGGAGAGCACAGAGCCCTGGGGAACTCCTGCTCTGATGGGTCTGGAAGAGGAGAAAGTACCCTCCACGCGAAAACGAAAGGATCTATTTACAAGAAAATCTTGAACGATTTTGACAAGTCTTAAGGGCACACCTATATGGATAAGCTTGTAGACTAGTCCATTGTGCCAGAATTTGTCAAAGGCCTTGGTCACATCGAAGAACAGTGCTGCTGTGTAAACAGCGCGCTTGTTCGCCTTTGCGGCCTGATCTAAAATGTGCTCAATGAGGCGGTGCACCTGCTGAGCATTTGAGTGTTTGGCTTGAAAGCCAAACTGCTCGTTTGGAATTAGGTTTTTACTTAGCACTGCATCCTTCAGACGGTTGAGGATGATGCGCTGATAGATTTTCCCCATAGCACTGAGGAGCCTGATGGGTCTATAACTAGATGCCCTATCTCTGGGTTTGTTCGTGCGTCCAGCTTTGGACTTTTACGGGCTATTAAAGAAGGATAGATGATGTGTGTGAGTGCGTGTTAATGATTAGGGCATGGTTTCGGTGTCACTTGAAACATGCGTAGTCGACTATCATTATTTGTTGGTCTGAGGTTGTGTTATATAGAAATTTAATGATCGATTTCAAAAAAGAAGGTATCATCCAAAGTCAAATCAAAATAATTTTATTACAGGATTTCGTCCATGTTTCATTTGTATTGTCTGAGGATATAATATTTCGAAGGACGTGTAGTCCGCAAACACGCACTGGGGCAGTGCAGCAGACTAATCGCTCTATAAAGAAAAGAAAGAGTGTCCAACTATGGGACGTATATAGGATGTAACTTTACTGTTAAAGGAGTCTATGTACAATATTCAGTATACAATATACAGCTAAATCGACAAGATACCACGTGGCTTGCTTCTCAAATTAATATACCTACCTAAACACGGAATCATTCTGTTTCTGATTCTGTGTTGGAATTTAAGCCATCTCAACATTTATGAAAAATCACTCATTCTAAGTTTTTGGTATCGGATCGTCGTTAACACCTCTAGATCTTATCGCATTACAGTTATACTGGATACAAGGGCTAGGTTAGAACAAGGGGGTGTTTATGTTTACATCTATGTTCATGCGTATATGGCGCAATAAATAAGTTTATTTATGTTGTTGGATATTCAGAATTGGTACGAGTAATCAAGCCAAAAAAATCACCTATTATTAAACCAGTTTATTAATCTTGCAATAATAATCTAGATGGTTATTCTAATGTTTGAGGAAGTACGCGAGCCCAATCTTTTCCTATAGTCGATTTTCCAAACTCACAGAACGAGATAGCATCGTAGTCTGTCCACAAGCGCCAAAGCAAACGATATATATGAGTAATATACGTCTCTACGTCTGCAACTAAACAACTGGTCTCAACTGGCTGGAGTCCAGCTAGGTGTATTGGTGTATTGACGCTTTTTTATTTGCCCTCCGCTCGAAACACACAACTGTACTTGCCAACTGCACGTGTGGATTTGTTTACGTTAACATTTATTAATATCGAGTAAACATAAATCTTCATGTTTCTTCGAAACGTGCTTATACTTTATATTATATGTACGTATAAAATTACAGAATGGAACAAGGCTGTCATAAAATATAAAATACTTACAACTCTGAAAAGGTTTTATTGCATAACAACGATTCTCAAATTTCGGTCACGGCGGCCAGTCTCGACGGAGACTAGCCATCTGCGCGGGAAAGAATTATAGTGCAAGAGTGTGTGCAAGCACGGGAGCACTCTTTATTTATTCTACCTTAATCTCAGTGTCCGATGGGATGGCAATCCACACGATCGGAGAGAGATCATTCGCGGGACAAACGGCTTTACTTTCTGTCCATGGCACGGGGTTGAAACACCGCCAACTTGTTGACTCCGGGTCCGGGCTTCTATTGAGAATGAACGAAATTCCTTGAGGGTAAAACCCAACAACTAACTGCTCAACCCGGATTTCTGTCCGGGACTACATGATCAGCAGTCGAGTTTACGGCCACTAGGTAAAGAGGCAGACCAATACACAGATTGTATATTATTATATCATACACGACAGGCAACTTAACTAAAACTTAACGTAACAGATTTAATTGCTAAACAACATAATATCGGCACAAACGACTAACTTATACTAAAGTATTCCATCAACGAATTCTAAAGAATAACATTGGAAACCGTTGCGCAATAGTACCTTACAGGGCTTGCTGAAAGGGAACGTAAAAGTTTTTAAAATCACGTGTTGAGCAATTGGCCTTGACACAATTTAGCGGACGCATGGCGACGGAGCACGGAGCGCCGCGCCGCGCCGGGAGATTTCCTCCCATCCATTCTAACAGAACAGCATCGCGTGATTAAAATAATAAAAGATTTATATAGAATAATAATAAATTAAATGTTGCGTTTTGTTACAAAAAATAAACGTATCCATTTTTTTTACAATATGTGTAAAATTCAGTATTATCAGACGAATGACACATTAGAGCTGGCCTTGATTCAGTTGCTGGTATGAAGTAACACTCCGTTTAATTAATGTTTGAATACCTATTCATTAGCTATCTGCGTTTGTTTATTCTCTATTGTTCAAGGGGTTTAACTCCACTCATTATAAAAAGTTGTTTTAAAGCGTGTGATATGGATGTATCCTTTGTATTGACCTACAAAGGACTCGATTGTTAGTTACCTACGTAATTTATTAATTTGTATGATACGATTGATACGTCATGTTAATCCAGAAAATAATTTCTTTACTTCAAAAAATGAAACAAGTGTTACGGGGAAAATTTGTTGTGGACAACCCACACCTGATTACCGATGGAGAAGATGGGTTCTCGAGTGGCAACCTCGTATCGGTACGTGAAGTGTAGGGAAGCCCCCCACGAGATGGAGTGACGACCCGTTAAGACATGCTGAAAGTCGATGGATGCAGGTGGCTCAGGACCGAGCTGTGTGGCATTCCTTGGGGGAGACCTATGTTAACTAGTGGACTTGTGAAGGGCTGCAATGAAGATGATGATGATGACGAAGTGGAGAGCGATTTGTTTCAATCAATATATTTTTATTGTGCACCAATATGTACATTAAAATCTTTACAATTTTATTAACAAAAACTAAAATGACAACAAACGTACAGTTCACCTGATGGTAAGTGGGCAGTGTATGACACCTGCATCCAAATTCATGCAAAGAAAACTATAGATGCGTTGTCACCTCCAAGGACCAAGACGGAATGCCTCATAGCCAGCAATTATACTGGCTCTATATACTCTTCAGGCCGAAAGACAGCGGCTCACTGAAGTGTATGTTAAGCCGCGTCTCCACCAAAGTTTTGTTGCCAACAAAACATGTTTCCATTTTCGGCGGCAACATCAAAACAATACGCTTGTTGTGGCTTTGTTAGCAACAGTTGTAAACAGTTGGAAACATAACTGCTGTCAACATTTTTGGTGGATACGTGGCTTAACATTACATTAAATTACAATTTGGTGAGAAAAACAAAAAAAAACATTTTCGACGGCATAAATAACCGATCTGTAAAATTTTAAAAGTCAAATGTATAATAAGAAATGATAAGAAAAAATAATTTAGAGTTATTGTTTTGGGCCTCCATTCTCCGAACCTTTTTTTTCTACCTCACCATTTAGTTGAAACGTATACTTTGTTCCTACGCGACTCCGTACGATCGAACGTTTGGAAGTTCGCTAACCCTACGACCTAGGGTTGCCCTATTGAAAAACACCATGATTCAGCACAATGCTAATATATCAAAATGGCAATGAAAACAATTATATCTGTTCTTCAATATAAGGCAATTCAAATTCGATACCGTCCTTTATTATAAACATTAAATATACATCGTAGCGTCGTTCTCATTACTAAAAATAGGTGTAACAAAAAAGACGATTTTTTCGATATGTCTTACTAATAAAAGCAAAGGATAATGATAGTGAACGCAAGTCGCAAACACTGACAAATAGAAAATACAAACACCAGTGAATATTTGCGTTCACTAATGCCAGTTTTTTTTTTTAATTTAGCTTAGCTAAGAATGTAACAATATACTTATTAACATTTCACTTCTTTATATTCATAAAATGCTTATCGGTCAATTTTTTGTTTCTTATGTTAGTTGAAAACTAAATAATACTTACTGTTTTTTTGAGATATTATTAAGATATGGACTGCATCTAATGGCGCGTGTTTGAGACGTGCTCAAAGGCGCGTCATCTTATTATTTGGAAATTGGAATAGATCTCAATTTTTTTTAAATAGTAAAGCACATCACAGCATGTTATAATTATTTCTACTATTATAGTAATTAAGTAGCGGTATGCAACTTAATACTCTCAGTTTTTTTTTTTTATAAAACTCAAGTGGCAAACAGACTAACAGTCCGTCTGATGATAAGTGGCTACTGCAGCCCATGGACACCTAAGAAGGCTACAGTGCGTTCTCACCTCTGAGGACTAAGATGGAATTGGTCACAGCCTGTAATCTTACCATTCAGAACGGAACTTAGCAATACGAACATGTTTGGCGACAGAAATAGGTAGGAGGGTCGCTCTACCCAGAATAGAATAGAATATTTTCTATTGAATATAGATTATTACATAATACTTACTGAAAGTAATTTTTTTTAAGTACCACTGGTTCGGAAAATGCCTCTGTCCTGGGAAGAACCAGCAAGAAACCCAGCGGGATAAAACATATTTCACTTTACAATAATTTTGTTTTTTTTTTGTTTGTACAAATTTTAAATGAGTTTTAATAGAACCAGCTTGTTGGCGAATGGCGATCACTATATTTCCAGGGGGTTTTTTAACTTATGTATTCTTTGATATTATAATAACCCTTTTTGTACAATTTTTCTTTGATAAAACCTTAGAACTTATTTATTGAGAAATTTTGCCACACAATTTGCCACAATTTACCACGTGCTCGGCGGTGAAGGAAAACATCGCGAGGAAACCTGCATGTCTAAGAAATAAGAAAAAAAATATTTCGAAGACATGTGAAGTTCGCCAACACGCATTGGGCAGCGCTGCGGACATTTCCTTGCCCTAAAACCCTCTCAGAAATGAGAGGAGGCCTGTGCCCAGCAGTGGGACGTAAATAGGCTGCAACTTTTATTGACAAATTTTGCACATTTTCTGGGATTTTGTTGTAGAAGCGTGTACATTGTCTAGTTTAGCATTAGTCTAGTAACTGGTATTACAAGCTTATGTTTGTTCCTAGTGTTTAAAGTATGAACATCTTTATTCTTATCAAAGCTATTTATGTTTTTATGTTTATACATTACATTTTCATAAATATATTGCGATGCCAAACTTAATATGTTTATTTTTTTAATTTTTCGCTAAGGGAGTCATTACAATTTTAGTTATAAATCGCCCGTACGGCTCTCTTTTGCAAAACAAAATATAGCTTCGAGGTCAGTCGCGTTACCCCATAGCAAAATTCCATAAGACATCACGCTATGAAAGTAACTAAAATAAACTAATCTAGCTGTCTCAACATTGGTGAGACTTCTAATCTTTCTTCAGCATATGCTGCAGAACTCAGTCTCCTTGCAAATTTAGATATATGGGAGCCCCATTAAGCTTCGCGTCAATAGTAATACCGACAAAAACAGTGGTATCCACAAGACTCAGCTCCTCCGCATTTAAGAGCACATTGGTATTTGAATGTTTAACAGACGAACAGACAGGTAGAAATAAAATTTGAAACCCATAACAATTATCTTATTTTCTTTTTTGACAGCCCTACGTTTAACAATTTCACTGAAGCAGTTAAGGCGTCCTCGCCACCCCATTTATAATAAACCCTTTTCATTGGCTCTGAGTAAAAACCTTGGGCTTTTCCGCAAATGCAGACGTTTGCATTGATTTATACTCATGATTACAGCGTACACGCGAGTGTGTTTTTAGATTCTGGGTAAATGATATTTTTATTCTTCGAATATGTTAACGAACTTTTTTTCATAGTGCTTTGAACTTTTAGGTTTACTAATTACACCTTTTTTTTAAATTAAGTTAATTCCACGCTAGGAATTTCTACTGCATCGTAGATGTGTTTTTATATACGTAAATTGCACGTAGAGAAACCTCCAAACCCGAAACAATTATGTGTAGGCCTTACAAATAATTTATCAAAGCCAGTATTTCCAAACTCGAGCACAGGCACAATGTAGCCAACCTCTCGATGTTTACATGGTACATTTTAGAGAGTGTGCGAAGGAATTCTATGACAATTTCATCATCGGAAAACTAGACGTTGGGTGTCTCCACCCCTTTGTTGTAGAGTTTACTATACATTTGAACAAACGGTTTGCTCTGTCGTACTCAATGCGTACAGCACTGTTAGAAAATGTCTAAAGGCCGCCCTTTATATTATTTTGTAATATTTTTTATATTATAGAATAAGGGTAACAAACCAGCACACAGTCCACCTGATAGTAAGTGGATGATGTGGTCCATAGACATCTACGTATATCTTCGATTCAGAATCAAAATCTAGCTACGTTGTTACGCATGAGGACTAAGATTTTTTTTTATTATCTATCTTTACTTAAGAGGCTTTTACCCTACAAGGATATGTCAGCCTTATCGTAACATAACTTGTTGCTGTTACACAAATGCAATTTAGGAAGGGGAAATCAATGTGGTAAGTAAGAATATGGAAATGGATGGTTTTGCTACCGCTGAGTGTGGCTCCGCAATAACCCTTTCACACAAATTGATATTAAATTTTTGTACCAGACAACCATAATATAGCTGCAGCGTGCCTAAAAAAAAGTAAATGGAGTGGAATAATTTACTGACTTTTCAAGGCAAAAGTAAATAGGCATTTGTAATGCTAAGTCTGTACCTTTTAAGATCTTGGACTACATCAGGTAGGTAGGTGGGTATTGATCAAGCACTGACGTGCGGGATTCGGATCCTCGGCCTCTGCGCTGCGCGACGTTAATATTTGTCATTATGTTTGAGGTTTAATTATTTTTTCTGTAAGGGGTTGATTATAAAATGTGTACATATAAGAGGGTAAGAACATGATTGCCTTACGTGATGATGTATTATGTAAAATGGTATATCGTTTGCAATACATTTTATTATTATTATTTTCAATAATACTTGATTTTCGCGTAAGATAAACAATGACTAAAAAAAGAAAAAGAAGCCACATACGCTGTAATCGTAAAATATTTTTACAGCTTATCTTCTTCATATTTTAGTGTTATAAACATGCTTTGTCCTTCCAAACCTGTTAAGTAATGGTGTTAATTCGTGCTTTTTTAATTAGACCTTCAATGTTAACACCTCCCTTGAGATAACTTTATATCGCTTTCAGTCGAGTGTTAGTGGACAATGTACGTAATGTTAGAACCATTTTAATGAAATGTTTATTATTTATTCACTTTTGAATATGTTTAAAAAGAATACCCGTTAACAACTAAGCTTAAAACGATTATCCTAGGATTTGATTTGCAGTAGTCGAACGGCGGATTCGAACCAATGACTTTTGGGTTTCGCAGCCCGTATTCTTAATCATTAGGCAACTCGACGTTTACATTTAAATACCTTGGTGCTTGTTTGATAATACACATTTGACCAACTTGAAACAAATATGGACATGGATACGTCGTCACCTCTAAGTATTAAGGTGAAATTGGTCCATAAATAATGTCCACAAGACTGAGTTTCGGTCACGGCGGTCAATACAACAGAGGCTAGCCATTGCGTAGGGTGGGATTATACTTGTGCTCTCTTACTCACTCTTCCCTCACTCACTTAATCGAATGAGAAGGCAATTCTACAAGGCCGAAAAGAGATTAGGCGCAGCACCAACGGCTGTACGTGCGTTTTGAGGCACGGGTGTGAAATACCGCCTACTTCCTGACCACTACCCCTGGACTGCTGCCGAGAGTTTCTTGACACAGAAACGCCGATTAACCGATTAAGACCCGATTAACCCGGGACCATATAAACAGCTGTCGCGCTTACAATCACTGTACCAAAGAGCCAGTCGTAATTATACTAGATGTAGATCACTTACACAGATAATTACCAGGCACGTGTGATTCGGTGCAAAGCGAGAGAAGGGCCCCGGCTGCGTAACGAACGGAGATCTCGTATACCCCTCGTATACGTTGATAGTGACCACCGTGGGGTTTAGCCGGTAGGAGTCCGGCATAACGATTTCGTTGTCTCCACAGCGAAAGGTATCAATGAGGATTTCTCCACGAAAAAAAAAAGATGTTCTGCCAAGTCCAATCTCACTAGAATGTAAAAGTAGGTAGGTAAAGTATATAACGAATTTTTTCTTCTTTTTTCGGTTGTATACATACATTTATCTCATTTATAAACAATAGAATAATGAAAAGTGCTCGAAGATAATTTCGAAGGAAAGGAATATTGAATTCAGAGATATTGCCATGGCACACACATTATCCTAGAGTCCTAGCCCTTTGGAACCTCAACCTCAGTGTAGCTCAAAAGTCGCCCTAATATTTCCAAACCGACAACTCTGTACTTTCAATAATCTCGTCACTGCTCTTTTGGCGACTTACGTAATGTAGTTTCGCATATTTAGATTGAGATAAAATAAAACTGCACGATACCTTAAACCGTGACTTATACAACAATGGAAACCTTATCAAAAAATATTCTGTAGTGCAATTATTAGATTTTTCCTATTTTAACTAAAACTTTACTATTACTATTAGTGAAATTTTATCAATTACATATTATTAAATAGCATTTTAAGCGCTTATTTACTATAGGCTCTGCCGTATATATAAGATAACATCGTAACACAATAAAATGTGTACGTTAAAAAGTTTTTGTATGGTATTTTTTTAAATCAAATAAAAACCCTCCATTTCCTTTGTTTTTATTTCCATACTACTGTCCATTAAAAAAATCGACCAAGCTCACCACTAGGGCTTGTACATACATTGCGCCGTCACAATGGCGCCGTCTTTCGTTTTTTAAAGTCATTATTTTTTTTTCCGAATTAACAAATAATGTTTGTAGTAGCTATGAATGTAAGTGGTTAAGGAACTTGTAAAATTGCTTTGTATAATTATTTTTTAACCAAAGCAAAGATAACAGAAGTTTTCATCGAAAATATTATTTAAATCTAGTTTAGGTGGGCTAACAAAGCTAGTACTAAATTACCATTATTTAGTGTTCTAATCATATTTGCTGTCTCCGGTTCATATGTACACACGCATATACATATGTGCGTATGTGTATTTAGAATATGATACGGTATGAAATATGATTCATTGTGACAGCGGCCCACAAATCGGCATCGAATTCGAACAAAGGACCGCACTCGTATGCAAGAGGTCATCAGCACTAATTTTGTATGCGTCACTTTCCGCCAGTATGTGTAGCTTCCAGGAAAATTGTCGATTTGCACACTGCATGTTGCATTTTTTTTTTTAAATTAAATGGTAGTTTGTCTATTCTAAATTCTTTAAACTTATCTGACTGGTTTAATGCAATGTTATTATGGATTCTTAAACTTTATATATTGCATATAAACAGAATTAAAGGAGTAATAGGATAATGTATGTGTGTGCCATGACAATATCTCTAGATTCAGTATTCCTTTCCTTCGACATTATCTTCGAGCACTTATCATTATTCTATTGTTTATAAATGAGATAAATATATGTATACAACCTTTTTACTGGAAAAGAGGCATTCCATCTTAGTCCTCACGGGTGACAACGCATCTGCATTTTGATTCGTAAGCGAGGATAGATGTAGATGTCTATGGGCCACAGCAACCACTTACCATCAGGTGGACTGTGTGCTCGTTTGTCAACCTTATCCTATATAAAAAAAGTTATATATTAAGCTTTCTTGTCTTATACATCAAAACTTACAGACGAAAATGTTTAACCGGTGCATTCTGTCAGGTAATAAGGTCTTACTCCACAAGCTCTGAGTTGCTCATAGAACAACGATACTTTATTTTCTTTATCATCCATTAAGAGTTCACAAAGGACGTGGATCTCGCCTTCGGATCGGATCGGATTATACATATGAAGGATTTGCCTTAATAGACACACCGGGCGCTAGCATTGACGTTGAAAAAAAAGTATGAGATTATGCTCGCAATGCACAGAATTAATCTCATCAACAAACTGTACTTCAAAAACAAAGCATTGCTAAGCCTGTTTAAGCCTCACATGTATTATCTCGTATCACTCACTCGCTCTGACATTGAAACACGTTATTTCATATTTGGCAGCTGTGGGGAATTTTTGGAATTAGTGCTAAATCCGACTCAAACATTTGAATACATTCTCAGCAAACATTTGAGTTGTACTCATAGCTTATTTAATTTGACTGTCACGAAAACTGAGTGTCAATATCCATTTGATAATAAAATATATTTATGCGTGTGTTAACTATTTGTGTTACACATATTATTTAAATATTTTCGTTTTTTGATTCTAACAATACTTGAATAATGTGTAATGAACAAATGACATGATGCTTAGCTCTTGCCTTTTACAATATCACTGAACGCGACTAAACCTGAGTTCGATCTTCACTGGCATCATTTAAACTGTTCATTGAAATTGATGAAGGAAAACATCTTGGGGGTCTACTAAGAAATTAATTTTTTTTCCGAAAACGTAAAGTCTACAACACGCATTAGACAAATTTAAAAATAATAAATAAAAATGGCTGATACTTTTTTCTTCAATACTAAATTAATTTAGTATTTTGCTCATAAAGTGTAAGCAAGTCTCAGCTTAATCACACTTTTTGACGAGCTAGCGCCGCTTGCTTTAACGCTGTAAAAATTAGGTCAAACAAAGTGCCATCTTGATAGGCTCTTGTAATTTTTTATTTTATTTTAACATGGTCTAAAACATAAATTTGCCCGCCTGCTACATAGCTTCGGTAAGAAAACGACGTACAGTGGTAACATATTGGTAAAATGGGTTACTATGTATTTAATATAAATAAGCTATTTTTTTTATTTGTTGCATTTTATAGATTTTAGTCAAAATGTAGATATAATTGACAATATATATATATATATAGCAATGAGTTGCGGCGCTGAGGATCGTGGGTTCGAATCCCGCACGAATCAAATATTTGTATGGCCTACAAATAATTAACATAATCTTGACAACTTTCGAGTGTAGGTCTCAAAAAAAATTACCAACAAATTTGTATGCCGATGCATTTTTTATAAAAAATATATATATTTTGCAAGCCCCAAAACAAAAATCAGCTTGTTATTAATAAATTTTTTCAAGTCACTATTCTGACATGGTAGAGCTGGGAGTCACTCGGAAGGTACCATTCACTTTGTATGCCACAAGTTTTTCTCAATTTTCCATCGTATTTTCTCGAAGTATTGATTTTTAGAAACTGTTATTATTTAATTTGGGACACTCATCAAATCGACGTGTTTCGCTCCCTATCGCGCTTTTTCCTCCCACTATCAGAATTTGGTCCGATGATAAAAGTTGGGTGTGTCGTCAAAACAAAGCTGTGTATAAACTTTCAGCCTGTTATTAATCACTGAATTCCCTTGTATGTGGGCCCGTGAACTATTACAGTTACACAGGTTTGAATTAAATAGCTGCGTTCGGATGTTCCACTTATGGAATTAGGAATGAACACCGGAATTTTTATTTCGAAATAGGCAACAGTAATCATTTTAATATTAAATGAACCCGTTTAAACTAGGCAAGACACATTATTAAATTGGATTTAAGCAAAGTAACACCTGATTCATTGATAATTATTAAAATTTCTGTGAACAAAATGAACTGTTACATCGCTAAGTAAACATTTTTTAATTAACTGTGGCACTGAATTTTTAATCTTAATTCTTTCTTTCTATTTTTGTTTTAACGTTACCTCCACACTAGCATTTTCTCTTGTATCGTGGGGGCAGTTAACAATACATTTTCACAAGGACAAACATCCAGACCCGGAACAATTATTTGTAGTATATATATATATATATATATAGCAATGAGTTGCGGCGCTGAGGATCGTGGGTTCGAATCCCGCACGAATCAAATATTTGTATGGCCTACAAATAATTGTTCCGGGTCTGGATGTTTGTCCTTGTGAAAATGTATTGTTAACTGCCCCCACGATACAAGAGAAAATGCTAGTGTGGAGGTAACGTTAAAACAAAAATAGAAAGAAAGAATTAAGATTAAAAATTCAGTGCCACAGTTAATTAAAAAATGTTTACTTAGCGATGTAACAGTTCATTTTGTTCACAGAAATTTTAATAATTATCAATGAATCAGGTGTTACTTTGCTTAAATCCAATTTAATAATGTGTCTTGCCTAGTTTAAACGGGTTCATTTAATATTAAAATGATTACTGTTGCCTATTTCGAAATAAAAATTCCGGTGTTCATTCCTAATTCCATAAGTGGAACATCCGAACGCAGCTATTTAATTCAAACCTGTGTAACTGTAATAGTTCACGGGCCCACATACAAGGGAATTCAGTGATTAATAACAGGCTGAAAGTTTATACACAGCTTTGTTTTGACGACACACCCAACTTTTATCATCGGACCAAATTCTGATAGTGGGAGGAAAAAGCGCGATAGGGAGCGAAACACGTCGATTTGATGAGTGTCCCAAATTAAATAATAACAGTTTCTAAAAATCAATACTTCGAGAAAATACGATGGAAAATTGAGAAAAACTTGTGGCATACAAAGTGAATGGTACCTTCCGAGTGACCCCCAGCTCTACCATGTCAGAATAGTGACTTGAAAAAATTTATTAATAACAAGCTGATTTTTGTTTTGGGGCTTGCAAAATATATATATTTTTTATAAAAAATGCATCGGTATACAAATTTGTTGGTAATTTTTTTTGAGACCTACACTCGAAAGTTGTCAAGATTATGTTAATCTTTTTTTGATTAATAACCGTATGCCACGAAAAATTTATAATTATTTACTTAATTCTGAATTATATATAGTGACCTACAAAAAAATGGTATTTTTTTGGTTAACCTAAAAAACAAAAATCGAATCTTTTAATATGTGCTCCGTAGTTATGTCTTGTAACCACTGGTTTCATTTGTATTAAACTAATGTTATAAAAATAAAAGCTTGTATTTTGAGTGTATTATCAGAACTTTACTTGCACAAAGCATAAATTTCTTTCGATCGGAGGGGATAGTGGGTCTTACAACCTGAGGCAAAATCACACCGTTCAGCATATTATTTTTTTTATAAGGCACTGCAAAAAAATTTTAGAGAAAAAATTATTGCTACAAACTTGTATTAGGTATATGTATTTTAGGTAAATATTTTTAATTTGTTAATATAATAAAATAAAAATATTACTTTTAATTCGATTATGAATTATAGATTCAAATTATAAAGAAAGTATAAAGAAAAGACTGTAATTTATATTAATTTTTAAGTACCTACACGAGTTATAAATATGCATTTTTCGAACTTCAGAACTATTTTTTTTTTATAGACGATAAATTATTTTACAATTTGTTTTACAAAACAATGATTTTTTCCTTACTTGACTATCACTTAAAAATTGTTGTTAACTGAATAATAAAATAAATAAACCTAGCAAGCTAACAGCATAGCAAAGTGGCGAAGCAATCAGCTTTGTAGCGGTTTCTAACGGTTGCCGTTGAGCAATCAGTTTCAAAATAGGAGGTTCAGATGCCTGGGTGATCAGTAATCGATTGCTGAAAACAGAATTTGAAAATTCGAAACCGTTTTCGAGATAATCGTGGGACAGACGGACAGACGGACAGACATCGTGAAATCAATAAGTGACTTCGCAAGCTTCGCCACTTAATAAGTAGTTCAATAGCTCAATCACTCGTTACAAGAAATTTCAGCAAATTTTCATGCAATTCCCTTGTTTTTATTGCTGTAATTGTTTATATAATTAAGTAATTTAAAAAATAATATTCATTTTCATTAAATAAGCTGTAATATTGTATACGAATTTTCCATTTGAGCAATTTCCAACAAAAGCTGGTGAAAATTATGTACAGGACTTCAATATATTATGTTTTCAAGATTTAATTTGTTTTAAAATTTTGAAAAGTTCATTTGTAATTAATCGCTTCCATTTTTTTTGTATGCCAATAGTTTCATGGTGTTATACGTTTGATTTTTAACAGAATAAATTGAAAAAGAAGTTGTTATTAATCAAAAAAAGATTAACATAATCTTGACAACTTTCTAGTGTAGGTCTCAAAAAATTACCAACAAATTTGTATGCCGATGCATTTTTTATAAAAAATATATATTTTTCAAGCCCCAAAACAAAAATCAGCTTGTTATTAATAAATTTTTTCAAGTCACTATTCTGACATGTTAGAGCTGGGGGTCACTCGGAAGGTACCACTCACTTTGTATGCCACAAGTTTTTCTCAATTTTCCATCGTATTTTCTCGAAGTATTGATTTTTAGAAACTGTTATTATTTAATTTGGGACCTCTTCAAATCGACGTGTTTCGCTCCCTATCGCGCTTTTTCCTCCCACTATCAGAATTTGGTCCAATGATAAAATTTGGGTGTCTCGTCAAAACGAAGCTGTGTATAAACTTTCAGCCTGTTATTAATCACTGAAATCCCTTGTATGTGGGCCCGTGGACTATAAACCGTGTATTGATGTTTTCTACACAAAAAAGTCGTCATTCAATTCAAGCATACAAAGTGATAAGTATATCAGAATTATAATTAAAGCTCTCTCTAGAGTCTGTGAGTATGATCCTGATTCTGAGACTAGTGCTTTAGATACTATAAGAATTAACACCGCAATTTACATTATTGGTGCAAAAGTTAGGGGTGAATTCGGAAATAGAAAAATCATAAATTGTAAGCAGAAAATTTGATATAATTTAGTTATATGATGATGTATTGGTAATGGGCTAAAACATTATCTACACTTGAGATTGCGTACGAAGGAGGACTAGATTAACACGTCGTTGATCTTTCTCCAAAAATATAAATTTCTCCACTAGTCCTTAAAGAAGTCAAAGTAGCTGACAATGCATTAAAATATCCGACCTGAACTAAACTTAAGATTTAACAAACTCTGCATTAGTATATAATATTATAAAGCAATCACATATACAGTCTGTGATTACACAAATACAAACAAAAAATTATAATATAAAATTATAATATCGATCTCCGTAATTTCGCTACTTGTACAGGGCTATGCCGCAATGGCACTTGCACAAACTGGTTGAAATTTCAAAAATAAACTACATAAGGACAAGATTTTTGTTTGTCGTTGTGTATGCAGATAGGCCATGCTTAATTTTTTATAAAATCTGCTATTGAGAAATCGGTGAACATACATAAAAACATATCCATTATACGACCTCCTCGTTTTTTGAACTCGGTTAAAACACAAAGTATAGGTAGTGTAACAATTAAATCACACAAAAAATATAACTTAGCGTTAGTTATTATTTATAAGACAATTTTCCTTTTACAGGTATAGGCTTCGGTATGATCTACCTTCCGTCTGTGGTAGCAGTAGGCTACTACTTCGAAACCCGTCGTTCCCTCGCCACGGGTATAGCTGTATGCGGCTCTGGAGTTGGAACGTTCAGCTTTGCACCGCTAGCCGCCATATTGCTTAGAGAATTCGGTTCGTGGCAAAACGCGAACCTTCTGCTCGCCGGTCTTATATTGAACTGTGCCGTATTCGGTGCGCTAATGCGGCCTTTGGTGTATCCGAAAGTAAGTTAATGAAAAGAAATGAGGTTATTTTTTTTAATTTTACACATCAAGTGAGCATGCTGTTTGCCCACTCTTATTATCATAATCATAAACACTCACACCTGTCACCCAAAGGAGTAGGCAGAGACTACCGTCTTTTGGCACGATCCTGACACACCTCTCTCGCTTCCTTTACATCCATTTACCTATGCATACACGCTCGTAGGTTATGGGTACTCCTAATCTGGCCCATTTTCAATTTATCGCCAATTTGGTCGATAAACTTTCGTCTAAAAAAAAACAGGACAAAGAAATTTACGAGCACACATTAAATCAATCAACTTTGTATTAATTATGGAATGTTTTTTTATTCATTAGTAAGAGCCTACACATTCCACAACATATTTAACCTATCATCTTCATTAGATCAGATTGCCTAAAATCTTAATTAAGAGAAAGTGACAATGATTAGGTACATATAAAAATTAAGTTGTTGCTGTTGACATTAAAAGTACTAGGTTTTCAGCAGAGCACTTAGTACCGTGGCGGCGTGAAAGAATTCACTACCACAAACCATCTCGTGGGTGTCGTAAGAGTCGACTAGAAAATGCTAGAAAGACCTCATGGCTTCTGATAGACGGTGGTATTACCATCTCGTATACGCCAGAAGTTAAATAGGACGAGGAGCAGCATTAAAGGCGCGAGCCTTCTGCTACTGCGGTTGTCAAACATGGTGATTAAGGCCCTACAACGGTCGTGTATATAAAAAATAATCGAATAAATTAAATCATTATTAAATACTGGGTTAACCCATTAGATGCATTTTTGCTGTGGGGAATATAAAAGTTAATAAGAAATATATATTATTAGTTATTAGTAAAATGCACATGAAAGCGTTTATATACGGGCAGAAGCCAATAAGTTAAAATAACATTTGAATATTTTCTACATTATTCGATTATAATCTTTCAGACATCAGGCGAAAAACCCTTATTGCAACGAATGGCCGAAGAGAAAAGACTGCAAATGGAAAGAGGCTCTATAGGAGGCTCATACTTCGTAGTGCAACTACCCGATGGCACTATGGAGAAACGATTGAAGGTAATATAAATATTTATTTTTTACTTTTGTAGTTCTTGTCACTATAACATAACTATATATACAGAGCTTTTTAACGGACTTCAAGAAATGAGGAAGCTATCAATTCAACTGCATGCCCTTTCTAATGTGTATAATACACTGATAAGGCTATTTTTTGATTACCGATGGAACAATACTTACACGGTGGTCCCAATATAAATTCAACCTTATCATCAACCTTAACAGTTAAAGTGTTTTTTTTAAATAACACAATAATTATTCTTAAAATATCCCAATAAATTTATTGGATTGCTTTGATATCGATTTCGTAGTGCAGTGAATTGTTTTACTTACACTGTTGATTACGACTTACGAAATTAGTAAATAAATACTTTCTTTTCTTTCAGGCACCCTTGAATATTGACCCAGGCGTGCACTCTTCTTTGAACCTGGAAGCGTTAGCGCGAGTGCCAACTGTTCCCAACATGCCGGGTGTACCACCGGTGCCCACGCTGCCCACTATTACTGAGGCGAAGGTCGTCGACGATAATGGTGAACCTAAAAAGGTAATTTGTTGTAACTATGTATTTACTATTTATTTAGAAAAATTGTATCTCTTATTTAGTTTTGTTTTGTACTATCGAAAATCTCTACATAAAAACTCTTTTTTATTGATAACGCCTAATAATTAGCTCTCTATAGAGCTAAATTTCAAAATGGCTCTAAAGTGATATATATGCACCGCGATAAAAAGTCTGCGAAATAGACACAATAGTTAAATAATCAAAATATCCATATATGATTTACGGGACATGGAAAAAGTTAATTTATAATTCTATTTTTTGTTTTTAAGTCGCTCCTGTAAAATTGCTTCACGCCATAAGCATGAGTGCTACCGGACCTGGGCTGACGCATGCAAATACCAGCGATCTCAAAAAGAAATATAATTCCGCCTCCAGGTCCTTCAAAAGTGTCATTGCTAAGGCAAAGTCAGAGCACATCGGCAGAATTGGCAAGAAACTAGTTCGAATTCCTTCAGGAACTCGTGCATTCTGGTCTCTCGCCAAGGTTGTCCAAGGTAACTTCTGTCAGCTATCTCTCTCATCTCTGCACAAGGAGGACACGACTCACTGACCCATGTTACCAAGGAGAAAACAGATCTGCTAGGCACTCGATGACGGGGGAACACACCGCCGACCATCGCGCGTTGTGAGTGCTCCATGCAGGGTTTACTGTTTACACAGCGCTCAGTGCGCAAAGCACTCCTCTCCCTTGACGTCAACAAGTAGAGTCCGAATCCGAATTTGAATCCATCCCTCCTATTGTGCTGAAGACATGTGCTTCGGAGTTGGCACCGGTTTTAACGCGTCTTTTCCGGTACTCCTACTCCTTAGTCTAGTCCCGAACCCATGTAAGACTGCTTTGGTGCACCCGATCCCTAAAAAAGGCGACCGCTCAGATCCGTCCCTGATCAGATCGCCATCACCTCCTTGTTCTCCAAAATAATGAAAACCATCATAAACTGCTACCTCGTGAGGTTTCAGTCGGGGTCGGTCAGCTGGTGATCTTCTGGCGTACCTAACTCATAGATGGGCGGAGGCAGTAGAGTCTAAGGGGGAGGCGGTGGCCGTTAGTTTAGACATTACGAAGGCCTTCGATCGAGTTTGGCATAAAGCGCTTCTTTCAAAGTTCCTTCCTTTAGGCTTCCCGAGAAATTGTGCAAGTGGATCACCAGTTTTCTTGCAGATCGGAGCATCAACATCGTACTAGACGGTGCATTCTCCGATTACAAGCCTATTAATGGTGGTATTCCACAAGGCTGCGTGTCACCAACGCTGTTTCTTCTGCATATCAATGATATGTTGCTAACCGGTAACATTCATAGCTATGCAGACGACAGCACTGGTGATGCTTTATACACCGGCCGTGTCAACATTTCTCGGGAAAACGTCGCAGAGTACCGGAACAAACTTGTGTCTGAAGTCGAGTCTTTGTTGTCTCGGTCGGTTTGTGGTCTCTAAAAACACACAAGTTTGTGCGTTCACCGCTAAAAAAGAACCCCTTTGTCGTATCTCCTTAGTTTCAAAGCACTCCCCTTCTTGCCTTAGCCAGTATCAGAATCCTCGGTGTCGACATATCGAGTCATGTGCAGTTTCATGGTCAGTTGGAAGAGAAGGCCAAGTTGGGCTCTAAAAGGCTTGACGTGTTCAGTAGCAGGACAGTATTTCATGCCGCTTGCAACTATACAAAGCGCAGATTCGGCCCCACATGAAATACTGTTTCCATCTCTGCGCAGGGGCCCCCAGTGCCAGCTCCTTCCACTTGACCACATCTGGCGTAGAGCAGCTCGAATCGTCAACGAGTTCCTTCCGATCTGCTTGACTCTCTGGCATTGCGAAGAGATGTTGTATCTCTTTGCTTATTTTAGCGCATCTACCACTGGGAGTGTTCTGTGAAATTAATTGGATTAATTCCAGCTGCTCTATTTCACCATCGCACATCGCGACAAAAGTCGCGATACCATCTGGAATCTGGATGATTGGCGGTCCACCACTGTGCGATTTAGAAGAAGTTTTTTTCCTCGCACAACTTCCTTGTGGAACGGCCTACCACTCCGACCTACCACTCGGAGCGGCCAACGCTCCGAGTGGTAGGTCGGAGTTATTCTCTATATAATATATCTCTATATACTGCTTTTATTTCGGAACTTTGTTAGCGCGATTTAGGCTTCGATTTGTTTCGCTTGTGGCGTGACGACAGCGCCGCCACATAGCCTAAGTTACTCCTTATAACATCAGCTGTCCGCCAGTGGAAGTCCCATCAGGATCGATCCAGCCGTTTCGGAGATTAGCCGGAACAAACAGACAGACAGACAAAAATTTAAGAAATTGTATATTTGTTATAAGTACTATATATCATTTCACATGCATTTAGTAAAAAGCAAATTTTTGACATTCGCAAGGGAATCAAAACCGGAACCGTGAACTCAGAATCTTAAAATTTGGTACGAAGCAACGTATTATAGCATAGATAAAGGAAAAATTGCGAAAAGCATAAATTTTTAGTTACATCATATAATAAAAATATTTTTAATAATTTTAAGCTTATATACCTACGCATTTGTTCAGAACCCTCGGTGCGCGAGTCCGACTCGCACTTGGCCGGTTTTTTTAATGTTATTATTTGTTCGCAGACCGAGAACGGTTCAGCCGTTGCCGTCCAGCCGATGTCGCGTAACGTCTCTTCGCCGGCGTTCAGCGCTCAAGCCCCGGGCTTACCCAAGAACGGCTCGGTGCCGTTCTTCGACCGCCAGAGGAAGCACAGCACTGGCGACAGGTCAGACAACGATAGGTAACCAGAACACATTGTACGCTCGTGTCGTCCGGTGGAGGGATACGTGTTGACTTTACGTCTACCAGCTACTGCCACTTACTGTGACAGGCTGACGATGGTGAAAGAAGGTATCGATAAATTTCTCGACGATGTATGACACTATGTGGTAGAGCCATACTGCATTCGTGGTATGGCTGCCCTAATGGGTCGTCTTGACTGAGGAAGAATCACGCTTGCACAAAATACCAGGGTAACATAGAAGCATAAAGCTACAGTGTTTCGTATAGTAAGTGTAGAACAGGAGAGCCGTTTTTCTAGTATCATTGCATTCCATCTTAGTGGTTAGGGTTGACAACGCTATTACCCTCACTGTATAACCCCCCCCCCCCCCCTCACTTACCGGTATGAGGCTGCCATTCGAGAATATTTCTTCCACATCGATAGTCGGTTCTTTGAGCTACATGGCTGGCCCATTGCCACGTCAGCTTACTGATCCGTGGCATTCTTAACTACAATCATTATCTTTCAAGTTATTGATAGATTTCTCAATCAAAAATCCTAAACAGGTGCCGAAGATTTGACTCTACATCTCTGGCAGAAGTATTTTTACGGTTATTTATTGATAAGTTTTTCCGTGCCTGGTAGTCACACCAGTTATTTAATTTTATAAGCAACGTTTTATTTATTTTTTTATTCCATTGGCTTCATGAAACAGTTACTGGGGCCGATGAGTTCTAAACAGAAATAAATTTAGCTAACATTTAGACAAAATCTTATACAAATAGGTTGAGGAACATTTCATAATAAAACCTAAGACTTTTGACTTCTGGTTTTATGGTTTATTTTGGCTATATTATAAGGTTATTCTCGTGTAATCGAATCCATAATGAAGATATCCCTAGTAGAATCAGACAACCCGATATAGCCTAAAGGATTACTAACAGGGGCGGATTAAATGTTGACAGCGCCCTAGTTAGCACCTCATCGGCGCCTCTCTGGAGGCCATATATTATTAGGTATAAATTATAACTAGTTATTTTGCAAATAAACTATAATAGGTATAATTATAATATATTTAGTTGCAAAATAATTAGGACACGTAAACATATAGGCATGAATGAAAAAACGTGATGAGAAAGTGAGAGTCATGTAGGAGCAATCTCTATAGCAAATTTTTTCGTTTAAAAAGTTTGACGCGCGCCTCTTTGTAGCCTCGTGCCCCTAGATACGTGTCTAGTTGTTCTCAATGATAATCCGCTTCTGATCACTAAAGCTGAAGTGGCAATGCACATACTATACTCGAAGAACGCGCAATCTACGGCAAAGAAAGGTTCTCGAGTGCTAGTCTAGAGAAGGGGTAATGAAAAATCTGTTTAAAGAAAATGCCAAACGCACAAATTTCTTAGAGTAGTGATAGGGAAACAACATTATTGTAGCGGACGGCGAAGGAGCCCGTCGCCCCTTCACACCCCGTTACGCCCCGCGCACCCCGCACACCGGCAGCAAATCACGCGATGTCGCCGACCAATCAGCGCGCGGCATCGCCTTACGACGGTACTCACAAACCGAGACGCTCTCTTGCGGGATATAAGAAGGGCGTTTTGGCAAAGTTATAAGACTCCACCGTCACCGACCCGTAATGTAAAGTCAAAACTTCCAAGTGACGCATCGCATTTCCTGTCATATTCTTGGACAAGGCTGGTGATAATGATGATTTAAGCAAACAATATACTACAGACACTAGAATTTTGATGTTTCATCTAATATTAGTGTTTATTTGAGTCGGCCTTTATTAATTTCAAAAAACTCGCTTTCCATTTTTTTTTAATGTTAATGAAAAGAAAGGCCTTTTATGAACGTTACCCCAAGCTTAGGATTTCTTCCTGTATCGTAGAGGCGTTTAACATACATATATTGTACATAGTCAAACATCCTGATCAGGAATAATTATTTGTAGACCATATAAACACTTGTACTGTACGGGATTTGAACCAGTGGTTCACAGTGCCGCAAATAAACACTTTGTCGCTTAACACTTAATTTGTTTTACCGTTTTCAGATTTAAACCGTCCCTAGCTGCTATTAAAGCCTCATCCAAAACTTCTATGTACAGCCAACACAAAAACGCACCTGACGTAAGTTTATACCTTATTTGTTACATTGACTGTGGCATAATCGGGCAGAAAGACAGTGACTGTTTTTCCGTCCGATTAATCTGGGTGTTATAAAAAAGTTATTTACGTAAATTCCACAAGGACAAACATCCAGACCCGGAGCAATTATTTGTAAGCCATACAAACACCTGTTCCGTGCGGGATTTGAGCACCGTGGTCAAACGATAAACCTTTGTTACGCTAAAACAGTGCAATTAACCATCTTGTGATTCATCGTCACTTACCGCGAGGTGGAATTGTAGTCCAGCACTAACTTATAAGCGCTTATAATAAGGGTGGTAGCTCAGATGGTTAGCGCTCGCTGTAAATTTCACAGTACGAGAGCAACCCGGGTTCTCGATCCCCGCCGGCACCAATGAAATTGTTAATTGCAATTTTAAGTACTGATTTACCACGTGCTCGGCGGTGAAGGAAAAACATTGTGAAGAAACCTGCATGTCTGAGAAATAAGAAAAAAAATTTCGAAGGCGTGAAGTTCGCCAATACGCATTGGGGCACTACGGCGGACAATTCCTTATCCCGAAAACCCTTTCAGAAATGCGAGGCCTGTGCCCAACGGTGGGACGTATATAGGCTGTAACTTTTCTTTTAACTGACTTATAATAAGTAAATAGAAGACTATTTATTAAGATAGAAGAAAATATTTTGTTTTATATATTATATAGTTGCTATGAACCACAAAATCCACTTACCATTTAGTGGATTATGTAATCGTTTGTTACGTTTCTCCTTGTTCTATAATTATTATAACTATCAACAAAAAGTAAGACCGAATTCAAATTGCTAAAAACAAATATTTATTTGCTACCCTTAGGTAGCAAATAATAGTATCTTTTCTCCAAATTTATATGGAACCACCCTTGAAGTATTAGCTAAGTATTACCTATTTAATAAAAAAAGAATCTTTAAAATTGTTTCTCAATTTGCGAATATATATGCAATTCTGTAAGTACAATAGTCCAATATGAAACTTTTTCCCATATTTACCACCCTTTGAGACAGAATTTTTTCATCAAAATTTAATGGGACCACCCTTGAGGTAAAGCCTACTTAATAAAAAAAGAATCATTAAAATCAGTTCAAAATCTGCGTAGATATCGCCTAACATACATACAAAAAAAATATATACTCGAATTGAGAACCACCTGCTTTTTGAAGTCGGTTAAAAATCTTCAGCTCTTTCGCTAACGAAATAGACGACACGGTCATTCTTTTATTTTACTATTATAAGGTAGTGCTTGACGACTATCCCACTTAATAGTAAGTGGTGATGCAGCTAAAAATGATCAATGTACGAGATCAGCCGATTCTAATAAACAAAAACATCGTAAGTGACAAATTTCCTCTAAAATAACTATATCGTTGTATTCCTGGTAGGGCGACGCAGAAAGCGGTGTGTACAACTCGAAACTGTCCGTGTCTGCGGCCAGGGAGCCGTCGAGAATGGTCCGTCCGATGTCTCGGAAGGACATCTTCTACTCGGGCTCTGTGCTCAACCTACCTCAATACCAGAGCCAGAAGTCGCTACAGGGATATAGGAACTCTGTCCTCAGCTTGCCGCAGAGCAGACAGGCAGGCGACTTGGACCGACAGGAACGTAAGTAAACCATATAATAAGGTTAAAAGAATTGTTAAAAACTTGTTGAAAACCTGTAATAAGTTTCGTTTTATTATTTTCGAAAACAGTTGTTTGAAAGGCAAGCTGTTTTTTTTTAACTCTAGAACTTTTTAATAGAAGAGTTACCAAACGTGCACACAGTTCACTTAATGGTAAGTGAAAAAGGCCCATAGACGACTACATATCTATTAGGAATTTAAATAAAGTTGCGTTATCTTTTTCACATGGTAAAGCCACGCTACAGTTATATTATGGTTGTAGCCCGAATCGGTAGGTTCGACCAGGGAAGGACCACGGACTTCAGAATAACAACGTGAAATAGCAGCATGCAAATGTGTTTCATATGGTGAATGTAGAGAACTGGAGACCCTTTTGACATAAATTGGGGCAGCGCGGTGGACACTTCCTCCCAGAAATGAGAGCAGAACTGTGCCCAATAGTGGGGCGTATACAGGCAGTAACTTTAGTTAATTTTCGGCCGCAACTTCTTCTTATTCCGGGTCTCCGCTGCAGTCTCTACTAAAATGAATATAAAGATTTTTCTGTTGGACCTTACTGGCTTGTACGATTATCCTATACGAGTATTATTTATTTCAGAATACGACCTATGTCCTTGTCTGACGCTGCCGGAGTCGTTCAAATCAGTGCTATCTTCTATGTTAGACGTCAGTTTGTTACGCGATCCCGCTTTCATGCTCATCGGTCTCTCCAGCTTTTTCGGAATGGCGGGCCTCTATGTGCCTTTTGTTTATATCGTCGACGCGGCCTGCCTTAATGTAAGTACATATTATAGTCCTTGCAATTCATAACTTGTGGTTAGATGTGTACGTAAACGTTGTAGCATATTGCGTACTAAAAGAACGAACAATTGTAAGCGACCATGCGCACAAATTGGCACGAATACGTTTTTTTTTTTTAATTATATGGTAGTATAATATCTATTCTAAAACCTTTAAACTTATCTGACAGGTTCAATGCAATATCATTATACATTTAAAAATTGTTATTATGGAATCTTACACATTATACCGGGTTATTTTGCAATACGTTTACGATCTACATGCAGTGGAATCATGTAGACCTCTTTAAAAATTAAAAATTCTTATATTACATTTCTTATATATATATATATATATATATATATATATATATATATATATATATATATATATATATATATATATATATATATATATATATATGTTGAAGAAAAGTCGCATTCAATGAAGCCATTATTATAAACAGGTCTTGTGGGCGACATTTTGGCTAAATACAAGCACAACACACAACACGAATAATAAACTTGTTTATACTTTTACTAATTTAAATTTAAATTAAACTTTACAGAAAATAACACTAACTAAATTTTATTAAAGAATATTAAAATTAATAAAAGAGCAGCGAGTTCGTAATGCGACACAGACATCACCATCACACACCAAACAGAAAAACAAAACTGTACCCCACGCCGATTCTATCCGCTCCTCTTTTGTCTTTGTTTTCATCCAGTCGCACCACGACTCCGCTCGAGGCGTTTCACCAGCTAACCTCGCTCTGATTGGTTGTTATGATCACCGTATTAATCAAGCCATGAACCTCTGGCTTTTGATTGGTTAATTAAAAGAAATACAACAATAATAAATAATCCTAAATTCTTAAGTAATTTTATGGCTAAATTAATATTAATGAAATTAAGATAAAACATTAGAATTGATATTATTTAAACTCTTTAATTCATTATTAAAATTTCATAGTTTTATTCATTCCCGTTATATATACGAAATTTTAATATTGACCAAAAAAATGCTAACCTTTTCACAAAACAACATAATGATCGTGGTGGTACAAGAAGATACCTGTGCCCCAGGCAGCCACAACTTGTTTTGCTAGAAATAGTTACAGCGTGTGCGTTCGACTATTTAATTTACTTCCGAACCATATTCAAAACTTGATATTTAATCTTTAAAAAAAAATATATGTTCGGGATTCTGATTGAAAAATGTTTTTATGACATAAATTAATTTATCAAATTCTGCCGTAACGGTCACCTCAAGCGAATTGTTGTTGATGTTTGAAATTTTAAATTGACAAATTAGTTAAAATTTGTAAGGTTGACATCATACTATTTTGACATATGCATTATGACATATAATGCATATGTCTATATTTCATATAGAGTTAAATAAGTTTCATAAACTTTTTTGCTCGGCTTATAGTTATTTCTCTTTATCTTCTCCATCAGCCAATAAAAGTTAATAAATAATAAATACAGAGAGCAAAAACAAATATCATACATTATATCGAGCAATGGTAGCTCTGAATACAAGCTCGCCTTTAATTTCGTAAAACGCGAAGAAAACTGATATTATTTTATGATTTTAGGGAGTGGATCCTTCGCAAGCGTCGTTCCTGCTATCTATAATCGGGATCACGAACACGTTCGGTCGTATCGCATGCGGCGCTGTAGCCGATCTGCCACGTGTTGATGCGCTTCTTCTCAACAATATATGTCTCGTTATTGCTACGGTCAGTATTAAATCCTAATCCTGTTCGTTTCTACTTGTATCTAGTATCACTTTTAGTATAGATATTTATATAAGAGGGTGCAAACAAGCCCACAGTCTATCTATTGGCAAGTGAACGCTGCGGCCCAGGGACACTACGTTCTATAACTCCTGGTCGAGCCGAGAATAAATGAATCCAGGACATGGACTTATGTAAAGTGAAGTACAAGTAAAGTGGCACTTTCATCCAATAATTATCTGAACATATTCTCAAAATTTCACATATTTTATATAATATTTGCATAGACATTTGTAAATAACTAATTTACTATAGAATATAATAGAATATTTTAGATTTTGAATAATACATATTGGAAATATTTTTTTGCTTTTACCACTGGTTAGGAAACAACCTCCTGTTAATCAGAAGTGATTAACAGGAGGTTGTTTCCTATGTGAAGTGATATCTGATGTGAAGACATCTCACAATCAAGGAATAGTTTTTCCACCCACAGTCACATTATACAATATAAAATAGGATGTACAATTATTTACAAACTCATTTATTAAACAGCTTGGAAGCAGTCACCTTAATCCCAGTCCCAGGGGTTATTATGATATCACTTTTTTTTATTAAACTTTGTAATAGAAAGACCTTGTATATTTTCTGGAAGTTATCATATTCATTGTCCCACGAATGAATTACTAACGTTATTTTTTTTACAGGTATCGGTTGCCGTGACGCCATTCTGTTACTCTTACGCCGCTTACGTAGCAGTTGCAGTCGCTTTTGGTATAGCTATCTGTAAGTATTATCAATGATTTTATTGTGGCTTCGGGACAGTGCTGCAAAAATCAAGCAAAAAAAAGGTTGCTAGGTTAGTTAAAGTAGTTTCTTTTAGTCGTAGTTGAAAAATAAGATCACTCAGATCCTAGGCAAGTTATTTCAAAAGATGGCCCCTTTATCCCAGATTTCATAATGGTGTAATATGTATCACTTTACATCCTTAATCTATGAAGCATTGGCATGACCAATTGGTCTTCAATTTGTTTTTTTTAGACCCCGCCAAAGAGTATACTAATATTTAGAAGGAACCCCTTAGAACAATAGATAAGAGTGTTCAGAACTTCGAGTACAAATAAGCAAGGTATAGAACTCGCGTATCGCTCATTGCCCACTATCCCAAGCGTAACCAGATGTTCCATAGATACTGATACATAATTAGAGTGGATAGTGATGCGCCAAGATTGACGCCTATGCGTTATTGTACTTAAGTTATTAATTAATTATGTAAGTATTTGTAAATATTAGGTAAACGATATTTATAAGGTATGTTTTAGCACAATAAAACGTAGGTACGAATTTAAAAAATCTAATAAAGTTACTCCCCCTTAAAAACCATATTATATATAATTGTGGTTTTGATTGCTTGATTGCAGTTTTACGTACAAGATATTTCAATCTAATGTCAAAATATTGTTTAATGACAGCCATTAAGTTTAAAAATAATCGCGAACATTTACACGTAATTGCGTAGGTACTTACATAAATAACTACCGAAGCTGGTTTTTAATCTCTTTAAAATAATTTCAATAAAATACTTTTCGAAGGCCACATACTCTTGGAGGCCATTTGGACTGTAAAAATTATGATACGTTCACTTGAACGTAAATTTACACGCATGAGCACAACAGAGATGGGAAATTCCAAAAATCGGCACTGATTTATAACGTCAGAAGTCGTCCTTCTCCGACCGTGGGCGGGACCGTAGGACTGTAGGGTTTATTACTTATAAATAGTGCGCTGATTAATCACTTGGTTCATAACATGCATAATCGTCAGTGTGTAGTTTATCGTGTGACTTCTGAACAACTTCAGATGAGATATGATAGGATTCAATCGTTGGCGCTAAAGTTATTAGTTAATATTATATTTATAGACCAAATTATTCATAACATGTCATGATGGCTTAGTGCCAAATAGAGTATCACATAATCTCGCCCTAATATGTGGTTCTAAATAAATTTTACATCAATACTGTAAAAAGTCCAAAGTGAGTTCGAAGAGAAAAATCATGTGCCACCTACGGCGACAGAACAACGCCTAACAGCAGCTAGTAATTAACAAATCATTGTCTCATTAAAGTGAAATAATTTCAGCCGGCTACATCTCCCTAACATCAATTATCCTCGTGGATCTCCTCGGGCTGGACAAACTGACGAACGCCTTCGGCCTGCTTATCCTGTTCCGTGGAGCAGCTGCTATAATAGGGTCCCCACTTGCCGGTGCTGTTTACGATATGACCAAAAACTACGACGCTTCTTTCTATATGGCTGCTGGATTCTTCTTGGCTTCCACTATCTCCTCCTTCGCTGCTCCCATGTTCCGCAAGTAAGTATATCACGCACAACTTATTAAGTACCTTGTTAATAATTGCTTTATTTGAAAATTATAATGTTGTAAACATATAAACGAATGCATCTTGAACGCCAACAATTAAGTCACAGTTGCAAATGATAGTTACATTAATTAAAGGAAATGAAAATCATTAAAAGAAAGAAAAATGGAAGTGATCGCAAGGAAAACAAAAGTGACGGTTTTAGAAAGAGAAGGAAGTAAGACGGTTTGTGAAATAAAAATAGAAGGAGAGCTGGTTGAGCAAAGTGGATGAGTTTGCGTATTTAGGCTAAGTGTTAAGCAGATAGTAGACATGATAAGAATATAGAACGAAGAGTGAATACAGGACAAGTTAATGGGGCTCTTTACTCTATTATGTAAGTCAGAATGTGTCAAAAAAGGCATGTATGACAATTGTGAATATCCATATATGCTGTGTTAGTCCCAATGTTAATGTATAAGAGTGAAAGTTGGGTATGGCAGAAGAAGCTTTTGATTCTTAATCGCGGAAAGATGCAGATGTCTGTGGACCACTAAATCTACTTACCATCAGGAGGACTGTGTGCTCGTTTGTCACCTTTATCCTATATAAAAAAACAATTCTCCCTACTACAGGAGAAATGTCTATCCATGGACTGTTTATGGGCTCATTACATATAGGATTGTTACTCTATAAAAATCTAATAAAGCCGCGTAGTGTTGCAATATTAAGAGAATTCACTACCCTATATCATCCTGCGGGTGTCGTTAGAGATGACAAAGGAAAATGAAACGGGATATGGATACCAATATCATCCTGATAACAATCCCACCTATACGGCAATGTATGGAGAAGGTCTTTGTTTAGCAGAATGAACTCTATAAATAAAGGTCTTCTCAATCTTCAGTTGTACTCAACAGTTTATTCTTTCTCAGGAAACAAGAAGAGATCCAGCAGCCAATGGACGTTCTGACCCCGATCGACGAGGATCTCGAAGAAGGAGAGGATGAGGACCCAGATGACACGCCCATCACTATGGGTGCTCACATCGGCCGCCCGCCTGCAATTACACGTACCGCCGCTTCACCTTCGGATCCGCCAAGCCCACCCAGCCCCGAAGAACAGCCACAACGTGAAAGTGTGCTCTAAGTGCTTACGAATAGTGCCCAAAGTGTCATGTGACTTAGTGAATTGCTCATTTTATCCTAAGAACTGAACTGTGTGCTCTATCCGGTTGATAATAACGTTTAAAGTGCATTGACCGCGTCGAGAATGGATCGGTAGTAGTCCTGCCGCCTCACTCTCCGAAAGAGTGTGCAACTCAACAAAAAACGCTTAAAATCCGTGTTGACCATATAAATTGCTCATCAGTGCTATTAAAAAAGTTTGCACTCTAAATGTAATTGACAATAATGTAATGTTGTGCTACTGAAGAACTGTGTGCTTTATAACATCGATAGTAAAGTTTAAAGTGCACTCTATTCACTAAACAATTTTCAAAATGCAACAACCGCATGACCATACCAAGATAATACATCATGCAATCAATATCCACAAGTTATCTCCCAAAAGTCATTAGAAATTTGCTGTCTTTGCATAATGTATCAAAGAATTAACAGCTCTATACCATTTACAATAATGTTCAAAGTCGACGACGCGACGCGAATCAACGCGTGATCATCTCAAATTAACATAAATTATCAGAATACAGAAGATTTGTATTACTCTGGTTCAAACCTACAAAGTTATCCTCAATTTATTTTAGCACCATACATTTAGATTGTTTTCATCACTTGAAAATAAGCTGTAATTCATCATTCATTTTCATGCATATGATGTGTATTCTAAATAACATATATCTAAGTGACTTGTCTCAAAGTTATTAAAGCCCAATACCGCCGCGCGCTACCTGTCCGACGACCACCTGTAACCTATAAAACTAACGGTACGTGTACACCAAAACCAATTTTGTCGGCCGATGGCGGACAGAACTACCCGGACGAGTTACTCGCACGTGTATGTGCTTACACTGCAACAGTGTACCACGTGTGCCGACATTGGACGTTGCCGGTATTCTGTAGTTGACTGTGTTGCTTAACAGAGTGAAGACGCATTTTTTTAAATATCTGGAACCGCTATATCCATTTCCGAACCAACTTCAGCCCATAACCGTTTCGAAACCTCTCGATTATTGTAATTGTCTATTATAAACACAATTAATTAATTTTTCAATATCCATAGTCGTTTAGGTAGATAACATCACTGACAGAAACAACAGACTAAAGACAGAATGATTAAATTAAACTATAAATACACTCCATTTGCACTGTAGACGCCGGGGCAATCTGGCAAGAAATCCCAACAAGTTCGGACTCAATGGTTGATCGGCCGTTTTCGTGCGTTATCGGACGATGACGATCACTCTGTTAAGCAACATAGACAACTACAGAATACCGGCAACGTCCAATGTCGGCACACGTGGTACACTGTTGCAGTGTAAGCACATACACGTCCGAGTAACTCGTCCGGGTGGTTCTGTCCGCCATCGGCCGACAAAATCGGTTTTGTACACGTACCGTAAAAGCCGAAGTGGGGTTACCTAGTTCCACCTAGTTCTAGCTGGCTAGAACTAGGTGGAACCGTAACATATACGTAAATTAGAAATAAAAATCTTTTTTTAAACGCAATGCGCAAATAACGCTTTTCAATGATGAATGAACTGTCTGAAAGTGAAATAAGTTCACCTCAGTCCCAACTAGCGACATCTGGTGAGCGGAAAGTTATTAACTCTCATTGCAAAGATCCCAGCACTTGAATATACCTATTACTCTACTAACTTTAATGAAGTGAAAGTGCAAATATAAGGCCCGAATTCGAACCCACCCAATCTAACGCATTACTTGAATAATAAGTACTTAAAGATATTAAAATAACAACAATACATGATGATTTATGTGTCTGAGAAGCTAATTTTATCGGAAATTACACTACGATAAAGATGATTACACTTTACCTCCAATAGATCTCATGGCACGCGTACATTCAAACAGACACACATGTCGGATTCCGTTTAACGCGTCTTACTATTAAAAATCAATTCATATCATTTTGACTACTTTGAAAAATTCAATAAATCACCTTAAAATAAGTAGATCAATTCAACCACATTAAAGCTTTAAGTAAATCATAATAAATTTAAAAATGCAGTGACAATGCACACTTAGTATTTGTCTGCATCATTAATTGCAATAAAAGTAAGTGCAGCAGAATGAAACAGTAATGAAAAGTATTTACTTTCTAATAGGTCTATAATAAATTTTTAATGGAACAGTGTTAAGCATAAAGAATATCTTTTATGTGTAGTATCTTATTCCCACATTCAAGAAATTGTTCGTTCTCCATAACGATTTTATTACATATGTATTTTTATTCAGGAATTATTTTCCTTCAAGGCCGGGTGTTCCAAGCGCAATAGGTATTTACACGAAGTCTTCTCTAAGATCGAGTCGGGCCTTCATATGATCGTGACTTTTACAAAATAATCACAAAAATATTGTTTTAAAGTTATAAACAAAATATTTACACAATGAGAAATAAACATACAAACAAAAAGCTTAACTATAGTCTATGTAAGTTCCATAAAACTATAGTTATTTACAATTTATTTTGTTTCCTAAATATTATTTACGTAGCAGAAGGAAAGCACGCGCGCAAAAATTTGGCACAGATCTTACCTCGGCAACGTCCCGCGGGACATTGGCAAGCGACGTGCGGGTCGAGAATTACTTGAATAATCGATAATTTTTTTTAATAAATGTAATGATATAACGATCGGATAGAATAAATTACCTATAAATTGATATTGTTTATAGAAAAAAAGGAGTATTAGTACTTGTTTAAAATGAAATTTGGCTTGTAAAAAAAAACTGCAAATCGAACGTAGTTCGGCATTTTTTTCTATCGAGAAAATTGTATTGTGTCGTGTTTTGAGAAGGTATCTAAAATATTTTTTTTTCAAACTCTAGATGTAATAATTTGTCTATCAAAAACCAAATTTTAAACGGACAAAAACAGGAACACCCAGCCTTAACCACTTAAGAGGATTTGAAGTAAAAATAAAATTTTAAGACCCGTAAATTGTTCAACTTTTGAACGGTTCAAAGGAGAAAAAGAAACGTACGTACAGAAACCAGGTATAAATTTATTTAAATTAATAAATTTGTATTAATGTTTGTAATTATATAAACATTCTAGCTAAATTAGTATAGCACATACACACCAAATTAGGATTGCCATGATTCAAATTCTTTTACGATCTCATTATTATTTAAGGCAACATTTTAAAGATTTCTTTATATCTTTATAAAGCTGAGCATTTACTATTTGGTGCCAAAGCTACACACATCAATAACTCTTTTAAATATTACTGTCCCAAGAATATATGTAATACTTAAATATTCTCATCTCATTAATTTAAATGCTCAATTTGTCTCTTTCAATAAGATAATGTACAAATGTCACAAATTCTAAGACAGTGGGCTTTAACACAATCATGTAGCAGAATATTTTAACTTATTAGTGGGAAGTTTTTGTTTAATGGGTTTTTAATATGAATTTATACAATTTAATGGGTAGTATTAAACGGTAATGTCGCCTATTTATACAAAACCTTAAATTAATATTTAGTTCCATTTTAATATCATTATTTGTTTCTATATGTACAACAATTTTAGTATACTTTATATCATTGAGTGTTATTCAAAAGCCTAAAATGAATAAAAAATAACATGTAAGTTTACAAAAATTTTATAAATCATCTGGATTTTGCATAAATACCAAAAAAAATTAAAATTCTTCAAATATACTTTAAGTATTAAAAATTATTTATTACATCATATAGTTTTCAAAAAGTTAGAATAACAAAATGCAAAAATATAATCATCTATGGATTTTTAAATAATGCAGAGTTAAATATTTCATGCTCCAGGTTTCTCTGCGTGATAAACTTAGAAATGAGGATATCCGCAGTAGAACCAGAGTGACCGACATAGTCCAAGGGATTAGTAAGCTGAAGTGGCAATGGGCCGACCATATAGCTCGAAGAACCGACAACCGATGGGGAAAAAAGGTTCTCGAGTGGCGGCCTCGTACCGGCGGACGAAGTGTAGGGCGTCCCCCCACTAGATGGAGTGACGACCTGGTAAGACATGCAGGAAGTCGATGGATGCAGGTGGCTCAGGACCGTGCTTTGTGGCATTCCTTGGGGGAGGCCTATGTTCAGCTGTGGACTTATGATGGGCTGTAATGATGAATGATGATGATGATGAAATATTTCATAATGTGCCATATTACTTAATGTTACTTACTCTTACAGTTTCATGGCATTTTCACATTACAATAATAAACTAATACTCTTAAGTTTTAAATGCAATGAAATCTGTATTACCAAAGGTCCATTATTTGTTGTTGTAAAGTATTATAATTGGTTCCGTTAAGAATAAAATGTCAAGTAATGACAAGTATTCGATAAAATAATTATTATAGTGACCTAGTATTTGCGATGGTACTTTATGTAATATAGTACTTAAATGTAAGTTAAGAAAATACGAAAAAGCAATCCCTTACATTTTCATGAGTTGTATATTTGTATATTAATTTAGTATCAATATTGTTTTATTATCTTCTTGATGAATTAATTTCGTTGACGGCACACTGCTCTTACAATATTAAATAATCACTAAAATTAAATGTAAATAATAACTAGGTTTGCTATGTGCACAATTAACTTGTAAATACACATACATTATGTTGCTTATATGAAATGCTAATATACATGTATTCAATTTTACCGCAGAAATGTTAAACACCTTATATTCCATTTTTTACATAACTAATTTTCATGTCAAACATGCTGTATATATTGTAATACTTTATATTAACAACATTTTATATTAAATCATGAAACTATTATATTAATTTGCCTTTATTTAATTTATTTAAGGAATTCAGAATTGTATAAAAAATTCTTTATAATTTAAGTTATAAAAGATTATAAATATTTTTTTAATATCTATGTTATCTAATCCACTTGAAGACCATAGCTAAGATTGTTTTGGTATGATGAGTTGAAATTTCAGGTGATATTTTCAATATAGTTAAAAAACTTTTCAACTTTACTTTATGAATTATTAACAATTGTTTAAATTTACTTGTGTATATGCATATATGTTATGTGGCGATACTTGGGGGAGGTCTACGTTTGCCGTGTTGTTTGTATGTGTGAAGGCCTGTAGCTGTAATGACGTTGATGTATATATATTTTAATATTTATTTATATTATAACAACATGAACACATTGTTGTAATCAATTATCACGAAGCTGCTTTGTGAAATTTAAATAAATGTGAAAATAAAAGTTTGCTTATGTAATAAGCACACTTTTACTTTTTATAGTTTTTAGGGCTGATTATTCAATCGTAAGATAAAATTTATTCACAAAACAAAATACTACATAAACAAATTATAAATACAGTAGCACGAATACAGTAGTTTGATTGTTTCACTTTTATATTCAGTCAGGTTATATTTCTTTCAACGGATTACCTACTTTTATTTGACGATCGAAAAATTAGCCCTTAATGTGGTAAATGGATACTTTTGTATCTTATTTGCAAGCCTAAACTAAGCGAATTAGACCAGGACGAAAAGGTTTTTGAATCTAATGAAGTCTGTGAAATAACTAATAATGCAAAAGATGGCAAACATTATTTTTTTAAAAGCTAAAGTTGTTGCACTTAATTTCCTACAAAATGAATCAATGATTTTAAGGACAGTTTATTTCTATTCTATCTTTCTACTGGCCTGCAGTGCGATTGCGTAATTATGGTTTTCGTCGTTGTGATTTCTGAGACTTCGTTTTGACGTTTAACGTTTCGTTTCGATATACTGTCAACAACGTAAATGTATTGAATATCGATTATAAGCCAATGTTATTTTTATATCGATATCTTAAGGTGGTTAAATTTTTGGAGCATAGTATGGATACACTAGACTTAAATTTTGAAATCGTGGAGATTGAGTATAAATTCGAGATGGTCCCAGTACAGGCCTTTGTCCTCAGAGGTGACAACTCAGATGTAGCCTTCCTTGTTTGAAGTCGGTTGAAGGTGCGCATAAGATCAGGTAGTCCACCTGAACTAAAGCGAACGTAAGTTCATTTGAAAGGTTATAAAATATTATCTTAAGGGAAAAAAACATTTTATTTGCGGAGTGATACCCACCGGCACCGATCTCCATATATATAATCGCACTGCTGGTTATAGATAAAGATATTCAGTCTCGTGCCATTTTTATCAACAACTGAACTAAAGGATGTAAATATATAGCACTTAATAAGACTTAAAAAAAATGAAAGTGAGTAATGGCAACATAGTCAATTCCTCGTGCATCATTGAATACCAAATAAAATATTAGACGACATTAAGTGGTGGGGTATATACTTGCCAGTTTTACGATGTATATATTATGCAGATTATATATTTTTGTCATGGATATTTTTGTGTCAATAAATTTGCATAATTTAATTTTAAGAGTACATAGTGTGATGTTAGATAGAAGAAAATAAAGGTTAGGGACTAGGCATACAGAAAAGGTTACAATGTGATAAAGATGCTATGAAAACTGTTAATGTAAACGATATTTCTTTTATAACACCATGTACTTTATGTATTTATATGGGAAATTAGTAAAACTTGTTAAGAAATACCGATTTTACTTGTAAGTTTTAGTGTATACCGGCATATTGTGTAAAAATGTATTAAATATTATTCAGAAAATTATTCTGTTACGTTAACTGTTGTTAAAGCTTTATGTAAAAAACCAAAAGTGTTATTATGTTTTTAAGTATTAAATACAAAATTAAAATTAAAATTAATGGCATTAATAAAAAAAATATGGCAAAAAAAAATGTAAAGGAAATTTCCATTTACGTTACGGCGAGCAAGTAATATTGTTAATTAAATATAATAAAATAGATAAAGGAAATGTTTGTATGACCGTGCCCGAATGAAATAAACGAAGGTATTAATAATTATTTTAATTATCATTTTAAGATTAAGTTGGAAAAAGTTTCATAACTCACACCTTGCAGATTAGAATCATAAACAATTATTAATTTACCAATTGCCGCTTACTTGTTGCTTGCTAAATTAGCTCGCCTGTTAGGATATCCTGTCAGGATATAATCGATACTATACAGTATTGGCTAAAATAATTTTTATTTATATGTGAATTGTTTGCAAATGGTTCAAACAACATCATAAAGTCAATGTTATTAAAATTGTGGGGAGTTTTGGCGGGAACATGACAGCCGGCGAATTGCTGCTCCTGTATCATTATTTAAATAATGAATTACCAAAGAAAAAAAATCGTTTTTTAAACCTGTGACGTTGGGACTTAAAATTCGACCCAAGTATTCTCATATTCCTTTGAGGAAATTTCTTTTAATGTCTATATCAAATTACATATGCAAGGTTATTTTGCAATATACGGCGAAGTTTCCAGAGAAGGTTCAGAATAAGTTAATATAAGCGAAATGTGAAGAAAACTTAATTTAAAAAATCTCAAACATTCTGTCCTTTCTTATCTTATATATCTTATCTTTTAAATTCACGATACGTGATAATGCAATATTTGAACTGATTGTCGTTCACAAATATCTTACGTCTACTATTTTACTACGCAGATATTCGTAAGGGTCTGAAAGGTTGCGAATTGGATCGCACACAGAGGAGCGCGCGGACGCGTAGTTGTTGCCCATAAATTACATTAAATTTGAGATAATTTCAAATAAAAGTAGAGGCCTTATTTACTCGTATTTTCAAAAACTGCAATTACGGTACATCATTACTTATATGTTTATAATTTGACTACTCTTTGAAAAATTAACTGTATATAAAATCAATTATGGCGTAGTAGTTTAGGAATCTGAACAATCTCTTTTCGTATTTATACTTAATTTTTTTAAGGTTACTATGCCTACGTTTAATACGCAGTTGTACTTACTTTACGACGGTTACTGTTTTTAGGTAAATACGAAATAAAGTTACATTCTTATCTGAAATAAATTTCAAATCACGTTGACAAAGTGCGCACAAAAATAAGGACAGCGTTTTCTTAGTCACATTATACGAAATCAGTGTTAGATTCTCGAAAACAACGTTACATATCGGCTTACAAAACAAAGAAGTCTTCTCGCCCGCACAAGGAGTTACCGAGAATTGACCGCAACTGCGCAATGTATTAAGTCAACAGAGGCCGTCTAGCAGTACTTATACGTAAGAAGTCTGAGTAAAGTTTAAAACAATAAAAAATATCTACACATGTTGCTTAACATTTTTTATTAATGGTATAAATACGAGTATATATGTATAACTGTTTATTTCGTAAAGTATAATTGTTGTTTTTGTTTCACAAGCAGGAGACTTGTAATAAGTACGTAGTAATTTATACCTTTGGTATTTTAGTGTTTTGATTTTTATATTAGCCCACGCATGTCTCGGTCACTAAATAAATATTAAAAAATCGAGGAAAATATGCTATATCTAGGTATATTATTTTACATGATATTGGATAATTGACCATTTTAATTGCATACTTACGTAGGTACATATCTAATATACACAAAAATAATATTTGTTTGTTCGTATTTTATGCACTGCTCGTTCATCAGTTTGCGCTAAAACTTTGTCAACTTATTGTTTACACTTACGCGAAGGTAGCGATAGTTCTTGTACTATTATTTATTCGGTGGTTATAAGCATAAATGGACCCGGTAGATGCCGCTGTTGTAGAATCCAGATAACACCCGTGCGAAACCGGTAAATAATATCGCTAGTAATTAATAAATAAAAGTTTTAATGACATATATATAAACAAATTAATAAATAACAAGCACTTTCATTGAACCATTTGCAAACAGTTTCGTACAGCTTTCAGTTTGTAGTTCATCGCAGATTTGCGCAACGCTTGCGCCACGTAAAAGTTACAAGCTAATTGTTATGTCCACCGAGAGTTTTGTAAATAAATAATTCATTAAATGATAATGATGACTGAGATCAGTTGTTTTATTTATTAAATTAAAAATGCTAGTTCTAAGTCCGTTTGGGTCGGTACCATCCAGCAGTGCAGTGCTTGCTCCGCTTTATTCCGATCTGGAGGGTATTGAGTGCCATTAAGCCATTATAATTTCAAGGTGTGAGGAATTACATCTTGGTCCTAAGTGGTGACAAAGCATTTGTAACCTTCTTCCTTGTTTAAAGTTAGCTTTGGGTGTCCTGGACTGTAGAAGGTAGGAGACACTTACTTAGAGACTGTAAGTTGGTTTCTCACTTATTTTATATAAATAAATAGTGAAAATAGAGCGGGTATAATTATTTCGGTCTTTTATCTTGATCGATGTCTGAAGTTTCTTTTCGTCGTTTCTCAGAAAATGTACAAAGCATCGTGGACATCGAAATAGCACGTTTAACCGATCATGCGAGATAGATAGAGATTGCTGTTTATGCCTTGGCATATGTCAACCAGATCATATGGTCTGACACAATTGGTCATTTCGCTTACACAGATCCCGGTATAGAGGAGCATGCACTATTATCTATTGTTATCCGAAGTGTGGTGCCCCTCATGCTCCCATGGCGGTTGCTTTCTGCACGCTGCGGCCTTGTTTGGCATTATAACTCCGCGGAATGGGACGGAATGGGTCTTTCTTTCCTACTCATGGAGGCGGGCCTCTCCTGTGACCTCGCCGGATCCCAAAACTGATGTGCTACTTCAGGGAGTGGAACTATTTATTCAATCGTCTGTGATACTCATCGGAGGCAGATCTCATCCTTGGTTTGTTAGCTCCTGTAAAACCGCATTACGCAATAAGCAAGAGTGTTTTCAGGCCTGGGCTAACGCTTCGGCGGCCTGAGATGTAAACACCAGCATCCTTAAAAATAATTGTAACTCCGCCTTTATGTACTTGAAAAGAGTTATAAAGTAAGAGTGTATTTCGCTTGCACTGCACAGGGAGTCTACTCGCTGGCCCACGCTGCAAAAGATAAAGCCGACCTTTTAGGCTCCTTTTATGCGTCTAAATGCAATGTTTATGTTACATATAGCTGAAGAGAACCGACGCTCCGGGAAATCTGCAGTCTGTGAACATGTTTGAGATCGTCCTCACCAACAACGATTGACGAACACCTACCAAGGATGATTAGCGAAGCTATTGAAATTAAAAAAAAAACATCCTAATTTCTAGGTGCTGTCATCTGTTTGGGACTCTATAATTAATAAAATTAAATCCAAACCCAAGCATACCATTACGTCCTGCAAATTTCAGGATGCTGTAAGCTCGTTCTGCGTAAATCAGACCAAAATCTAATATTCAAAAACTGAAGGTAGTCGGGCTAACTATGACATCATTACGTCAAAGACCTTAGTCCCTCTGTGACCATGGGTGTGGCTGCAAGGACCACGGATGGACCGTGACCATAGGTGCTGTAATAAAATCCGTATAATTATTTTCATGTAAGGGAAGTCTTCACTTTTTTATATTATATTTTGAGCTGTAATCGCGCAGTAAATATTATACATACCCTTTTATACTTTACGGCATTTCGTTTTGATTGCCTACGAGTACCAATTATCATAAGACTAGAATGCCTGACCATGGCACTAGGCACAATATAAAGCATGCGACAATATGACAGTAAAATAACAGTGTGGCGGCGTCTTTCAAGCTTCACTTCACTGACAATTAGGCTTGAATTCGAGGAATGTAGTCATTATAAAAATACTTTCAACTTTAGGAAACGTTATTATACGAATGCAGTAAAAGACGCTTTCAGATGCCTACTATGCGTTTATTTTAACTTTTAAATTAAATTTTATTCTTTTTTTTGCTGTGCCCTCGAAAATAAGTAAAAGTTTGGAAAAATTCGTTTTAAACTCAATATCTAAGTACCTACCTACCTATTGGCCAGCCCATTGCCACTTCAGCTTGGGCTATGTCTGGGCCACAACTTCGAGCGTAGTAATAATAATAATACAAAAAGGCATTCGAAGGAGCTCCACGGGAGGTTCTACAAGGCTCTACATGAGCCTTGCGTAGACACAGTCGCCTCCCTCCACTGGCTACGTTTCGGTGACCTCTTTGGGGAAACCGAGGGTTTTGTCTGTGCGATACAGGATCAGGTTATTAAGACCAACAATTATCGGAAATACATCCTAAAGGATGGAGCCGTCGACATCTGTCGAGCTTGTCGCCATCCCGGTGAGTCACTTAGGCATGTCATCTCCGGTTGTTCGGCGCTATCTAACTCTGAGTATTTGCACAGACACAACCTAGTAGCCAGGATTCTACACCAGGAGCTCGCTCTGAAATACGGTCTCGTGGATCGGAAACTGCCATATTATAATTACTTACCGGAAGCCTTGCTCGAAAATGACCGCGCCAGGCTCTACTGGGACCGGGCCATCATCACGGACAGGACTATTCTTGCGAATAAGCCTGATATTGTGCTGATGGACCGGGCACAGTCAAGGATATTTTTGGTCGACATTACCATTCCTTATGACGAGAACCTCGTGAAAGCCGAAACAGATAAGTTGACAAAATATCTGGACCTGGCTCACGAGGTGACCGACATGTGGGGTGGTCTGCCGGCCGAAATTATTCCTGTGGTCGTCTCTGCGAACGGGTTAATCCCAGTCAGCCTCTCGGGTCATCTGAGGCGACTGGGACTCCGTGACGGCTCGCTCCAAGCTCAAATGCAGAAGGCGGTGCTCCTCGATACCGCCCGCATCGTCCGCCGGTTTCTTTCCCTTTCCCCCTAACCCTCGGCGGTTTGGTCTCCCCTGCCAAGGGCTTCCATCTGGTTGGGTTTTTATATATTTATGTATTTTTATGTATTTATTTTATTTTATTGATATTTATGTAAGTTTATCATTTTCTTTTACAATTATATATTTATACAGCCCAACCAGATGAGAAAACTATACAAATACCCCATAATAATAATAATCATCATCATAAGGCCGGATGACGTAGCTGAGGCGGTCCGTAGGGCCCCGAACTGGAAAAGTCCGGGGCTCGACGGGCTGCATCACTACTGGCTGAAGGGGTTCGTGGTGTGTCACGCTTTGCTCGCCCGACAGTTTCAAGAGGCTCTCGACCAAAAGTCGCTCCCGAGCCTCTTCACTACTGGGATCACTCATTTGGTTCCTAAAGACCGGGATTCCACAGACCCGAGCAAATACCGCCCCATAACGTGTCTACCTACCATGTACAAGACACTAACATCCATTTTGAGCGCGAGAATCACTCCTCACCTGAACTCAAATCAGGTGATGTTGCGCGCTCAAAATGGATGTCGGGGCGGTGGTCGTGGAACCAAGGAACCACTTCTCATTGACGCGGTCATTGGCAAGGTGGTTAAACACAACCGTCGAAACCTCTCCGCTGCCTGGATAGACTACAAAAAGGCATTCGACTCGGTGCCTCATACATGGCTTAAGAGGGTCCTCGAGCTGTACAAGGTTGACTGTACAGTTCGAGACTTCCTCGGGCAGTGTATGGGGTAGTGGAGTACGATCCTTTGTCATCTAGGCGAGCGAATGCTGGCTGCGGAGAACCACATAAGGATAAGAAGGGGTTTGGTCCAGGGCGATTGTTTGAGTCCAATCTGGTTCTGCCTCTCTCTGAACCCTCTTAGTACCTTACTGGAGGGTTCTGGGAGGGGATTTCAGCTTCGGAGAGGAGGTACAAAAGTGATTGACGCGGTCATTGGCAAGGTGGTTAAACGCAACCGTCGGAACCTCTCCGCTACCTAGATAGACTACAAAAAGGCATTCGACTCGGTGCCTCATACATGGCTCAAGAGGGTCCTCGAGCTGTACAAGGTTGACTGTACAGTTCGAGACTTCCTCGGGCAGTGTATGGGGCAGTGGAGTACGATCCTTTGTCATCTAGGCGAGCGAATGCTGGCTGCGGAGAACCACATAAGGATAAGAAGGGGTTTGATCCAGGGCGATTGTTTGAGTCCAATCTGGTTCTGCCTCTCTCTGAACCCTCTTAGTACCTTACTGGAGGGTTCTGGGAGGGGATTTCAGCTTCGGAGAGGAGGTACAAAAGTGACCCACCTTTTCTATATTGATGATCTCAAATTATTCGCCTCCAGTCGCTCTCATCTTATGGAATTGCTGAACATCACTTGTGATTTTAGCAATTCTATTAGAATGGGGCTGGGGACGGATAAGTGTGCGGTCCTCCATGTCGAAAGGGGTAGGATTGCTAACTCTGAGGGCATAGACTTATCTATGCCCATCAACATAAAGACCCTATCCGAGGCTGAAACATACCGCCTGCCATAAACAAACATATGGGGTATGTCACAGAACATAGGTATCGATGAGGCGGACATGAAACAGTTAGTTTGCGGTATGTTTTATGCACGCTTGACAAAAGTGCTTAACAGCCTTTGGTCGGACGTTAATTAGACACACGCATATAACGGTTGGATCATGCCTGTTCTCATGTATACATTTGGCATACTCAGGTGGACTCAGATCGAACTGAACGCTCTGGATAGAAAAGTCCGCACTATTATGACGTCCCACAGGATGCATCATCCGAGCTCGTCAGTAATGAGGCTGTACTTGCCGCGGAAGCATGGTGGACGCGGCTTTTTAAGCGCGCTTACCATGCATAATCGCGAAGTGTGCAGCCTCCGTAATTACTTTCTGACGAGAGCGGATGATCCATTCTATAGGGACGTTATTTCTTGTGATAAAGGACTTACCTCTCTATCCTTAGCCAACGAGCAATGGCAAGACTCGGCAGTACAGAGCATTTCCGACCGGGAGACCGTATGGAAGGAGAAGGAGCTCCACGGGAGGTTCTACAAGGCTCTACATGAGCCTTGCGTAGACACAGTCGCCTCCCTCCACTGGCTACGTTTCGGTGACCTCTTTGGGGAAACCGAGGGTTTTGTCTGTGCGATACAGGATCAGGTTATTAAGACCAACAATTATCGGAAATACGAGTACATCCTAAAGGATGGCGCCGTCGAAATCTTTCGAGCTTGTCGCCATCCCAGTGAGTCACTTAGGCATGTCATCTCCGGTTGTTCGGCGCTTTTTAACTCTGAGTATTTGCGCAAACACAACCTAGTAGCCAGGATTCTACACCAGGAGCTCGCTCTGAAATACGGTCTCGTGGATCGGAAACTGCCATATTATAATTACTTACCGGAAGCCTTGCTCGAAAATGACCGCGCCAGGCTCTACTGGGACCGGGACTCTAATAAGCCTGATATTGTGCTGATGGACCGGGCACAGTCAAGGATATTTTTGGTCGACATTACCATTCCTTATGACGAGAACCTCGTGAAAGCCGAAACAGATAAGTTGACAAAATATCTGGACCTGGCTCACGAGGTGACCGACATGTGGGGTGGTCTGCCGGCCGAAATTATTCCTGTGGTCGTCTCTGCGAACGGGTTAATCCCAGTCAGCCTCTCGGGTCATCTGAGGCGACTGGGACTCCGTGACGGATCGCTCCAAGCTCAAATGCAGAAGGCGGTGCTCCTCGATACCGCCCGCATCGTCCGCCGGTTTCTCTCCCTTTCCCCCTAACCCTCGGCCGTTTGGTCTCCCCTGCCGAGGGGAATCTGGTTGGGTTTTTATATATTTATGTAATTTTTATGTATTTATTTTATTTTATTCATTATTGATATTTATGTAAGTTTATCATTTTCATTTTCAATTATATATTTATACAGCCCTGGTTGGGCTGGATGGATGAGAAAACTATACAAATACCCCATAATAATAATAGTGTGTTTCCCACAACTACCGGCATAGGTATGACGTGGACATTACACATGGTTTTTGTCTTGTCTTGTACATATTAAAACTAATCGCTTACGTACTAAACTAACTAAACGCTACGCCACGCTCACGCTAACTACTAGCCTGCGTGCGACTATTCGCAATGACTATCGAACATCACGTAGACACAGCATAGAAGGGAAAATGGTCGGTAGTTCTTCAATAAAGCGTTGTTACCTATTTTGAAGAACAAGACTACCGCACTTGCACAAAGCTTCCGGGGTAGTTTTAACTCTAGTACTGTAAAAAAGATTAGAGGTCTCACGAATGTCGAGGCAGCTAGATTAGTTTATTTCAATTATTTCCATAGCATAATCTTATAGATTAGTCTTATAGAATTTTGCTCTGGGGAAATGCGGTTGAATTAGAAACTATTTTTGATTTGCAGAAGGGGGCCATAAGAATTATTTATAACCTAAAACAAGGAGAGTCTCACATAAAAATTTAAAGGAATAAATATATTTACTTTGGCCTCAGTATATTTAGGAAAATTTAATGTATTGTAGAGAATGAGGGTAAAAAATAAAAGATCAATCTGTAATTTGTTACCGAGTAGCGTGTTCTTTAGCCGTGTAGTGACGGTTAAGAATATCGACTACGTCACATCTTCCCGTGGCTGTCGTAAGAGGCGATAATGGGAAACAGACAGGAGATGGGCAGCAGCATCTTTCTGGTAACAGCAATATTACAATAAAAAAACTGCGGTTGCCAACCCGCTCGCCAAGCGTGGGAACTATGGCAAATATCCCCCCATGATGATAGTTACGAAGAGACGGCCTCCAGTCCTCGGCGGCCCCGCTATTCCTGGCTACGGTAGCGACCATGGCAGGGGGTGCTAAGAATCTCCGGTGGAGGTCCCGTTGCCACCTAAGACGACTTGACCTGGCAACATACAACGCACGAACCCTGAGGACTGACGGGAACATCGTGGAGCTGGAAGAAAGATAGACAAGTTACGCTGGCATATTATAGGACTATCCGAAGTCCGAAGAGAGGGGGAGGACACGGTAATCCTCGAATCCGGCAACTTGCTCTATCACCGGGAGGGCGACCATCTGTCCCAAGGAGGTGTCGGAATTATCGTCCACAAGTCTCTCGTTAACAACGTTGTAAAGATTGAGTGTGTCGACGAGGGTTGCGTACCTTATACTCAGAATCACCAAACGGTATTCGCTGAAGATCATACAGGTTTACGCACCAACCTAGGCACAACCCGATGAGGAGGTGGAGAAAATGTATGAGAATATATCTAGAGCCATGCATTGGACTATGCGAAAGCCTTTGATTCTGTCAAATTGGGTGGTGCTGCAGTCCCTTCAGCGGCGCCAAGTTGACTGTCGGTATATCGAAGTGCTGAAGTGTTTGTACAGTAGGGCTACGATGGCTATCCGAGTACAGAACCAGAGTACGAAACTTATCCAACTGCAGAGGTGTATTAGACAGGGTGACGTTATATCCCCGAAACTCTTCACCGCTGCATTGGAAGACGTTTTTAAACTTCTGGACTGGAAAGTAGCCTGAGGAAATTTAAAGATGGAGCAAGATCCAATTATGGCGCTCCTCTTGCTTGCCCCTAATATATACCAGTTGTGCGTGCACGTGCAAGCATGGAACTGAGCCTCCACACGAGGTGTGTGCTTACCCCATGCTTACTTTGAGGGTGCGTAGTTACACATGTGTCGGAAATACCTAACGTAGGGCTTCCTTTCTGAAATAGTAATATTGAGATACGTGATAACGTTATTATTTTGTTGTTACCTATGCTAAGGTCGTGTCGTGCCTGTGATTTAATCAGTTATTTTATTAAGTTATGCGAACGCAGTGCCTATGACTTATTCATTTATTTTTTATAACCGACTTCAAAAAGGAGGAGGTTTTCAATTCGAACGTGTTATCATGTAATTGGGTCCTGATAGTAAGCAGGGTTTGTTACCGAATAGTTTTCTTTTATTTAAATAATTTTGAGAATAATTTTTAACATCAGAAGTGGAATAATCTTTTTACAGTGTGTTCACAAAAACAAAAGTAGCTTGAGTAAAAAAAAATATTAGAAATGATTCTCAAAACTATTTAAATAGAAGAATATTATCATATTAGAAATTATTCTGGAAGTTAATTGTTAAAACCAAAGATGTTTTAAAAACATTTTTGGTGTTCAACTTTTTATTACCTGGTAGAGCCATTGCCGAATTCAAGAAAGAAAACGTATAGGGAAGTGATAAGAATAAGGAAAGAAATTAATTGCACTCTTATGGACAAATTTTGAAGATAAATGCTGTGTCATTCCTAAAGGATCTTCCACCACCTATCGATACAGTCTACAAAAACGTATAAGGTGACTGGACCGGTACCACTTCAAGAGGACCCGTAATCTTCGTTTTCTGACCTTTTCTTTTGAGAAAGGGGCTTCCGACGCTCTCTTGTGATACTCCTTCACGGGGTTCACATCCACCTCGTTGACCGCCCAAGCCCAACGTGGTGTGATAAAGAGTTTCTGGGTAGAACGTCTGTGACAATCTAATCCTAGTTTGGTTGGATCCTTTCAGATAAGGGATCTATATAGGGAGCAAGCTGCGCACCCCCTTCAATTGGTGCAGCTATACTACTGGTATAGTTGTAGCACGAATGGGTGTAGATAACCGGAGACCCTTTTTACTGGAAAAGAGGCCTTCCATCTTAGTCCTCACGGGCGACAATTCATCTGCATTTGAATTCGTAATCGAGGATAGATGTAGATGTCTATGGGCTACAGCAAACACTTAACATCAGGTGGACTATGTACTCGTTTGTCACCCTTATCCTATTAAAAAAAAACTTGCTCTCTCTCGCAATTCAGGAATAATATAGCGTATTACAATATATATTCAGTATAGTGCAAATACAGTTCGACCAACCGTAATATGTTAAATGATATCACTGATATCAATGATAATACTAAAATATGCAAACTAATAGCAACACTACTCATCTCAATGTAACACAAGGCAGCCTCTCAGCAACAAGACCTTAATTGCTTACACTAGAACTACTACAATAAACAAAACCACGACACTTGTCTTAATTTGGCAGAATCTTAGTATGGATGTAATGCTTTAGCCCAGCTGGCATAATTTCGTAGAATTAATCACTGATCCCTCTTGTTCTAGTTTCTGTGATGTTAATGCTGTTAGCTGTTGCGGCTCTTACACCTTCATCAGACTCAGGGCTAGAGGCGGACAAAAGGTCCGCGAGCTATATAAAGGGGAGGGGGATTATTTATTTTAGTGCAACGCTGCGGATGCGACACTACAATCGATGATCTCTTACATTAACATAACATGGATAAGTTATCTAACGGACGTCCGAACAGAGGGTGACGGGCTCCGGCTTTGACGGTTAACTCGTATCTTTCTATGTTCTGGGCGATGAGAACCACCCAGGGACGCACGTGTACGGTGTGTACGCGGTGTGGAGGGGTGTGTGACGGCCCGTCTGCGGACTCGCTGCGTCCCATCTGTTGCTGTCCTAACATTGTTTGAGGCACTATAGTAAAATTATTTTGTCCGTGCAGTTGAGGTCATAAATCATAGCTCGGCCTCAGCCCCACTAGGGCGGTGGGCATGTTGCGCGGGCACAACGCCATTATCGATAACAACAAATTAATCATCGAAGGCAGGTAAACAGCGGCGGTGCGGTATACAAAGGCTGGTGCAACATTGTTATGTTATGCGTTTAGTAGAGCGTTTCCTCGCTGAATGGCTATACAAAGCATTTCAGCGAGAAAAGAACCAGCCCCCTTATCACCATCATCAACGACCAGTCGCACATACAGTTCCTTCAGGAACTTCACTGCTGACCGATAGTCTCCGAGTCAGTGTGGGGGTTACAATTTATCAAGGTAGTTTAAAATCTGAATAAATTTTATTTTTAAGACAGTTTTAATACTATCAAAAAACAACGGGGCACCTAGCAGGTATAGCGATTCCGCACTGACAGGTTTTATTCCTGGAGAAATAATATTGAAATTTTGAATAAAAGTATGTCTGTTAGTACTGGATAAATAATTGGAAACTAATTTTTCACATTTATTCCTATGCGGTTACGAGAGAACGTTTTTATGGTGCTCCAGAACCATTCTAATCTCGCTTAGAATGACATCCGTGATATCATCGGAGTAGAGTATTTTTGTACTTACGTACTTATATCTATATTAGTAGATATTATTGTATTATATGCGGTTACGAGAGAACGTTTTTATGGTGCTCCAGAACCATTCTAATCTCGCCTAGAATGACATCCGTGATATCATCGGAGTAGAGTATTTTTGTACTTACGTACTTATATCTATATTAGTAGATATTATTGTATTATATGCGGTTACGAGAGAACGTTTTTATGGTGCTCCAGAACCATTCTAATCTCGCTTAGAATGACATACGTGATATCATCGGAGTAGAGTATTTTTGTACTTACGTACTTATATCTATATTAGTAGATATTATTGTATTATATGCGGTTACGAGAGAACGTTTTTATGGTGCTCCAGAACCATTCTAATCTCGCCTAGAATGACATCCGTGATATCATCGGAGTAGAGTATTTTTGTACTTACGTACTTATATCTATATTAGTAGATATTATTGTATTATATGCGGTTACGAGAGAACGTTTTTATGGTGCTCCAGAACCATTCTAATCTCGCTTAGAGTGACATCCGTGATATCATCGGAGTAGAGTATTTTTGTACTTACGTACTTATATCTATATTAGTAGATATTATTGTATTATATGCGGTTACGAGAGAACGTTTTTATGGTGCTCCAGAACCATTCTAATCTCGCCTAGAATGACATACGTGATATCATCGGAGTAGAGTATTTTTGTACTTACGTACTTATATCTATATTAGTAGATATTATTGTATTATATGCGGTTACGAGAGAACGTTTTTATGGTGCTCCAGAACCATTCTAATCTCGCTTAGAATGACATCCGTGATATCATCGGAGTAGAGTATTTTTGTACTTACGTACTTATATCTATATTAGTAGATATTATTGTATTATATGCGGTTACGAGAGAACGTTTTTATGGTGCTCCAGAACCATTCTAATCTCGCCTAGAATGACATACGTGATATCATCGGAGTAGAGTATTTTTGTACTTACGTACTTATATCTATATTAGTAGATATTATTGTATTATATGCGGTTACGAGAGAACGTTTTTATGGTGCTCCAGAACCATTCTAATCTCGCTTAGAGTGACATCCGTGATATCATCGGAGTAGAGTATTTTTGTACTTACGTACTTATATCTATATTAGTAGATATTATTGTATTATATGCGGTTACGAGAGAACGTTTTTATGGTGCTCCAGAACCATTCTAATCTCGCCTAGAATGACATACGTGATATCATCGGAGTAGAGTATTTTTGTACTTACGTACTTATATCTATATTAGTAGATATTATTGTATTATATGCGGTTACGAGAGAACGTTTTTATGGTGCTCCAGAACCATTCTAATCTCGCCTAGAATGACATACGTGATATCATCGGAGTAGAGTATTTTTGTACTTACGTACTTATATCTATATTAGTAGATATTATTGTATTATATGCGGTTACGAGAGAACGTTTTTATGGTGCTCCAGAACCATTCTAATCTCGCCTAGAATGACATACGTGATATCATCGGAGTAGAGTATTTTTGTACTTACGTACTTCTATCTATATTAGGAGACTAGCTTTTTACCCGCGGCTTCGCTCGCGTGCGCTTGAAATTAGGGACATCATTAAATGATGTTCCGTGTCAAATTTAGAAATATTCGATCACTTTTAGAGTTACCTTGGTGTCTATGTCTCTATGTCTGTCAGAGATTTTTTTTCATTCTAAAATACTATTCGACGTAGATGGTTACAACAGGTACTCGTCACATGCTACAGAAACACGTGAATATATAATATGTCTAGAAACTCCTACTATTTTTTATATTGGGCGTGTCTTCCGATTCCGATGTATCCATAAGAAAGGTAAATAGTCTTGAAATGAAAATGTATTATTATTACTTACATTTTACTCTTTACATATATATATTCATAGTTAAAATAAATTTAGTTTTAACAAAGTAATATAATGTTTATTTGAGACATTTTATTCATATCATTGGTCCTATTGGCACCATAATAAGATATAGATATTTTTTTTTACTTCGAGTAGACAGTAAATATTTCATAAATACAGTTCTATAATAATGAATACCACACATGGATTAAAACTAATGTTACGGGTTTTTTACTCATCTTGGCTCCTCACCGAATGAAAGCACCGAAGCTCCGGGAAGTCTAAAGTATGTAAACATGTTTAGTATCGTCCCAACCATTATATACAACAAATTCTTGCAATAGAACACCGAATCCTACCAATAATGATTCGCGAGGCTATTGAAATTAAAAATATCCTAATTTTAATAGGGAAGATGGCTGAGTGCTACTATCTGCTAAGGACTCCATGATTAATAAAATTAAATTAAAACTACAACTGCATTTTAACTATTCTATTTTAACTATGACATCAGGTCATCAAACACATCAGTTCCCCCGCCCCTCCCGTGACCATGGGTGCTGTAAATTGCCCAAACCATCGGGAATTTAAAAAGTTAAAATTGAACGCGATAAAATCCTTAAAATTACTTTTATTCCTTATAAATTTTATACACAGTGACGTGAGGAATACTACACTCATGAACGGGAGTAGAAAAATGTTCGCACTGTTGTGGCAGTGAAAGAAAATCCAACACCTCATATCGTTCCGTCGTAAGAGGCGACATAGGAAAAAAACAGTAGATGGGATGATCTGCATCATCTTCTTGACAACAGATCAAAATAATAATAGCTGCGGTTGCCAACCCACCACTATAGCAAATATCCAGCTACTTGACAATTTATAGGGGAGGCCTATGTTCATTTCAGTGGACTTTTGATAGGCTGACGATAATGAGTTCTACTCATCTTTGGAAGCCTTAATATTTACGGTAGAGTGAAAACAAAAATTAACATACCCGAAAACACGAATGAAATAAAAACTGCATATATTGCCCCATGAAAAGTAAAAAAGCAGCTTACATACATGTTACTACTGGGCACAGGCTGTAGAGTTTTTGGCCAAAAAAGAGTTCGCTGCACTGATTCCAACGCGGGATGAACGTAATGTAAATGATTCAATTATTTACATCGTATAATCAATAGCATTGTATTATTTCATTTTATCAATGACTTGCCATTTTAATTTATTTAGAAGTAAGTAGGTGGCGCTAATATTACATGAAATAATGAAAGTCAAAACTATACCATCTAGTAATATCAGCAATAGAAACGAACATTTATTTATTTATTTTTATTATAATTAATATTATTTATTATAAGGGATAAAGTGATGTCAATTCTCTTAAAAGTTCTGTTTCTGTTAAAAATAAGCTATCAGCGCCGCTAGCGGTGAAAAACGATAATGATATTGTCATATGACCATATTATGAAATAGCAACGTTGTATTTAGTTACTAATAACTTCAAAAGATTTCTATTCATTGATTTGGTCAAGCTATATCATGACATGGTCAACAAATAGTGTTAAATACAAATACATTCATTTCAGTCATTTTTTCAGTCTTTTCACGAAATGATAGACTACTTTATGATATATGATCAATTCTACGATCTGGCCACGTCATACATAAAAATCTCTTTAATAAAACTATGATGATAATGAAAATTTTGCAACAATTGCAGACAGACCAGTTTTTACCACTTTACATATATATTAGTAATTGAAATAAATACCTTATCAATTTTCATATTTTTAATAGACGTCACTATTATCTATTGAAATTATTACACTTTTAAAATAAAATAACAAAGATACTAAAAAAATGAACTTTACAATTTTTAATTAATTTTAACAATCTAATAATTTAATCATATTATTGTACATAAGTTATTTATATTATTTCATTTATTAGTAACTGAAGGCAAAATATACAACTTTTTCCATTTGATGATAGATGGCGCTGTTTTGAATACGAAATCGGTGTAGTTTCAAATTATTTTACCAAGATTATAACTATCTTTTAAACTTTATTTAGAAATATGGTATTTATTTGAAAAACACCCGTCACTCCGTCTATAACTAAGATACAACAGAAAATTAACATCTAAAGGAAATTAATATACTTAACCTTCCTTTTTTGAAGTTCTGTAATCGGATAAAAAGTAGCCTATAAGTTGCCCCGATTTACTGACTACCTACATACAAAATATCATGTAAATCGGTTCAGTAGTTTTTGCGTGAATCCGGAATACACAGACAGACAGACAGACAGAAAGACAGACAGACAGACAGACAGAAAGACAGACAGACAGACAGACAAAAATTCTAAAAACCACTAATTTGGCTTCAGAACCCTTTATTTAGTCCCCTGGACTTGTTTTTTCAAGAATATATTAGAGTTACAGACACGACTTTTCTACAGATTTATTATATGTATAGATATTATTATATTGTTTTACGAGTATTACATACTTGTAATAGCGTAAAAAGAAATCGGTTGGTTTACATAGTGAACAATTATCCTATAATAATATGTAGGTACGTGGAACAGCCACGCTGTAGCGTATTTGCCTGTCTGCAGCAGGTGTCGGTCGGTTCGACCGGGGAAGGTTCCACAGTCACGCTCGCACAGAATATCGCTGCATATTGCTGCAATTTCGTAACGTGAGTGACGAGGACCGGAGTACCCTTCTACTGGAAACGAGGCATTCCATCTTTGTTCTCAGTAGTAACGCATCTGCATCTTAATTCTTAATTAAGTATAGTTGCAGCTGTCTATGGGGCGCAGTGTTTACATTTACTCGATTTATCGGATACGCAAATATTACACTTCTAACGTTAAGCGAGTGTCTCTTTTTTGTGCAGACAGGTCACGCATTGCCAAAATTCATTAATTTCATTGCTCTATAATCCATTTCAAGAAATTTAATTTGAACGGCATCCCGGTGTAAAATTTCCCAATATATGACCGACAAAAACAATGCACTCCGTGGTGAAAATCGTAAAAGCTTCTACATACTTATAACGTGTAACGAATGTAATTTCAAAATTTACAAATTCAACACGTTTGTAAAATCGATTACTAGTCGTTATCATGTCCTCGTCATATTTTGTGGTCTAGTGCGTGTCCTACTGTAATTTGTGTCACATCGTGTATAAATATATACAAATTACAAAACTGACAATGTCAGGATACTTAGGGTACTTTTCAACCGACTTCAAAAAAGGAGGAGGTTCTCAGTTCGACTCCATTTTTTTGTGTACTAACTCGGACCTTTTTTGTAGGTGGACCGATTTTGATGATTTTCTTTTATTTGAATGGATTTTTTTTTGAAGTTTATGGCCTGGCATCTAGATATTTGAATGGAATGGTGCTTCTAGTGTGGTCCCATATAAATTTGATTAAAATCTGACCAGTAGTTTTTGAGTTATCTTTAATAATGCTTATTTAATTGACTTTGACTACATTGATCATGTTCTCATTTTATTTATGGTGAAGTCGGTTGTACAAAATTTTAAATTTTACCACTTACAAAAGATCGGCAACGGTTGAGTGATCTTCATTTAAAAAGATATTTTAAACGCTTTTATTGGCATCATTACCCAAATAATACTATTAGATATACTGGGTTATTTTTCAAAGAGTAGCCAAATTTTAAACATAAGTTTAAATATATAAATAATGATATACCGTTATTGTTTTGAAAATACGAGTAAACAAGGCTTCTACTTTTATTTGAAATGATCCCAAATTGAATGTGATTTATGGGCAACAACGTTTTTGCCTACCGATACCGATCGACCCTTACGAACGCGTGCGTGCCTATGTATTACCACGCATTTTGAATTTAAAAGATAAAAATGACAAAATGTTTGCGATTTATTAATTAATTTTCCTCCACCATTTGCCTTACTTATTCTGAACCTTCTCTGCAAATTTGGCTGGTTATTTCAAAATAACTCTGTATAAAAATATTCCTACCTCGACATAGATCTCTCCCAAATTACGAGAATTTGCCAAAGTTGAATAAGCGATATCAGTACCAGACATGTAATACTTTAATTATTTTTATTTCCAATCTTAATAATCAAATTTTATAAATTATACATCTGGGCGCACAATAATTATTTGATGGTATAACAATCCGTCATGTTTTACGCGTGTAAATAAAACTCTGTGGCCGTAATTGACCCCTACAAACGGCACGGCATGCGTCTACTGTAACAGGTTAATTTGTTACGTCAGCAGTTCAACACTTTCAATGAATTCCTATGAACTCAAAGGAAGGTCTGTCTGACTGATTGCTTACGAGTTGTACTTTACGCACGGCTAGAGTTGTACGGCCAGTACGGCCTTGTACGTTCGGTTCCTTGACAGTGATTGTCATAGGTTCCAGATATTTCTAATTGTAGAGCCGCTAAACAACATTTATATATAGTATTTATAATTTTATATATTTGAAATGTAATGTTGCATGTAAATTTTAATACGTAAACTTTATGTCCTTCTATAAGACTAGGTTGTGAGGTTGAGTAAATATTTTTTGAAAGTCAACAATGTCTAACAAAGTTTGATCTACCTGGTAGAGACATGCTGCAGCTATATTACGGTTGTAGCACGAATGGGTCGACTTATCCGGGGAAGGACCACGCTCTCACAGAATTCCAGCGTAAAATAGCAACTCAGTACTGCTGTGTTTCGTATGGTAGGTAGTGTAGAGAACCGGAGACTCTTTTTACTGGATCGAGGTAGTTCTAAGGGATGACAACGCATTTGCTTCTTTATTCTAAATTAAAGATACAGCCACAGCATCCACTTACCATCAGGTTGACTGTATGCTCGTTTGTCATCCTCATTCTATTAAATAAATAAAAAAATCACAGTTTATCAATGAGGAGGATGGGTTTGAAAATGGATTGTAGTAAAAAGATTAACAAAAAATGTTTTATGGCTAAACATTAAAATAGTGCCAAGAATTGTAAAAAAATTGTTAAAACTTCTAAGGAACGTAAATAATCCCATCTAGATCGGGGGCAGATCTGAATCAAAGATGTCCTCTCAAACGTAGTAAGCCTTCGCAGTTAAAGAAGACAATTTTTCAATAGCCAACTGTTTACAAGCTGGTGAAGAAGAAGAAATATCAGAGAGTGAATCACAAGAAAAAATATTTTAATATTTCACAAAACTTTTTACAAGACAATCTATAAACAATCTATCTACTAAATAAGTCTGATAATTGATCAGGATAGTGATGGGTGTGATCCTTATCGACAACTTACAACTCGTGCGAGACAAGGTCATTGACCGTAGTCTCGTGCAACCATTGCTTGCGTTACATCAGCTAGCCTTGTCCGCCACGGAACAATGGTCCGATTCAGCTACAGAAAGTCATATATTATATGTGCAGTAGCCGTGAAAACTGCTGAAATGTTTATTTTTATTTTAAGGCAATAAACAGAAAGTTAAAAAATGGAAAAAAAATATGTACCTACGGGTTATATATAATTATTTAACTTCAGGTGAAACCGCCCAAGACAAGGAATACCTAAATCATTAACTTGTCTCTTCGGTTTATTTGAGTGGCTCTTGATTTTTATTCAGAATGCCTCATTCAAAAGTTTGTTAAATATCATTAAATAATGGGATGGATGGGATAATCGATGACCAATCCATCGATATCAGAATGGAAAATTTGTAAAATTTAGGAATGTATTGAGTGTTGAATTAATTTTACGAATTTTAAGGATTTATAGGTATTATAAGGTTATGAACTTATCTTTAAAATCTCGATGTTACGGATACTGCACAGCCCTAAATTAGTTCTATTCAATGTGTTTTATTTACATAAATTTAAGAAATTTTAATTTATAAGTTGGCTATAGCGTAAGAGAAAACATCGATTATAAAGTAAGGTTTTATAAACTAAGGTAATTTCATCATATGTAAACAAAGGAATTAGGAATTTTATAGAAACTGTTAAACAAACTAATAAGTCAATATGCGTTTCAGTGTTTTAACTAGAATACTGTAGAAATGTAAAAAATATTTAAATTTATTTATTTTAGTGACATCAGAACATTTGGTTTTTAGCACAACAAAAATGGTTTACAAAAAAATCTAATTGCTGTCTTCATCGTGATAAATGTGAACGATTCTAAAAACCTTATTTAAGTAAATTAAATAGAAAAAGGAAGAAATGTTAATAGCAGAAGGTTTGTTAAGAATATGAAAACAGCGTGCATATAAAATGTAATGTGTGCATGCGTGTATGCGGTTTACTTGCGACCCTTTTTAGAAAGCTATTTTATAAACAAGTACGACTTTTTTCCTCGATGACATGAATGAAGTGATTGAATGCGTAAATGAAGTGGTCGGTATACAGTAACTTGTCACTTTGTATATAAATGACTACAGTTGTCAGTCAACTCGCTTTAAATATTATGTACTTACTTTTTATTTTACTACAACGCGATATATTGAGCCTTGATTCGATAAATTACTCGTAGTTTCTAGCTTTCTAGCGGACGTGTGTACAAATTGTACACAATACTGGTATAGCGACTGTTCAATGTCGTTTTATTTAATATTTTTAAAATACGAAATAATTTAAAAAATCCCTGCTAACGAAAAGCATGCCATTTTCAATTATTTTCCGCTTCTTTTTATAGTACGATAATGTTCTCCAGACCTAATTTCGGTAACGGCGGCCAATTTCTGATCGTCATAGGACATGAATACATTCGTATTGCACACGTGTGTGCGCAAACACAGAGTCCGACGGGACAAAAATCCGATCCGACTGGAGAGACTTACTTTTATTTCTTTATTTTATTCTTTATTGGACCAAAATTTTGTACAGATGGCATTATCTGCTTGTTAACCTTGGGTAGAACAGAGAAGAGTATCCCGCTGGGTTTCTTGCTGGTTCTTCCCATGACAGAGGTTTTTTCGAACCAGCGGTAAAGTAAAAAATGACTTTCAATGAGAATTACACATGTGATCTATATTGAATAAAAAAATACTCTATTCTATTCTAGTACTTCAATGATTTTACGGCGTTCTAAGGCTCTACGTGCGTTCCAAAACACCACCAACCTAATGACTTCAGGCTGCCACTGAAAATATCTTGATAAAAACACCCAATTACTAATTTGACTCGACCTGCGATTCGAATTCGGAACCACAAGTTAGGACGCTAGACTAGACAAGGCAATCAAAATAAACACTTTTGACTGTTTAAAAGAAAGGAAAATAATATGGAGCAACCTGCAAATCTAAAAAAATACCTTGAAGACACGATGCGGATTGTGTAAATACGCTTTAGGCAATCGCGGAGCACTTCTACTGATACTCAAAATGGGAGAAAGATTGTTATACTATTTTACTTTATGTTATTAACGGGTTTTTAGTATTATGTACAAGATAAGTCGAGTACAAGAAGGTCGAGGCACTAATACAAGCACAAAATATACAAAAATTCTTTAAGTTTCTAGAAATAATCTTTTCACATAATTAAATTCACTTAAAAGAACAAGGAATCCTACTAAATGTTAATCAAAGAAATCTCAGCTGAATTGATTGGATGAATCTCGACTCGATTAAATTGATTGGATCTGATATCAAGACATTGGAAATACGTATGTCTTACTTAACTTACTTAAAATTGAACACAAATATAACTCCTAACACATAATTTAGCACATTACAGTGATTTTCACTCTAATTTGATCATACGTAATAAGAATTTGTTACAGATTATTTTTATTCGCTGTAAATTTCATAATACGCGAGCAACCCGGGTTCGATCCCCGCTAGCACCAACGAAATTGTTAATTTAATTTAAACACAAAAAAAAGTACTTTTCTCAGTGTTGCCATCGGATGCAGCGATGTATTGATGTAAATGGACACTATTTTGAAAAGATATAATAAAACTAATAACTTGCTGGTTTGTTCAGTTTTTTATTTTCTAACTATCAGTGTCAACCTCGTATTATGTACAGTATTTAATATTATATGTTATAATATTAGTTAAAGTAAAATAATAATAATGAAAAACATAATAAATAAGCAATGCATACAAAATAAATATAGGTAGTTTTTTTTATAATTAAAGAAGTCTAGGGAAACCTTAAAACATTATCTGTTCTCTCATTTTCATGATTGAAGTAGGTATTGTTTTTCAACTATAACAAGAAACTCATTTTTTGTCTCGTGACTTTGTGAATGGAAAATACGACGTAATTTTATAAGAAAATTACGTCGCCGAAGCATAAAAACGTAACGGCCCGTTTGAACGTTTCAAGGTTTTGTCTATTGATTAGAAAGAAAGACGTAAATGCTCGTTGCGGTTTTGTCACAAAATAAATTAGCACATGATTAAAGGAAACCGTACCTTGATTTTGATAAACGTTTTGTTTATTTAATTTTATCAAAATAGGTAAAAATTTTGACAGCTCCGTAGAAGCTTTGCGTCTGTACAGTTTCATTACTCATGTGATAATAGTACGTTTTGTCAAGTCGTCGTAACAGTTCGTAACAAGGAGGCATTTTGAACCGACTTCGAAAAAAGATGGAGGTTTTTAGTTCGTCGGAGATTTTTTTTTGTATTTTCAGTGATGATTCTTTACCACGTTGTCCGATTTTAATGATTCTTGTTTTATGTTTTATAGGGAGTACCTCAGGGGTGGTTCCTTTATTTTTCAAGATCTGATGATGCGATAAAATATAAAACTCATTCATTTGCAAAGACATCTTCTTACACAATATATGGATGAATAATCCTTAACCACGTCAACCGATTTCGATTATTATATACTTTTGAGTTCCTATTACTTTCAAATCTTTAAGTTTTGTTTATTTAATGTCTAATATTTCCTCTAATACTTATTTATATACTCGTGAACAACCACCGCCATTCTGCTACGGGCGACAGCGAACTCTTTCGAGAGCGTGGTTTTTCCCCGCTAAAGTCAACCTATACGTACTCAACGCATGATAGAGCTGTAACGTAATGATTAAGTTAAAATGTCAAAACAATGTAACTATCTACACAGGCAGCAGGGTAACAGATGAGCTAATAGTCCGCCAGAGGGTAATGATACGTGCGGTAGTCACATAGACGCAGTTACGAAATTATGCGTTCTCACTCGTGGGTACTGATATAGGATCGCCATTCATATCGGAACGAAGGAGTGGATGCATTGCTACTTGGAGAAGGTAGCCTTTATAAGTCGTCCCTGATCCTGCTTAGGCGACTTCTAGCCTGAGAAAAAGATATACTATTGTGTAAATCATTTTATATATTTCCAGGCTTGTTTACATAACTGGTTACGTTATTATATGAATATAAGTGATTTATTATTGATTTCGGAACGTTTTATTATTTGTAGTGTATGATGGATTTAGGAATGTATTAAATATTTTATTAGTTGAATAAAATTACTTTTACGGATTCTATCGCGTTTAATTAAACTAAAATAAATAATTAAATAAACAAAAACAATTAAACGTGATAGAATCCGCAAAAGTAGTTTTGTTCAATGTCTAGTGTTCGCGTAAATATAAGAAAACATTATTTTAATAGTTATTATTTAAAACCTTTTTTTTTTATAGATTATACTTAACTTTCTAAGGGGTCAACGGACATTGGTTACTTTTGATGCGGCTACAAGGAAGATAAATAAGCGAAACCCTGACCTAATGTACGTAATGTACGTCAAGAAAATCTTAACGTTGTTTGTATTTGATAATTTATCTAGTTCATGAATACTTTGAAAATAACACGCAATCACAGTAGATTTGTATTTAGGTTAATAAGTACTGTATGACATAAATTGTCGTGCCTTAGTTATGTAAGGGTAATCATTTGTTATTTTGCTGATAAGTAAGCAGCTTCAAAATAACCTTATTATGTACGTTTGTACATATTCGAATATAATTTTAAATATTCATTAGATATTTCATTTCAGATCATTGGATATAAAAGTTATTCATAGTTATCCTATGAATAACTTAATACAACATAACTTACAAAAAGAATACAGTTTTATAAATAAAATAGAATAAACGTTTCACTTTTATATTCACAAATTTTAGTAGTAGTAGTAGTTTAGTAGAAGTACACGTAGTTAATACTACTTGGATAAAAAAAAAAAAACAATCGGTAAATTAACTTTATATCATTGTGAATACATTTAAAATATGAAGTGTGACGCTTCTCCTTTAGGGGAGTCAGTTATAAGGTTATAACGGTGACAAACACAAACCACTTGATGGTAACTGGTTGCTGTAGCCCATAGACATCTACATCTATCCCCGATTACAAATCAAAATGCAGATGCCTGGTCACCCGTGAGGACTAAGATGGAATGCCGCGTTTCCATTAAAAAGGATCGCTGATTCTCTACACTCAACATACGAAACAGCATTAGCTGCAATTTTACGCTGGTATCCTGTGAGAGCGTGGTCCTTCCCCGGTCGAGCCGACCCATTCGTGCTACAACTATACTAGTAATATAGCTGCAGCGTGGCTCTACCACGTAGTATAACATAAGCGACTATAAATAATTTTAATTTTGCTATGGAGCTTTGTAAATACGCCTTTTTTAAACCATAACGTTAAAATTGATACGTTCTTCTATCCCAAGTCCCTACCATTATATAAAAAACACCTCAAATAAAAAATAAAACTTCCTTTATAAAGCTGGAAAATTTATTTATTAACAATTTTATAAATTTGTTTATAATTGAAAAAAAAAAACATAGGTAAGTACAGTTCTTTATAAAAAAGGTAGTATTTTATAAAGGGCATTTTTTGATCTAAAAAAGAGAATGACATAAAATTCCTAAAAACGAAAATACTTATCTCGAAAATATCTAAGAATTTTGAAGTATGAGGAAAACTTGGCGTACATTTTACATTATTACCTATAAGTAGCCGATTGCACATAAAAAAAGGATTTGCTGATTGACCAACAAAAGTTTACGTGTGCTAGTGTATGCACACCCTAAACTCAAAACGTAGCGCCAGCATAATGATCCACCAATAACGGTAGTAGAATACATTCCACGAGTCCATACGATACGCGCTGCTAAAAATAAACAACGTGATGCAGAAACCAGACGCCAAGTCACGACCACCACTTCGGCTCGCATTGAATCAACTCCGACGATAACATGAATAAAATACTCTTTCCATTGATGAGTACGCGCCCATTTACATACAATGCCTCACGCACGCACGGCAATGAAACCACTATCAATTTGTTACTGAAATAATGTAGAGATTACCCGCGTGCCTTAATGAATGATGTAATACTACGCAGACTTGCACCAGACGAATTCTTGTAAAAGAAACGTTTGATTTATTATACGAACAGAAAACGTAATGAAATTGCCCTGTGAAATGACCTTCGCGGTACTGGGTACATTTTTAATTGTATATATTTTTTTACTTGAAAGAGGTTTTAATATGATAAGGGTAACAAACGAGCACACAGTCCACCTAATGGTAAGTGTTTGCTGTGGCCCATAGACATCTACGCTTATCCTCAATAAAGATTCAAAATGCAGATGCATTGTCACCCGTGACGACTAAGATGGAATGCCTCTTTTCCAGTAAAGAGGGACTCCGGTTCTCTACACTCCACATATTAAAAAAAAACTACTACCCGTCGCCGGTATAACGCCATTTTTTTCTGATGCAGATTTTTCTGAAAGTTTTCATAGTCGCCTAATCGCCCCTTCGACACACATCGACGAAATCACATCGGGAAGAAATGTGTAGATAGATTCTCTTAAACCGCCACCCGACAGCAAAAGGTTGATTCTGATGATTTGAAAAAGTAGAATCTTTGAATGAAATAATATAATAATAAACTAATGGATAAATACTCAAACACTACTTAGTTTTAAGATGTCGTTAAGTCTCGTGGTGTCACAGTCACTTTAGCTTACATGATAGAGACAGTATGAGACTTAACGACATCTTAAAATTGAGTAGCGTTTGTGTATTTGGGCACGTCCAACTTCTAAGGCACAGCACAGAATCCCCTCCCATTGAATACTCCTGCCACTACCTACCGTAAACCATTTTTGTATTTACACAAACGTAAATAATAAAGATTTTCATACACGACCAATTTTAAGGTGACTTCTAAACAAGGAGGAAGTTTTCAATTTTTCTGTAAGTTTTTTTCTTTTTTGTATGTTAAACAATTCTTTTTTGGTTTATAAACCGATTTTGATTTTGATTATTTCTTTTTTATTGAATAGGTTATACTTCACGGGTTGTCGTATATGTAATAGGAGAAGAAAATTCCAACCGTAAGGGTGGCAAATAGGGGATGAAGTTTTTAATGTAACTAATTATACGACATTGAGATTTTTTACGACTAATTATTCGAAAATTAACTTTTAATAAAAAGTAAAAGTCGACTTCAAAATAGTAAAAAGCATATTTTTTATATTACACCCTGAAATCGGGGATTTAATAATTCTGTATAACAACTACTCGTATGTCTTAGATATAATTTTATCCGGAACGGAATTCATAGAAGAAAAACATTTTAAGTGTTTTTTTATTTTTATCAACTAAATAAACTAGTATGGTAGACTAAGAAAATTATGAAATAACTAAATAATTAAGATGACTAGTTCTCGAACTACTCGAAAGAGACGAAACGGGCCACATTGAATAACAACGGCTGTGGTTCGCCACGCCAAATGCTGAGTGCGACCGCTTTACGTCACGTTTTTTTTTTACTTCTTATAAGCCAGTGCTTGACCACAATTCCACCTGGTGGTAAGTGGTGATGCAGCCTTAGATGGTAAATCGCACTTCTTATCGTAACAAAAGCCTATTCACTCATGCCTTGAAGACGCTTAGATTGTATTCGGACGGAAAGATAGACGCCGGCAAATTATTCCACTCCTTTGCTGCACACATTACAAAAGACGAAGCAAACCGTTTGGTTCTAATGCGTGGAATATCGACAACAAAGGAATGAGGACCCGCCGACCGTCTGGTTGTCCGATGGTGGAAAGGAGAGGGAGCAATTAAGGCGTGTAATTCCTGCGCACACTCACCAAAATGCATCCTATAGAATACCGAGAGACTGGCTACTCTGCGCCTGTGCTCGAGGCTGACAAGATTTGTTTCAACCAAATCAAGGTCACCAATGAGCCTCTTAGCACGTCTCTCCACTGAGTCCAATGCTGCCAGGTGGCATTTTGCAGCACCAGCCCATATGTGACAGCAGTACTCCATGCACGACCGGACTTCTGCTTTATATAAAGGTAAGAAGCTGCCCCGGCGTGAAGTACCGCCACACCCTTGCAAGGACACCAAGTTTCCTTGCGGCTGCTTTGGCTCTGGACTTAATGAACCGCCCATAGTTTAGGTTCGGAGAAAATTCAATCCCTAACAACTGAAGGCGGTCAGTGTACTCCAAGGATACATTCCGGAAAGTAGGAGCCAAAGTGAGCGGGCTCCTTTTAGCGGTAAAAAGACACGCTTGTGTTTTGGAGACTGCCTGTAGTGTGAGACTCACACGCTCAACCATAGCCTCTCTTTCTGACTGGATTTGATCCCGACTGGCCCGGGCGCTTGGTAGGTATCTCTCCACAACTGTGCTGTCGTCTGCATACCCATAGACACCGGGAATGAGCAGATCATTTATATGCAGCAGGAAGAGAGTTGCGGAGAGAACGAACCCCTCAGGAACACCGGCGTTAGTCGCCACAGTATTGGATGAGCAGCCATCAACGACGACCCGGGGAGACCGTTCACTCAGAAAGTCCTTCACCCAGACAATTAGGCCAGGGGATTAGCCGTACGCTGAAAGCTTGCCCAATAAACTAGCGTGCCAAACCCTGTCAAAAGCCTTCGAAACATCGAGGGAAACAGCAAGTGCTTCACCACTGTTCTCGAGGGCTTCGCCCCACATGTGAGTGGCATACGCTAGAAGGTCTCCAGTTGATCGATTTCAGCGAAACCCGTACTGGCGACCACTGAGGAGATCATTTTGCTCTAGGTATGCCATGAGGTTGGCGTTCAATATACGCTCCATAATCTTGCAGAGTATGGAGGTAATTGAAATTGGCCGATAGTTGGCAGGGTCGGTACGGCTACCTTTTTTAGGCACAGGCTGCACCAATGTGCAAATCTTGGAAACTATTCCTGTCCTGAATGATAGGCGGAACAAGCGTTTCAACACAGGAGACAACTCAGGTGCACAGACCTTTAGAACTATAGCTGGTATACCATCAGGTCCACTAGCTTTGTTGACGTCTAGACTTCGCGAGGTTTTAAGAACCTCCTTGTTGGTTATAAGGACCTCAGACATAGAGATACCGCAGTGAGCTAATTGAGACGAAATATTAATAATAAAGTATTAGACGTTCGGCAACGTCTAATACTTTATTATTAAAAATATCATCCAAAAATAAGAAAACATTATGTACAAAATGGCGTTGTGTTTATGTGTCAAAATAAATATTTTGTTTCCTTTTTTCTTAAATATCACAAAAAAAGTTTATTGTTATTAAATTGTACAATGCATAATTTTAAATTACTTATAAATATCAGTTTTACCTACCTATTTTTATGTTTCGTGCCATAGGGAACAATTATTTTGCATCAATTTACGCTACTAAGCACGTATTAATAGATAATTGTTAACATACTCAAATTGTATATTAAAAATAAAATTGAAACGAAAATGTCAAATATACTCAACGAAAATTCTATCCGTAATAACATCATTTTTTCAACAGAGTGGATAAGGCGGCCAAGGCATCTACCGATCAATCCACTAAGGCCATTTCCATCATGTAATTAATTTGTTATATATTTCAGATATTCTTACTTTGATGTTTGAAATAGATCATGAAATTAAAACACGTCACGAACGTTGCCTACAGAATACAAAAAAGAGAATAGATTGATTTACAATACTTTAACTTTTAGTTAGTATTTTAGTTGCCAACTAAAGAGAAGAGTGGTCGAAGCGTGGCAAAACAGATGGTGGCCTCGTTCTTCGGAAGGACAGGTCATTACGCAACAATTGTTTTAGAGAATCGAAAAACAGTTACTGCAGAGTGGTGTTTGCCACTTGTCTTGGAAAATGTTCGGGAGAAACGACCTTGCAGTAGGATCTTCCTTCACCACGACAACGCCTCGTCGCACACCTCCAAGCAAACAATCGACTGCTTGGCGACGTCAGACGTGGAATTACTGGGTCACCCGCCATATAGCACCGACATCGCACCTTGCATTTATATTTATTTCTGAAAATAAAAGAAAACCTTAGAGGAAATCATTTAACGGACGCCGAGGAAGCAGTGGCTGCATTTCAAAATGCCGTCAAAGAGACCCCTAAGGACGAGTGGGCAAAGTACTTTTCTCAGTGGTTCCATCGGATGCAGCGATGTGTAAATGTAAATGGACACTAATTTGAAAAGATATAATAAAACTAACAACTTGCTAGTTTGTTCAGTTTATGATTTTCTAAAAACTTTCAGTGTCACCCTCGTACAATCCAACGTTATGCACAGTGACTCAGTGTAACAAAAGACTACTCACTCTTGCCTTAAAGAAAACTACATTGTGAATGGACGGAAAGACAGAAATACTTAAATAATGTAACTCCCCAGCAACACTTCACATCAGTACAAATGCGTAGGTTTAATAATGTATATTCGTGCAAATTCAAAAATCAATTACGTTATGTACATAAATTCAAGCATTAATACACATCAGGAAGTCATATTTCTATATGACTGGACTTGTTACGGAAATAAAACTTTTACGATAGTCACTCAATGTCCGTGACAGATGTCCACCAGTACCGGAAACATTATACACTGGTATTATCAATAATCATTATTATTATCTTGTTATGGTTATATCAAACGAACGAACTGCTTTGTTTATATATTATTACAAATGCCTGATTTACATATCTCCCATAAAACTGATTGATGGTAGGTGGCTCCTGCAGCACACAGGCGCCTTCAACTAAGATCAAAAAAATAAATCTACAGATCCATTGTGACCTTTGAGAAATAAGTGTCGCAGCCTGTATATACCGACTCTCTATCTCCTTCAGAATGGAACTAAGCAGAAACCTAGGCAGAAACGAAGCCCTACCACCTAATAAGTATTTTTTTTTTGTAATACATTACATAACACATACTATTTAGAAAAACAATTAAGAAATTTTAAATTATGTTTATTCTTCACTTGTCAAGTGCAATGTTCGTGAAATTAAAACATCGAGCACTGAATCTGGGGGAAATAAATCAGAAGATGGGCAGCAGCGTCTTCCTAATTACAAATATAAAATAAAAAACTGCGGGAAGGCCTATTTTAGCAGTGAACTTTTGATAGGCTATAAAAGTAACGGTAGTGATAATCATAAAATCTATTGAATTTCAATACTTAATACAATTATAGGATATTTTTTATTTATTTTATTTTATTATTAAAAAGAAACTACAGCTATAATAAAAACAATACAGATATAATAAAAAGATATAAATAGCTAAAAAAATTATTTAATCACTTAGTGATTTTTTTGAAAGGTTCTGCGCTGGTTAAGAGTCAAAGGATTTTAAGGTCATCAGATACCTTAGTTCACTTGAGTTAGTAGAAAAGACATCAACGGTAGCGGAGTAACGAAGCGTTGGCTACGTCGCTGCGGGTCGCTGGGGTTTGACTCCCGCATAGAATAAGTAGGGATTTGTATAACCTACAAAGGAGATTTGTGTGGTAAAGACAATATGCCTCATTTCCTGTAAAAAGGGTATCCAGTTCTCTACACTCACCACACGAAACACAGCAGCATCAAGCTTCTATTTTACGTTGGTATTCTGTGAGAGCTCGATTAATCGCTAAAGTTATATGGAAATAGTCTATGGTTCTTCTTTCCAAAGAGTTTTGAAAAAACGTTCGCGACACTGTCAATCTTATTACAAAACATGGTTTATTCGAAGTCCTGCTTAAAGACGAGTTTTTATCATAAAAGAAATCCCTTAGCTGTCTCTTAGACAGAATAACTATAACCAACCAATAATAACCATATAATAATAGATTGTTGTTTTCTTTTCTAATCATCACTGCAATAATTTAAACTAATATGGACTTCAACATTTGCACCAATTGGAGAACAAGCACTATTGATTGCCATAGAATTCTCGAACTTTATTACTGCATTTAGGCTTAAAGTTATTAAATCATAATCAAATAATAGGCTACCATAAAAAATTATTTTACGTGGTAGAGCTATGCTGCAGCTATATTAGTAGTATAGTTGTAGCACGAATGGGCCAGCTCGACAGGGGAAGGACCACGTTTTCACAGAATACCAGCGTAAAATAGTAGCTTAACGCTACTGTTTTTCGTATAGTGAGTGTAGAGAACCGGAGACCCTTTTTACTGGAAACGAGGCATTCCATCTAAGTCCTCACGGGTGACAACGCATCTGCATTTTTATTCGTAATCAAGAATAGATGTACATGTCTATGAGCCACAGCAACCACCTACCATCAGGTGTACTGTGTGCTCTTTTGTCACCCTTAAATTATAAAAAGAAATATCGCATTTTAATAGTATCGCTAATTATTTATTGTGATACTACTAGGTGATAGTAATCAAGCTTTATGCTCCGATGGCAATCATACTAAAAAGTATCTGGAAACTAGGATTTTAGATAAAATATTATCTTAATCCTAGACATGAATATGTCTTCAAATATTAAAACCTTCAAATATTACAACAGTACTTTGATGATGTTTCATTAATTCCATTCCATTCCATCCAAGCCTATGAAAGCACATAGATGAGAATAATAGCTTGCCAGATTTCGGTTCAGATTTGAAACATACTCAAATATATCTATTTGAAACACTCAATCAGGTACTGATACCTGATGCCGCCATTCAGATTGGACCATTAGGTCTATTATAGAATAAAAAATGCTTGATAAGAAAAATGAAGTCGTAGAAACTACGCATTAATTTATTGGAATTCAAAAACGTAACACTCACTATCAGCAACGTGTTTCCATTTTTAAGGGCAAAGTAGAAAGTGCGCGGTAAAATATAATAGGTACATAATCAAAATAAATCTGTATAGTTTCAGCTATATGTATAGTACGAGAGTAAAAATTTTGACATCTGGTTACCCAACTTATACGTGTTATACCTACTCTATATCTATCAGGTAATCTATATTTACATATAGATTTAAAAGATAGAGTACCTACTTACTGTTAAATTCCATATTTTACTTTATAATTCGCATTTTAAACCTTAGACTATTTATTATCTCCATCTTGCAATAAGATGGTATTTTATGGCTGTATTCGCAATAACAAAAAAGGAAGCCGTGATAATAGACGTAGTAAACCATCAGTTTATGAGAGTTGTTTGTGTAACATAAAACAAATCCTTACCAAATCAACTATTGCACTGTTTTATCCGTTTTACCTAGATTTGTCCGGGAACATCTTTCCAAAAAAAATTCGTCAGTATAATGTCAATACTGCTACCTTTATCCAGACTTATTATGTATGTATGTATATATGTATTTATATCTGTACATGTATTAACGATAATTGTTATATATGGATTATTAAATATTTGTACATACAAATGTATTCATATTATGTTTAATTTATAAGCCCTTAAATAAGTGAGTGTTATATCTATATAAAATTATATTTAGTTACTTAAGTCATCTTTTTTATTGGCTGGCAGAGAATGCTAACTGGTATTAAGTCCTCCCTTTGATTTATTTGATAAGTAGGTTTACTTATCAAATAAATCAAATCAAATCAAAAATGATTTGATTTGATTTTCGTACGCAAACGGGTCCTGAATCCAGTCGAATATACTCAGTATGTGGACCCGTGAAAAGTCGCGGTGGGTCGCTAGTATTACTTTAATAAAAGTAAACATGTCTTTGTGAATGTTTCGTTCAACACTAATGAGTGTGTTCGTTCGTACTTGATTGTTTCCGGAGATTTTCCAACTTCAAATCTAATTTAATTAATTAATGCTATAATTAAACAATTAGTTGCCCACAAACTGTGAATTGTTTTTATCCTTTATTAAGTTCTTTCTAAATTAATTAACGTGCAAAATATATTCCTTCAAATTAAACATAAATTAGGAAATGCTTTAAATAACTTTATAATATACAATATTTATTAATATAATTAAAAAAAAACCTCGCAGTGCTAAGAACGCAGAATGCATTTCCTCACTGAATGGTTGCTAAGGCTTTGAACGAGAAAAGATCCAGCCAGCCTATCATCAGCGGCGACGACAAGTCGTGGAAACAGTTTCTTAAGGAAAATTACCGCACGTGGTATTTAACACGTTAGCCTAAAATGCCTATTCACGTATGCCTTTAAAAGTCCTAACAGTAGTTACGAGAGACTGGTGCATACCTCCCATTGCGATCAAACAACGATGAAGTGAGACGCGTTGCACTAAACGTATGTCAAACAACTGTGGTCTATTCCGTCGTTATGGGTACATTGTTTGATTATTTTGACAACCAAAAACAAAAATTTCGACACAAAACAATACAAAAACAGTTGAAAATAATGGGTCCATGGTCTTACAAATAGAAAATATACGTCACGCTGCTTGGCACAGGCATCCTCTTATTTATGACAGGGTTTTTGAACAATTAATCGAATAGTAGGCATTAAAACGAAATGTTTAAATTTTACAACACCAAATGTTAATAATCTGAAGACCAATGTGTCCTTCAAGGGGAAAGAACTGAGCCTAGTCAATTCCACTGTTTTAGTTTATTATTTATCTGCGATTTATAATTGGTTGAATTGTTGATCTATTTATAACTTATGCGAGAAAAATTTTAAGAAATAAATATACAAGTTTGGCCTCGCAGCATATTTTCGAAAATATATGATAACAAAATACATGTTCACGAAAACAAAAGTACTAAGTTTTGATAAAAAAAGGCATTTATACTATCTGTAAACACCAGGCAAACACAAGCCTATAAAACCAAACTTTAAAAACATCTTAGTATAAAACTAGTTACTTGACTCTAGAGGGTCCGTTAACACTCATAGGGCAATGTAATACGCTTATATAACAAAGTTCTCGAAAGGTCAAATTTATATTTTATATTAAACACATACTTTACATAAAAATAACTTGTTGTATTATAAAAGAAAACACGTTTGAAAATAACCCCTGGAAATGAGGTGATCGCTTCGAAGCTGTTTATACAAAAGTAAGTTTTATTGTATAATGTTAATATGGAAAAGTCCCGGGTTTCTTGTTGGTTATTACCAGGTTAGAGGTTTTTCCGAACTCGACTTTCAATAAAAAATATTTATAGTTTATAATGAATTAAGATTATTCTATTCTAGTGCGCTCTAGTTCAAGTAGACAGTAAAATATGTGATTTTTATTCAACGTAGGTTAAGTTGTACTACTGATTGAAAATCTTACTTGTTTAGGAGAAAACCTATGTCCTGGGAAGAACCAACAGAAAATGCAGTGGGACTATTGTTTTAAAAGAATAATTTATTATGTTATACAATTGAATGAATCTGAATACAGGGTGAGGAATAGTGTGATAAGAGAAAAGTGTGGTGTGCAAGATGACGTTGTGACAAGGATTAAGAAAGGAATGCTTCGGTGGTTTGGTCATGTAGAAAGAATGAACGAGGAAAGAGTGACAAAGCAAATCTATGTTGCAGAAGTGAACGGCAGGGTCGGGAAGGGACGCCCTAGACGAAGGTTTATCGACCAAATCGGCGATACATTAAAAATGGGCCAGATTAGAAGTACTCTTAACCGACGAGCGTGTATGCGTAGATATATGGATGTAAAGGAGGCGAGAGAGGTGTGTCAGGATCGCGCCAAATGGAAGTCCGTAGTCTCTACCTACCCCTCTGCGTGATAGGTGTGAGTGTTTGTGTTTGTGCGTGTGTATACATTAGAAACGGTTAAATATAACACCACATTCCCAGGGGTAATTATCAATCATGAATTCTTTAACATTATGATAACCCTTTATAGACAGCTTTTGCTCGATAAAAGTTTTAAAATTTTTGATTAATACGCCGTGAGTATTTTCTGCGTCTTTGTTGTAAAAGCGTATTACATATTGCCCATGAAGGCATTATAGATTCTTTGAGTCGAGATACTGGTATAACTAGCTTGTATTTATTCCTAGTATTTACAAAATATATTTTTAATAACACTAATTTTGTTCCACAAAAATTTCGTAAATATACGTAGGCAATATATATTAGTTCTTTAAAATTTTGTTTAAAAGAATCCTCAGGATTTAGGTCTAAGAATGCTCTCTCTCTCTCTCGCTGCAAAACAAAGATATGAAGTGACCAAGGCACGGCCGCAGATCGAAAAGGGGGGGAGGGGGAGTAATAAAGAACAGAGTACTCCAACAGGGGCCAACATTGTGCAAATACAAGAATAGTTAGTCGGTACAATCGCATATATGCGCTATATCGTACCCAGACTAATATAATAAGCTACCAGGTCGTCACACATAACGGCGGAATAGACAAAAGTTGTTTGACATATGTTCCCTTTATCCTTTTTTTTTTGAGCACACAGAGAGGAATGCACCTGTCTTCCATAACCACTGTTAGGACTTATCAAGGCATAAGTAAATAAGAATTTTAGATTAACGTGCTAAATAGCAGCTTAATAATGCCGTGTTTCCTATGGTAGGTGTAGAGAAGTGTAGAGAAACGGAGACCCTTTTTACTGGAAACGAGGCATTCCATCTTAGTCGTTAGGAGTGACAATGCATCTGCATTTTGATTCTTAATCGAGGATAAATGTAGATGTCTTTGAGACACAGTACAGAATAATATACAACCTTGGTCACGGGGGGGGGGGGATTGACTGAGGCATGACTTCTTGATGTCATAGTAGCGTAGGCTACCAACTTCGTCACTCAACACAAACTGACTCAACTTTTAAATATTAATGATTTTAAAAATATATATTATGATGTAATCGTATCTCATTGATGACTTACTGAACACAACTTAATGAATAGTCATATGAAGGTATTTAATGAGAGCAATTAGATCAAATTATCCAGGACGCACGTCATCTAAGACCAGGAAAATATGTCACTCTACTCTTTCATACCAATAACATATTGTTATAAATGTTCCAAACTAGCTTTTGGATTTTATGACTATTCCTTACGTGCACAAATTTAAAAAAACAAATACGAAGAAACGGCGACTTTATGTGACACAGATTATAGGAAATTTTTATTTAAAAAACCCAAAGTCATTAAATGACTGAATAAATAATGAAATATAACCTAGCAATTTTATACAATATTATATTTCTATTATTATTGTATTATTATTTAGTGAAGCAGTTGTCAGTGTAGCAGTGGTACTGCGAGGAGCTTGGCGGTTTTGGTAGCGTTTCACCTCCGTGATTCGTAAAACATGAAAAGCCGTTGATCTTGCGCCTGATCCCGTGTCAAATTGCTGTCATATCGGACTATGAGTGAGGAAATAAAGAATGCGCCTGCGCTTGCGTACACACGTGCACTACTACGCGGATGGCTAGTCAGTGACAAACGAATTTACAGTTCATCTGACGGTAAATGGCTACTGCATGGACATCTGCAACAAACTTCAAGCAAAGAAGTTCACCTCTGAGAGCTATGATGGAATGCTTCACAGTCTGTAATTATACTGGTTGTCTATACCCTACAAACTGGAACATTGTATTGCAAGTTCCAGTTTGAAGGGTATACTGCTATTTGGCGGCAAATTAATGCTATTGGCACTAGCTGACTTGACCGAAATTCGGTCTGGAAGGCATTATTATAATGGCCGAATTTCGGTCACGGCAGTCAGCCTCAACGGAGACTTGCAATCGGCGCAGGACAGAAATATAAAGCCCAAGTATATGCGCAAGCACAAGTGTACTCTCTATTCCGTCACTCTCATAGTCCGATATGGGATGGTAAACCGACACGACCGGAGACAGATCCAGCGTAGAAACAACGCGCTTTCCGAGGCATGGGTGTGTAACACCGCCAACTTCCTGACTCCGGGCAGCTAAATAAATGATAATTTAGGAGTGACAAACGAGCTAACAGTCCACCTGATGCCAATAGCTACAGCAACCAATGGTCAGTTGTAATCAACTTCACCCAAAGAAGTTTACAGATGCGTTGCCGCCCGTGAGGATGAACTCGAAATGCCTTGCCTTGAACAGCCTACTCTTCAAACTAGATCACTGTCGTAACTGCGCTGCTGCTTGGAGGCAGAAATAGGCAAAGGGGTGGTACCGACACAGATGGTCTTCTAGGCATAAATCAGCCCTATCATCTGTAAACTTAGTTGATCCCAGGCCTAAATATAATTACCTATGTAAAATACCAATCTAGCCTGGCTACTAAATAGTAAAGGAATTAAGAATCGTACAACCTTACAAATGGTTGTACTATGAGTGTTATTAGTTTTTAAACAATGGGTTAAAACTTTCAATAACTTATGTAAGTTAAACAACTTTAAGTGTTTATTTTTATTTTTATTTTTGTATTTTAAAATATTGTCTTCTTGTACCTAGATTTACATACTTACTCCGCTCGAGTCCAGTCTGGAAATGTTCGGATATTTTACAAGATATTGATAATAATCTTAAAATTGCTATAGAAAAAATTCTAAATTTAACTTTAAATACAACAGCCTGGACTCAAGCTACTTTACCTATAAAATTTGGTGGCATTGGTGTGACAAATCTTTCTAGCGTTGCATTGCCTGCTTTCCTTGCTTCCGTGCATAGTGTCAGTGACTTATGTAACATAATTTTAAATAATAAAGTAGACCTATGCTTTGCTACGGACGCAGGGCAGACATGGCAAACGCTCTGTCCTGGTGAAAATATTCCACTGGAAGTTAACCAACAAAAACAGTGGGATATTCCGTTGGTACAGGGCGTGCAGAAAGATTTGTTTCATAATTTCCATAGTGACCAAGATAAGGCACGCCTTCTAGCTGTTTCGACTAAGGAATCTAGTCACTGGTTACACGCTTTACCATCAAGTAATCTCGGCACATTACTTGATAGGGAAAGCTTGCGTATTGCCGTAGGAATCCGACTAGGAGCAGCGATTTGTCAACCCCATCAATGCTCCTGTGGTAGCAGCGTCGACAAGTTTGGGCTCCACGGACTTTCATGTAAGAAAAGCGCTGGTAGGTTTTCACGACACAGTTCTTTGAACGATGTCATCCGAAGGGCTCTTGCCTCTATAAATGTTCCCTCGGTTTTAGAGCCTTGTGGAATATTTAGAGACGATGGCAAGAGACCCGACGGTATGACATTGGTCCCTTGGGAGAGAGGTAAAGCCCTGGTGTGGGATGCTACTTGCGTAGACACTCTGGCGGCCTCTCATCTCAGGGGTACCTCGTTTAAAGCCGGGGCGGCATCAGAGGCAGCTGAACTGAGTAAGTGGCGCAAATATGAGTCTCTGAGAGATGACTACATATTTGTGCCATTTGCTGTAGAGACTATCGGTCCGTGGGGTCCACGTGCGGTGAAGTTCCTAAAGGAACTCCATCCGCGGCTGGTCGTTGCTGCTGGTGATAGGAGGGCTGATTCTTTCCTCGCTCAAAGGCTAAGTATAGCCATTCAGCGGGGAAACGCAGCCAGCGTTCTTGGCACGATACCCCGGGGAGTAGGACTATATGATAATTAAGTTTCTAGTTTTAGTTTTTTTTTTTATTATCATAGTTTTTAATATTGTAGATAAAATTAAGTATTATGTAAAATTGTAAATAAATATAAGCATGAATTTGATAAAAAAAAAACTTTAAGTGTTATCTTAAATAACTTGTTATATTCGTAACTTTCAGCATTCAATATCTCAAAACTAAATCCAATTATAATGGTAAATAACCTTTTGCTAACATGAGGAAAACTTTCAACAAACTCAATATAGAATTAATAAGTCCCCGTTTCGTATTAAACAACATCACAACAAAAAGTCCCTGAGTAATTATTATCAAGCATAAAAAATATCACGTTTCAAAAGCCTTTGCATATTCATTGCAATTATAATATTTTTTTTATTCATTCGTTGATTACAGTATATCAAAAGTCCACTGCGAATGCCCCCCCATAGATTGACACGATATTGTCGTAGAAGAATAAGATGCTGCTACCCATCTTCACCTTTTACAACATCCACGGGATGACATGGGACAGTGAATATAAATAAGTTTATAATATGGGTTAAAATATGAACTTGTCGTTTTAATAGAGTGGCCACAACCTGCATGGACCAAGATTTCTGATTAAAACTTAAATATTTAAAAAATAAATTTAAAAAGTTACCTATATTATATATTATCTATAATATAAAAATGAATCGCTGAATGTGTTGCTAAGCGCAAATTATCTCGAGAGCAGCGGAACCGATTTCTCTAATTCTTTTTTTACAATATTCCTTGAAGTACGAAGATGGTTCTTACGGAGAGAAAAATTTTAAAAAATTGCCTGAAAAAGTCTAAAAACAACACTTTTCTATATTCCCATAAAAAAGATTCGTAATAATACTTAAAAGTCAATTTGAAATTTAATACCATACCATGAAGTTTGAGTGTTAGTGGAGGGGTTCAGGGAAGGAAAAACAATTGAGTGACGTTAGTACCGTATAAATATTAATGTCAATATTTGTGTAGGTATCATAATAAGTTAATTTAAGTTAATTGTAATTTTCATTGTAATTTTTAGTGACTATTAAAAGAATTTTGTGTTTTATAATTTTTATTTTTTGACATAGGTAATGTAATTGAAGACTTATCAACTTTCTTTTTTCTTCTTTTACCCGGTGTCCCGAATAGCAGAATAAGTATTAAAAAATAATTAAAGAATCGACTATTAGGCGGTACGAAGTTCGCCGGGTCAGCTAGTATTTACATAAATATAACTATTTAAATTAAAAAAAATATATATGACGTTCTATTCGTAGACTTTCAATTGCATTCAATATTTGAGTTAAATCTTCAGTTTCAGTATTTCAGTTTAAAAATTAGAGTTTACGAATATGAATTCCGACGAGCTGTCTCATCTGCTTTAGAACCATAATAACGATGAATTAATAGTAATATTAGAAGCCGATCCTTAACCAAATTAAACCAAGCGTTTGACGATAGTTTACTCACAGTAATGATATATTTGCATTAAATTTGTAAAATAAAAAAAACAAAGTTCCTTTTGTAGTGTATTATTATTGATAAACGTAATTATATTATTGATTAACAAATAAAAATAAACAAATTGCTAGCCTCTATTAAAATGAAGTGCCATTTAAAATAAAATAATATTTCTTTCATGGCTAGATTAGAAAAAGTTCGAGGGAGATACATATTATTTCATCTCGCTTGCTTATAGCCACCAAGGCCGTCTACACTACGTCAGAAGGAGTCGTGACGGAAAAATCTTATACTTTTTGTCGCCTAGCCTCATCCGCCAGATCCGTACCGTCCGATAAAGAACTTCGTTCCAAAAAACTCGAGAAATAGGTGCCTCTTGAATTAACTTACTGAGGCTTGCCTCGCTTTGATTTCTAGGTACAGAAATAAAAATTTTGCTCCTGAGCCAATTGCATTCATGGACTTCCTGCATGTTTTCAAATCGTACTTACGTGAAGAAAATTGAAATTTTAATAAAAAGTAAAAGCTGACTTCAAAAAACTAAAACATACAGTCGAATATACGAGTAGAACCTCCTTGTAACGAATTTTAATCTATAATTTTTGTAGAGAGAAATAAATATTATCCGTTTTTTTGAAGTCGGTTAAAAATGAACATAGGACATAAGTGCTGAAATTTATGTACAACACTAATTCGTCCAAATATGTTTCTTATTATCAAAAGTAAATTAAATAGACAAATCACACAAATCAAATCATTGTATCGATATTTTAAACAATTAAAAAGTTTGTAGAATTCCACAAACTGACATATAGTTCTTAAATTGAAGCTATAAGAAGAAGTGGATGAATCAACCCTTTTCATAGCTCACTGAGCGATTTTAAGCTTCTTCTGAATTTAGCTTGGGCGAAGTCAAAACTTTTTTCCTGGGTGGGCGACAAGGTGTCACTGACACATTTGATTCAGTTCATTAGAGTTCAGTTGACGACATCAAATTTTCAGGGAGGGCACTAAATTTTCTAAGAGAAGCCGTGCCTCCCCGTGCCCCTTCTTAACGAGAATCCATCACTCCATTTCGTCCCGTGAGTGTTGCAAGTGATGATGGAAAATGTCTAATATTCTTCCTATGTTTGATTATGCCGATGTGTGTTACTTAGATGCAGACAAATACTTGGTCAATAAATTGGATCGACTTCTCAACAATTGTATCCGTTTCATTTACGGTCTTCGAAAGTATGACCACGTCTCTTTTTATCGCTCTCAACTTAAATGGTTAAATATCCCACAACGCAGGAACCTTAGAATTCTTAGCACTCTGTTCACTATTCTAAACGATCCATTGGCCCCAGAGTATTTGAAATGTAAGTTTCAATACCTAGGTTCTTCCCATGATTGCAATCTTCGCTCTCGTAACAATCTCGTACTCCAAATTTCCTCTCACCGTACTGGTTTCCTCTCAAACTCTTTCGCTGCTACAGCTGTACGACTCTGGAATGCGCTTCCCTTAGCAATAAGAAAATCCCCTAACAAGTGCATTTTTAAAACAAAAGTAAAGGAACATTATTTGGGTTCATCTGACACATAAATAAATAATTTATAACATATAATCTATTATATCCATATATATATATATATATATATATATATATATATATATATATATATATATATATATATATATATATATTAATAAAATTTTATCTACGAGTGTGTGTGTGTGTGTGTGTGTGTGTGTGTGTGTGTGTGCGTGCGTGCGTGCGTGCGTACGAGCGTGCGTGCGTGCGTGCGTGCGTGCGTTTTTTTTATAGGATAGGGTGACAAACGAGCACACAGTCCACCTGATGGTAAGTGGTTGCTGTGGCCCATAGACATCTACATTTATCCTCGTTTGTGAATCAAAATGCAGATGCGTTGTCACTCGTGAGGACTAAGATGGAATGCCTCTTTTTCAGTAAAAAGGGTCTCCGGTTCTCTACACTCACCATACGAAACACAGCAGCATTAAGCTGCTATTTTACGCTGGTATTCTGTGAGAGCGTGGTCCTTCCCCGGTCGAGCCGACCCATTCGTGCTACAACTATACTACTAATATAGCTGCAGCATGGCTCTACCACGTGTGTGCGTGCGTGCGTGCATTAGTGCGTGCGTGCGTGCGTGCGTGCGTGCGTGCGTGCGTGCGTGCGTGCGTGAGTGCGTGCGTGCGTGCCTGCGTGCGTGCGTGTGTGTGTGTGTGAAGAATCCCTTTTCCAGTCGTAAACTTATGGCTTTATAAAGAAGAATAATTTGTATGTTTATATGGACCGACATTTAAGGACGACATGCAGACAAACTGAATCTCGGATAGTGTAATTAGGTAACCGGATTTGTATTATTCTTTTTGTTTTGTTGTTAGTGCTTGCGATAGGCAATTATTAAATTATTAGTAAATAAAGTTATAAACAATCAATAGATTATTTAATTTACCCATTTATGTAATTGCTTTGCTATTTATTTGGTATGAATATCAATCATGTTAACTTTAATGTACCAACGGTAAATAAGTGATTATAATTTATTGTTGTTTTTGTTTATTGGTACCTAAGTGTTGCTAGGAATAATACGGTTATTTGATTTAAGCACATTAAATCATAAAAAAAATTATACTTGGTAGAGCCATGCTGCAGCTATATTAATAGTATAGTTGTAGCACGAATGGGTCGGCTCGACTGGGGAAGGACCACGCTCTCACAGAATACCAGCGTAAAATAGCAGCTTAATGATGCTGTGTTTTGAATGGTGAGTGTAGAGAACCGGAGACACTCTTTACTGGAAAAGAGGCATTCTATCTTAGTCCTTACGGCTGACAACGCATCTGCATTTTAATTCGCAAACGAAGGTAGATGTAGTCTATGGGCCACAGAAACCACTTACCATCAGGTGGACTGCGTGCTCGCTTGTCACCCTTATTCTATAAAAAAAAGTAAAAACTAAACAAAGCGCCAAATGGTAGTGGCAAAACTAAAAATACGTTGTTTTTTCTTTATAGATTATGGTTGAAAAGCGAACACTTAGACCACATAATGGTTAGTGTATGCTGCGGCCCATAGACATCTACAGCTATCGTCGATTAAGGATCAAAATACAGATGCGTTGATAGCCCTGAGGACTAAGATGGAACGCCTTGATTCCAGTAAAAAGGGCCTCTGCGTCTCTACACTCACTATGCAAAACATAGCATTATTCTCTGTCTCACGCTGGTATGCTGTAAGAGCGTGGTCTTACCCCGGTAGAGCTGACCCATTCGTGCTGTAGCCATAACAAAGCTGCAGGATGACCCAATCCGTAAAGAAAAAATTTAGTCTTATCAGTAAATCTATTCAAAAGAAAATTCCCTGAATTAATGAATGAACCTTTTGAACGGTTTGACCCTAAGATGACAGTAGAATAAAAGATATTTTTTAAAAATAAAAGTGATAGTTTTCTGTCTATAAACCTTAAGACCATTGCCCTTGTCAGTATACCCACTTACTCGCTAAGCTGTAGATCATGAATTCAAGACCAAATTTTTTGTGATTCTGAGCATTTTTTATGCTGTAGTTAGAGAATCTATTGCCACATTTCATCCTGTTGTATCGAGGAAGTGACTGTGAGATATTCCAGAAAGATCTCATAGCTTCCGTTAGAATGATTTTATTATTTAGTATTAATTAATTAATAGCCCTAATATATTTTTTTTGAAAATAAGATAGTGGTATAACCATCAAGTTTACGCCATATTTAAAATAGATACTCAGTAGCGATTATAGTAATTCCTCCCATAATTGCATTTATATCCTATGTCCATAAAAAGAGTTGTTCAGTTCTGTGCATTACATACGAAACACACCAGCATTCTGTTGTTATACGCTGGTATTCTGTAATAGCCTTACCTCGGTCTAGCCAACTCATTCATACTGCATCTATATGTATAGCTAGTAGCTGCAGCGTGGCTCTACCACGTAAACATAACATTGTAAAGAGATGTTGCTTGGAGCTCAGTTACAATACTGAGAATTTTGAATTCCACGTGATAAAATGGCGCCATGTTTGCTTCCTGTTGAGTCGTACCAAAAAATAGCATTTACGATCTCGACGGGGGTGAAGCCGCGGTTAAAAGCTACTCTGATATAAGCACATATATTATGTATATGTTCACTTAATATTTTCGTCACCTTAATTACGTCAACATTTAACAATGTAATTCATAAAATTCAGTCATATCCTTGATCCCGTAACGTGACAAGACGTTAGGAAGGAAACTTCTAAAAGATAACGTGAATGTCCGAATACTAATCAAATTTACAATCACCTTGACATTATTTACGCACCAAATTGCTAACATTTCCGCATGTGTAAACAAAGGCATAATAAACATAAATTAAAAATATAGTAATTTCGTTTTTATATTTAGCAGTATAAATTTTTTATTTGTGTATATACTAATCAATGAAATACAGTAAATTATTGTATTTTGTAATAATTAAGAAAAATAATTATAAGTTATGTATTCCTTGTTAATTAGAAAGCAACCACGTTAATAATTTGCCATTTATCTTTTAATCTTGTACTAATAGGAAAGATTTTTGTATTAGACTCAAAAAAAAAATATTTGCATATTATTTTGTCCTCAAGCAATACGTAACTATCGGAAAAAATGTCAATTGACAATTGATGGATTACTACCAAATGTAAAATATCTATTCCACCACTTATCATGAGAAAAAGCCTAGTGCATGTCCGTATGGATGGAGCAAAAACGGGTTATTCTTGCAGCACCTGAAACCCCATGATATTCCACTGAACTTATATCGACAAGGTCTCGAGAACGGTCACGCTTATATCCGCAAGCAAGCCCACCAGCGTTAGTCGCCTACTGGCGTTAACTCAGAATCAGGATGTCCCTTGGTAAAATACAACCTCTCCTAGCAATGGCTAGTGACGACAGCCGGAGACCCTTTTTACTGGTAACGTGCCGTACTTAATCCTTAGGAATGACAACGCATCTGCATTTTGATTCTTAATTGAGGATAGATGTACCACCCTTTCATCTATAAAAAGTTTCTTCTTTTTTTTAAATATTTAAAAAAAGAATTAAATTTTTATATAGATTAAAAACAAGAAGAAAGTTTAAAATGTAAGTATATATAGGTATATACAACATATCACGTCTTACACCATGCTTAACGTAAGATAACAAGTTACAAGGGTATGCCAAAACAAACTAGATACTTAGAAGTTATAATATTTATCGTTTATTACTAGTATCGATCTTTTCAAAGTATTCACCTTGAGCACGTATACACTTTTCAATAACCACTAGATTAACAAGCAAGTCGTCAGTTTTCAAGCCAAGTCTTTTAACATATTTCTTTGATTTTCAAAATCAGGTAAAAATCACACGGTGCTAGGTCAGGTTAATATGGAGGTTGAGGTAAGATAAAGACACATTTTTCTGCCGACTTCCAAAAAGGAGACGGTACTCAATTCGACTGTGTTTTTTTATGTGTGTTACCTCATAACTTTTTACTGGGTAAACCGATTTCGATGATTCTTTTTTTATTTGAAAGCAGATACTTCTCGTGTGGTCCGTTGATCAAGGTCAGACCAATAGTTATTGGGTTATTCTGAATAACTTATATTAAAGTCGGCTGTACAAAATTTTTAATTTTTAATTATTGTACGTTCAAGTGTACTGCCAAAATGTACGACGTCGTTTTTGTGGGCCAGAGGAGGTGGCGGTGGCACATTCATATAATTGATCGCTGGTCACACCAAGCTAATATACTTTTGGATAAAAAACTGTTATATCCCACTCGGAGTTAATGGTTCTTTGATCCTCTAACAACACAGCTGCAATACAGTTCGTCTTGCATAAAATCGAAACGATCCGTTGTTTCTGTGCTGCATGGTAAAATTTTGTTGGAATAGGCTCACTTTCAAAGTAAAAACGAGCACACAGTCCACCACATGGTAAGTAGCTGCTGTGGCCCATAGACATCTACATATATTCTCGATTACGAAGCAAAATGCAGATGCGTCGTCACCCGTGAGGACCAAGATGGAATGCCTCGTTTCCAGTAAAAAAGGTTTCCGGTTCTCTATACTCACTATACGAAACACAGCAGCATTAAGCTGCTATTTTACGCTGGTTTTCTGTGAGAGAGTGGTCCTTTCCAGGTAGAGCCGACCCATTCGTGCTACAACAATATATTCTACTAACATAGATGCAGCATGGCTCTGCCACGTATAAATGCCTTGAAAAAAAATGGCTTTATATCAGGATCATAGATAACTCTGTTTCATCGCCAGTCAATATAATATAACCATTTTTTTCCCTCGCTGGCCATATTTGGCATACAGTCCACCCGAAGCTTTTTTTGAAAATCCATCTAGAACAACGCAGAGAAAGTATGTAATGGATGATGGTTTACAGTGTGCTCATGCGTGCTCCAACCTCCAATATCTAGTTCATATTCAAGCTATACATAATATGTTTCTTTTATCATTCGTTGGTTTTCTGGAATAAGCTTTTGGACTGTTTGTACATATTCTTAAGTGACTGCAGCTGATGGCCAACCGATCTACGCTTCATCTTCATCCTTTTTGAATTCAGCAAACCAATTAAAATATTGCTTGTGATAACAATACTCGTCAAATAACTTCAAAACATTATCGGAGTTTTAAACCTTTTATATCGTCATTGGGACTCCATTGCTGCGATAGGATTCCGTTCAGATTCTCACCAGAAAAAGAAAAGCATTTTCCAAATAAAAATTTTATAAATAATTAGTGTTCTATTTTAAAATTTATCTGTAAATATCCAGCTTTCCTTTACGATGATGTATAACTTTCCAGTTAAAGCTTTTAAAAAATTTACTTCGCCAATATCCGCTCTATAAAATAAATTGATGTGTCTTACCTAGTATGAAGAGCACCTTCCGCCCTCCCTCAATTGCGTGCACTATCCCCGTCACCACTAATCCCAGCACCACTGTTCCCAACACCACTACACTAGAAAAGACACACCACTGACTACAATACGACACGTGTTTCGCCTCTACACGAGACATCCTCAGGTGATGTAGACTCTGCGGTGGCTGACCGTTGAGGGAGGGCGGGAGGTACTCTTCATAGTAGGTAAAACACATCATTTTATTTTATAGAGCGGATTTTTGCGAAGTAAATTTTTTAAAAGCTTTAATATAATGGATTTCCGCAAAGTAACGCCTGATTCTATTAATTATAGCTTTCCAGTGACAAACAAATTAATGAAGAATATCCAAATTCTTTTGGCATGCCCCTTGTATTATGCTTATAATATGTGTAACCAGAATAGCTTAGCTCTTAGCTTTTCGCCTAAGAGTCCATCGGGAAGCTATCTGCCCCTCATATATTTCTGTCGTCAAGCAGTAATACAGCCTCCAATTCTGTCCGTATTTTGGGTTGAAGGATAAGAGAACCCGATATTATAATCTTAGTTCTCAAGGATGATAACAATGTATCTGTTACTTCTTTTTTAAGTAAGTTACAAGTGTTCTGTGGGCTAAAAGGTTTTGTAACGCTCTTAAAAGACTTTTGAGATAGCAAAAGTCTTTTAAGAGCGTTACAAAACCTTAGTTATAAAGTGATGTTGTATTGAAAGCGTAATTCATTTCACGAGGCAGAGAAATGCCAATAGAATACTGATCATCAAATGGTCACGAGCTATAAGACCTTAGCGCATGCTCAATGAGGACACACATACATATTGAAAACATTGACATGAGAAAAACAATAGGCACAAAACTTTTTAGTTGCAGTTTTGCAGTTGTAGCTTGTAGCATATTTAATAATTTAAAAATGTACAACCGACTTCAATATATATTATTAAAGATAACTCAAAAACTATTAGTTGAACCTTGATTAAATTTGTAAGGTACCACATGAGAAGCAACAGCTTTCAAATAAAAAAAGAATCATCGAAATCGGTTCACGTGGAACAAAGTTATGAGCCCAAGCAGTTCCTTTTTATACTAGAGGCTGTATTTACTGGCTGAACAAAGGCTGTATAAGCGCTTATACAGCTCTTATAAGTAAAAAATTGGCACAAATTATACAGCTTTATGCGTTAGTAGCACTGTACAAGCATAAAAGAGGCTGTATAATAACTGTATTATAGCTGTTATTTGGTGTACAAGGAAACTATTACACTACAAATACTATCTTATAAGTATCTTATAAAGATAAACGTTCTAAATTGGTGTTTGAACGGTATCACAAATGAATTTATGACAAACATAACTTAATAGTTTTATTTATATACTTTATTGAATGTTGGCGACATTTAGTGAGTGAAAGATTATATTACATATTAGTATTACTTGGATTGGAGTTGGGTTTTGACGGTGATAACTAGGAATAGAAAGTGCAAAATTAGATTTACGGTAAACTAGTATATGATTTCTATCAAAAAATTGCCGCGCCAGCAAAATAACGAAATAATATAAGGACAAAATACTAAATATGGTAAGTACATATTGATTTTATAGGTTAGAATAAGAAAATAATTAAATTAGTGAATATGAATGCATATTGGGGCAGAGTGATCATTAGTCAAACTAAAAATAATGGTTTAGGCTAAAACTAATGTCTCATATTCCTAAATTTACATCTTAAATTTTGTTTTTATATGTCCTAAAATGGCGACAATTTGCTAAATAGCCTAAAGGATATTTCGAGGGTCTTATAGTCTTAGTAGCTGTACTATGTATGTTATGGATTCTATCATACAGCAGAATATTTTTATTACTAACGCTGTATAGTAGTTTTTAAAACATCACAGATAATTGTCTTTAGAGATATGTATACAAGATGAAAAACCTTTGTCTTAGAAACAACACTTTTATCCCTTCTTCACTTTATCTCATTTAAATAATAATATTTTAAGATATAATCATTTAAATAATTTTGTTGTTTTATTTTATGCACAAGGATAAAAAAGTGGTTACTTCTTTCACTTCTTTTAAGACAGAGACTATATAAAGCCACAAAGACAATGTTGATAAATCGAAAAAATATTTTTTCATTTTTGTACCAACCTAAAACCATCGATTTAATCGAAATGATTGTATTTATTGTCAATAAATTCCTACCCCTTTGATTCAGTTAAATTCACAAACCATACCAAAAATATGACTACGTTTAGCAAATAAAGATTATATATAAATAATGTTAAAAAGTGGAGTAAAGAATTGAAAAATCTCTTTCATTGCCAAATTTATGACAGAATATTTTATCTCGCTCAGCAGTACAGTACCAGTACGAGCATGCTGTTTATTTTGTTATTGTGTTTAGTTGATAGGTAAATCCTGGCAAGCGCATACGCATGTATGTGTCGTTTTTTAGTACACGTAGGTGCGACAAAATCAAAAGAGTTAGCTATTTTATTGGATACATAAGTTAACTTATTGTGAAGTAATTTGACTGTGTTGTGTATCTTATACTGGTTTTATTTTACTTTTTAGGAAAATATGCCGTTTAAAATTTTGGAAACCATAGAGAAAGGAAAAAATTGCATTTTCATTCTACCAAGTTTGTGGGAATCAAAAGACGTTTTAAGATGGCCAAAAAAGCGATTATATGCTAATAAAATGTACAATTTGCAATTGTAGCTAAACCATTTAAAGCTACTTAAGATATATTTCTTTCTGTGGCCCAATTCTTTATTTGCTGTCAAAATAAATGGATTTTTTGAAAATTCGCTATTATCATCATTTGAACTACTTGTTCTGCTGCATGATAAATCATCATAATCAGGTGTCAAAAACTAAGTTACATTTTACATAAATGTGATCATTATTAACACTGTTTAATGTTTTTGTTACGGAACCCTCTTTGGTAGCCGTGGATGGGATTGGCGTTTGACTGTAGCTTGTCTGATTTATTAAAGTATTTCTATATTCTTCAGTATCACTATTATTTCGTTGATAATTTGTAATATTTAAATATTCCCTTTTAATCCTTCTTCTAACTGCACCAAATCTTTTTCTTTTTATACACATATTGATAACAAATTAATTTGTTCACTATAGCACAATATATTAAACACGCAATTACGCATTCAAAATGGCGATATTCTATCACTTATACAGACTTAATCTGTACTATAGCTGTTATTTATTTTTTTAGTTTTATATCACTCTCATAGACAGAAGTTATAAAACTACTGTATTTACAAGAGTGTACAATTACGCCATAATAAGAATAAGTTTTAGAAGGGAGTTCACATATACACCATTGTACAGAAATAATATTTGAATGATACTATTATAACACTTAAAGCTGTAATAAGCAAGTGACAGCATGCAAAAAACAACTTCTATACAGCTTTAATGATAAAATCAGATTGAAGTGTTACAAAATACTTAAACTTGTATAGTAGAGTTTACATATTCTGATTAAGAACCCTAAGCTCACTTCGATCCCATAATACAGACTTTATACAGCTTGAGCTGTATAATAACTCATAAACCACTCTTATAAGGGTACAATCTGTTTTCGACACTCTTATACGCTTCTAAAAGAACTCTAAGTTCTATATGGGCTGGTATATTGATGTTCATAACGCTTGGGTGCTGCTTGGGAGGTAACACATAAAAAACATACAGTTGAATTGAGTCACTCCTCCTTTTTGAAGTTGGTAGAAAAGCATAGATTTGTTTTTTTAATAGCCCTAATAAAAACAAATAATTTTAAATAATAAGTAAAAAAAGACTGCAAAGAACTGAAAAGAGTTAAATAATTTCACATTCTGAAGTCGGTGCTAAGACATAGTGTATAGAAGGATTAAAACACCGACTTCATAATGAAAAATTATTTTATATATTTTTTAAAGATTTTGAAGTCGGCTTTTACTTTTTCGTAAAATTTTTTTACCATTTTTGTGGGCTGCGGAATAACACAATGTCAACGTCGTCGTCGTCGTCTAAATAGTAACATTACAAACTTCACCCTCTATTCTGCTACCCTTAGGGGTGGAATTTTTTCTGTAAAATGTATATGGAATCACTATCGAAGTATAATTTAACCTACTATTTAATAAAAACAGAATCATCGTCAGTTCACAATTGATAAAGTTATCGCGTAATACACACATGCAGTCCAACTGTAAACCGCATTTTTAAGTTGATTTAAAAGGAAGTAGACCAATTAATCAAAATATCAACATTTATCTGGTATCCATGCTATTGAACAAAAGATTATGTGTCAGAAGGAAAAGATTTTAAATTGTGAAAATAAATATGCATGATCTATTCTTAGAAGTATGATTATTAATGATAAAATGCGGGCTAACAAGGCTATTTAGGCCGTCGATGGTAAACGAGATGCAACTGGCCGTGGTTCACAAACAGACCTTCATAAAATGTCGGACAAAATGATAAAATTAACACACAGCGAAATAACTTAAAAAAAAACTATTTAAAATATTGAAGCAATTTTAATATTTGGTTGATGTGGTAGGTCCAAATATAATATAATCAGCCAAATATTAAAACAAACTTTGTATTAAATATAAATAAATAAAATAATCACATTCTGATTCTGAGAGCTGAAGACCGAATGTGGCAGCATCGTTTCCGGGGCACCTGAGATTTTGAGTGTGATTGAGAGTTTCTATGGGCAGCTGTACACGTCATCGTTGGAGCCACACGCAAGTGTGAGTAACGATCCAAGAGCGAGTCTTATCCGACATTATTCCGATGATATCCCGGACGTCAGTCTGAGCGAGATTAGAATGGCTCTCCAGCACCTTAAAAACGGCAAGGCCCCAGGCCAGGATGAAATTACAGAGGAGCTTCTGAAAGCGGGTGGAAAACCGGTACTTGAAGTTCTTCAGAAGCTCTTTAATTCCGTCCTCCATGGTGGCATTACACCGGAGGCGTGGAGCAGAAGTGCGGTGGTCTTGTTCTTCAAGAAAGGCGACAACGCTCTCTTGAAGAACTACAGACCGATTTCCCTTCTGAGCCGCGTCTACGTGCTGTTTTCGAGAGTCATTACGAATCGTCTCGCGCGCAGACTTGACGACTTCCAGCCTCCCGAACAAGCCGGTTTCCGAAAAGGCTTTAGCACCATAGACCACATACATACCCTTCGGCAAATTGTACAGAAGTCCGAGGAGTACAATTTGCCACTATGTCTGGCGTATGTGGACTATGAGAAAGCCTTTGATTCCGTCGAAATTTGGGCGGTGCTGCATTCCCTTCAGCGATGCCAAATTGACTGTCGGTATATCGAAGTGTTGAAGTGCTTGTACAGTAAGGCTACGATGGCTATCCGAGTACAGAACCAGAGTACGAAACCTATCCAATTGCAGAGAGGTGTAAGACAGGGTGACGTCATATCCCCGAAACTCTTAACCGCTGCATTGGAAGATGTTTTCAAGCTTCTGGACTGGAAAGGATACGGTATCAACATCAATGGCGAGTACATCACTCACCTTCGATTTGCCGATGATATAGTCCTTATGGCAGAATCGCTGGAGGACCTAAGCACTATGCTCAATGACCTCAATAGTGTTTCCCAACGGATAGGTCCTAAGATGAACATGGACAAAACAAAGATCATGTTTAATGTCCATGTCACACCTATGCCGGTAGTTGTTGGGAACACTAAGCTCGAAGTTGTTGACGAGTATGTTTACCTGGGACAAATAGTCCGACTAGGTAAGTCCAACTTCGACCGAGAGGTCAATCGACGGATTCAAATCGGTTGGGCAGTGTTCGGGAAATTACGGCACATCTTCTCGTCAGGTATACCTCAAAACTTGAAAACGAGACTGTACACCCAGTGCGTGTTGCCAGTGATGACATACGGAACTGAGACGTGGTCCTTCACTGCTGGCCGTATGAGGAAGCTCAAGGTCGCTCAGCGAGCTATGGAGAGGGCTATGCTCGGAGTTTCTCTGCGTGATAAACTCAGAAATGAGGATATCCGCAGTAGAACCAGAGTGACCGACATAGCCCAACGGATTAGTAAGCTGAAGTGGCAATGAGCCGGCCATATAGCTCGAAGAACCGACAACCGATGGGGAAGAAAGGTTCTCGAGTGGCAGCCTCGTACCGGCAGGCGAAGTGTAGGGCGTCCCCCCACTAGATGGAGTGACGACCTGGTAAGATATGCAGGAAGTCGATGGATGCAGGTGGCTCAGGACCGTGCTTTGTGGCATTCTTTGGGGGAGGCCTATGTTCAGCAGTGGACTTGTGAAGGGCTGTAATGATGTAATGATGAAATAAAATAATAAAATACTCGTAGATGTTAGTATATGTATAAGAACTTATACTTCAGATTATATAAACATAAGCATGTAAGACGGGAACTACTGCTGACAAACTGTAATGCAGTTTGGCAGATGAAAATGTTAAAAGCGTTTATTGTATAATTGAAAGAATAATAAATAAAAACTATAGCAAGGCAAAAAATTAATATTTATACTTACTGGTGTTGAGTATTTTAATGAATGACAAGAAAAGTCTGCTTCTTCATCATCACTAGCCTATAAAAGTATGCGCTGGGCGTAGGTCTTCCTCATTGTAATTGTAGGAAACTTTTGTCTTATTTGTCACGCTTACCAGACTTTTCTACGTGGTAGGGCCATGCTGCTATATTAGTAGTATAGTTGTAACACGAATGTGTTTGCTCGTTCGGGGAAGGACCACGCTCTCACAGAATACCGAAGTAAAATAGCAGCTTAAAGCTGCTGTGTTTTGTATGGTGAGTGTAGAGAACCTTTTTACTGGAAACGAGGCATTCAATCTTAGTCCTCACGGGTGACAACGCATCTGCACTTTGATTCGTAATCGAACATAGATCTAGATTTCTATGGGTCACAGTAACCACTTACCATCAGCTGAACTGTGTGCTCGTTTGTCACCCTTATCCTATAAAAAAAGACGCAGTAGCAGACGTCTCGCATCTTACACGCTGTTGCCTGTTGTCGTCGGTATTTTACGTATAGCGTAGTCGACATGGTTCTACCGTTATTTATTGGAAGCCATATAATTTCTCACCTTTACGACACTAACGGTACGAAACTCAGTAATGGATTTTCTTACGCCGTCATAAAAGGGCAAGGAAGATAGACATTGAAAATTATTTAAAATTAAACATTTTGTAAAACAAAATTGATAAACAAATTTGTTATAACTCAAAAACTATTTATCAGACCTTGATCGAATTTATAAAAAACCACAACAGAAGCACCAGCTTTCAAATAAAATAAGAATCATCGAAATCGGTTCATCTAGAAAAGAGTTATGAATTAACACACATAAAAAAACATACTGTTGAATTGAGTACCAGCTCCTTTTTGGAGTCGGTAGAAAAGTATGTGGTTTCGTATCCGTCTGCCCAGTCAGGGTTCAACATCAACTTATTTGGTGACTAATTCTAATTTAGAGTTTTTGAGACATACGAGTCGGACGAAAAATGCTTAGCTATTAAGAATACTTTTTTACATATTATTATACCCTCGGTGTTGGAGTTATTCAAGTATTTAATCGGTTTTCATGATGAAATTACACCTAATGGACTATTTTTTCTATTTGAGTTAGAACAGTGGTGTGGTTGATAAAATTAAAATTAGGCACAAAGCTTCGAACCGAGCAAGTTATTTAGTTACTGGTTTTAAAACAACCACAGAGTAAAATTCAAGGTAAAAGAAGTTGCTGGAACAGTAGTTAGGTAGTTAGTTACAGCTAGTGGCTATTTAATCATTCATACTTACACAGACATCATTAAAAAGTAGCATCGGACTCGTCAATACATCCAGATTCATGAATGAATGAATGTAATTAAGAGATTGCCTTATGGAGGGGAGGGGGGAGGATATTTGCCATAGATGCTACACTTGGCAGGTGGAATGGCAACCGCAGTTTTTTATTTTCTAGTTATTTGTAGGAAGACGCTACTGCCCATCTACCATATTTGGGATTAGTGGATAAGTAAAACAATAATATTGAATCAATCTTAGAAAAGAAGTGCTGACAGCAAAGAATATAATATACGTATTCAATCAAATATATCAATCAAAGCATAACGGAAGGACTAATCATTTTCCATTGTATTGTTTCTTTTTGTAATTTACATGCTTTATACATAAGCATTACATTTTATGGGATACGATAAATTGTTTTTATCGTCTGTCCTTTTAAACGCAAATCACAAATTCATGGAAGTAATTGACATTTACGTTGTGGCATCCTGCAACATCAATACTAACAATACGCTATTACCTTTTGGAGAATTTATATTCCAGGAAAGAGACAAATGTGGCAGTGTTGTGGGAGAAATAATTTTTGTCCTTAGACTATTATGAGATCCTGGTAATAAAAAGTAAAAAAAAATATTAAAAAAAAAGATATGGCGGCACGCAGCCCGACGTAGACCACACAGACCACACCACAATATTTAAAAGGAATCATTGTGGTCGATATACATCTACTTATGGTGCAATTGCGTTGTCAGTAATGAGGTTATTAGAGAAAATTTATTTGAGGTTGTTTTCATTCGTGAGATCTTATTGCTGTCAACAATCTCTTTCAGACAATGCTACTACTCGCCTCACGGCTTCGAACGAGAATAATTTCCAACGTATTTGACTGGTCAACTAATTTTGTACTCTTGTCACTCCCTCGTCTTACTTGCCAGCCCTTTTTCTTAGCGTTCAGTTTCGACTTGCATAGACGGATAAAATTAAACAATGAACGCAGGAGGCCCAGGGCGATATTCTGTAGCCTTTGAACAACATAAACCATGTCCAGGCAATTGATGTATAGCAAATATTTAGTCACCATGTGGTGTCTACGTAAAACAATCCATAATGCTATTACGTGCATTGAATATCGTACGAGGCGAGTAACGACTGTCGAAAATAGAAAGATTTCATAGCTATCAATAGATATCTGTGGAGTATAACCATCGTTTACGCAAGACGACAGGACGTAAAGTAGATAGAGAGACTAGATACATAGATAAATCATTTATTTGTTTCTCCAATAACAAACGTAAATTCAATGACTAAACTAGGTACTATTTTATATAATAGGGTGACAAACGAGCACACAGTCCACCTGATGGTAAGTGGTTGCTGAGGCCCATATATATCTACATCTATCCTGTTTGCGACTTAAAATGCAGATGCGTTGTCAGCCTTGAGGACTAAGATGAAATGCCTCTTTTCCAGTAAAAAGGGTCTCCGCTTCTCTCCACTCACCATACGAAACACAGCAGCATTAAGCTGCTATTTTACGCTGATATTCTAACTTATACAAAAAATTACATACTAAATTAAGATCTAAAAATACATGTCTGTTGCAGTTTAACGAATGGGTCCCAAGCTCAGCGATTAATTTTTTTTTAGCTGAAAATCAGTGTCTTTGCTCCCAGAGCAAAGACACTGATTTTCAGCTATTACCCTCGAGATGACGAGAAGTAAATGAGCACAATAGTATAATGAGCGTAAGTATGTATAAACGAGCATTAAGCCCTACGACATGAATCTGGGTTCAATTTAGTAAAATTACTGAGGGGGTCGTGTAGTGTTTTACGTGGTAGAGCCATGCCACATATTAGTAGTATAGTTGTAACAGGAATAGATCTGCTCTGCAGAATATCAGCGTAAAGTGGCAGCTTGACACTGCTGTGTTTCGTATGGTGAGTGTAGAAAACCGGAGACCCTTTTCACTGGAAACGAGGCATTCCATCTTAGTCCTCACGGGTAACGACGCATCTGCATTTTGCTTCTTTATTGAGGATAAATGTAGATGTCTATGACTCACAGCAACCACTTCCCATCAGGTGGACTGTGTGCTCGTTTGTCACCCTATTCTATAAAAAAAGTGTGTAAGACCACGCACAAGTGAAAGCTAGGTATAGATAGATAGCCATTAGGAGTTAGCAGAAAAAAAATGTCATGGAAAATGGCACTTAGTGTTTGGGAATACCTTGGATTTGTCTATATAGAAGACATGTTTTGAATTAATTTTTACTAGTTACCAGCGACGGGGTGTAGCGTGAAAATCATACGTCCGGTACTACGATTGTCAACCGGCCGGTCAAGCGTAATGATTCATACAAGTGTTTCTTACAACGGGAGTGGCCCATGTAATTCGATGGAGTGTAATGCTCTGATAAAGAAGAACGTCTACCAGAATACGGAATAAAATCAAGGCAATATCTTAAACTTGAATCCCTCAAATAGAAAGTTATCAAAAATATAATATAAGCAATGATTGAGATTTTTTTGATTGAAAAAAAAAACATTAGATACAACTGTATGTTTCAATTAATAAATTGTGTTTACTGCCATTGAAATTTTTATTGTTATTGTATTTTATTAGAGAACTTGTGCAGAAATTATCGGGAATTCAAGTTTTGTTCACGCCAAAATTGGGAATCGTAACGCTGATGATAATAGCGCCAGGTAAACGAGCTCGAATTTCATATGACATAAAGTATGACTTAATATTCATCATTATTCGCGGTATTGTATTTTTGTAATGGAGATTAACATAACAGCAGTATTCAATTACCCGCAGACTGTGGTTTAAAAATTCATTTGTTCATTTATCTTCGCGCTAATAATATGCCTGCCATCGATGACTCACCTACATTACGTAATAGATAAACACACTCGTGTGGCGTCGAAGAGGCAACTGTGGGATACCCCAGAAAGATCACGTGGCTTACAATAGATGATGGACCATCTCCAACCATCTCTCTGACACCAAACGTAACGAACGGGCGACAGGGAATAACATCAAATTTACGAGACGTCTGATACTATCGCCAGTTTGCCTGCCAAACGTGGCGATTCAAGCAAATCCAGCAGTGTACCTTAGTATCATGGTACCCGTGATAACTTCATGGTGTGTACCATGACATTATACATGGTATTATAGTAGCGGTTGGCATTCCGGCATTTACGGCAGCCCTAGACTCGTTCGAAGCTTGTCAACTGTGCAAATATTAGAGTACCAACATAAAGACGGTATATTTTTTTAAGTAAAGAATACTAGTAATGGTATAAATAATAACTATGTCTGCTTGGACCAATCAAAGTCAGCTTAAATTGGTTGCGTTAGAAGTGATTCACGCAAGGTTCACGATAGTAGACGAATAGCAGATTCAAAACTATGACCTTTTAAATTTCCAGTCAGTAACACTTAACCATTAGACTTTCTTCTTTCTTTCATCAATCCGTAAAAATCTTGTGATTGACACGGGCCACTCCCGTTGTAAGTCTAATTCCCGGCTTGGCAGACGGATTGATGTGCGCAATACCGACGTAAATACTTTTGAGGCTGCTGCTCGTTGCTAGTCCAGTATTTTATGTCTGGCGACCCCCTATGAAAAATCTATGGGTGAGGCCTATGTTCAGCAGTGTACTTTTCATCAGCTGTAACTGTAACGGTCCTACGAGGCTTTATCGCCGGCTATCGGAAGTCATATGATTTGTTCACCTCCGGGGCACGAAACGGAATGATATATTACTATTATACCTTACTGCACCGTTACACCCTTCTGTCAGCTGTCACTTTACTTGTTTTATTCTACCTGTTACCGTTAAATAGCCGCTACAAGATCAGAGGTTAGATGGGATGCAGTTGCAGAGACACAAGAACAATATCAATTCATACCGTAATCCCTTCTAGATCCAAAATCCATCTATTTCTGGTATTTTCACAAAACGTGTGTCCAGTCCACAAATATGGTTGGATTTCGAAATCAGGTCCTACGATGCAAGGCAGGTAGGCAGTCTCAACATTAAACTATGCTACAGTATCGTATCTCTGGGCTACGCGGTCTGATAGTCAATGATCAGTAAGCACTCACTAACATACACATACATACCTATAAACACGAACACACGAACGCGCACACACAAGCACGATCTCACACAACACTTTTTAACTCACCTCGCAATTCATCTGTATACCTACACGTACAGGCGCCAATACATATATTGTTTTTAAGTGTGTGTAATAATAATACCTTATACGTATCGCTTAGTCTTTATATATAAAAATTACGTGTCACATTGTTTGTCCGCGATGAACTACTGAACTGATTTCAATGAAATTTTGCACACTGTGTGCGGTTTGGTCCTTGAGAGATAGGATAGTTTTTATCCCGATAAGTGACCCTCAATTTTTTATTGCTCATTTCAGGAATGTTTTTAGGAAAGAAAGTGGTCGTCGGAAAGAGCAGAACAACGTCTGCCTGGTCAGCTAGTAAAGTAATGAAAAACAAATTAAATGTAAGTGTGTGACACGCTATTCTGAGAAGTCAAAATTAAAGTCCAAATTCACGGTCCAAATAATTCTAATGAATGTCATATCACTTTCATTGCTGCGAGCTAATTATAAGAACTAAAATCAATATACGAGTCGGTACATTTAATTTTAAACGAATAGTTCTTCATAAATAACTTTTTGTTTTATGAATAGTCAATTGGATTTGAAAGTGTTACATTTATGATTCTGTTTAATTTAATTAAGATGCTCAACGTAAATTAACTCGGAAACAAAAAAATGTATCGCTTAGTACCAAATACATACAACGATAATCTCTATCGTCAATGGTAGACTTAATATAATATATTGACGGTAAAGATAATGTTAAGTATTTTTTAAACTAAGTATAATATGAAGATTTGGGGTTGAGATGGGTTTAAGGTCTTCCTAAAAAATGGTCCCAATTAATATTTATGGATGTTTTGGTAGTAGGTAGAATTAGTTAACAACCAATATATCTAAACTTTACAATGACGCACATTGACGATACGATACCTGCATCAAAAACCCGGAGGAAATTTTTATCCGAATTAAGTGCAGTTTACAAAAGCTCGTCCTACCGACGTCGTAGGCTGTACGGAATAACCCTAAATAAAGATGGTGTTTCACCAAATGACAACAATAACGAGTTTATATTATGCAATATATTTAATTTTTGACATAATAAATAAAATCATATTAGTCAAACATAAATGTTTAAATCTATGTTTGACTAATATGATTTTCTACCGTTCTAAATTGGAATTCCTCTCTAAAATATTTACCTTAAAGTACAAGCTTATAGTCCAAAAAGTTTCTTCACTGTCCTTATAGGTAGGGAGTTAATGAAAGACCTACTTAGGGTCTTTCATTATGCGTATCTCCTACTGGTAAAGAATAACTTGTTTTGATGATAAATCATTTAAATCCGAGTAAACTACATCGTTATTGTTGTTTACATTTATTATTTAAATGAAAGATATTAATAACTGTATAAATATTCCACTGTTACGAGATATTACTTTGTTTTCTTATTATGCGGGACAAATACTATCAGTGCGTGACGTGAATCAGCGGTCAATGTACCTGCCTGTTGGTAAAAGGTCCTGGGTTCAAAGTCAAACGATATTATAGCTCTGTATGTATCAAAGCCATATCTGTCACCATGTCTTAGATCGTTAATCCGAGCCCAGACAGGGTTACCATGCCTCTTTTTAAAATATTCTTTATTGGGTACTAAGAACAAACATTTAGCATACTATAACTTTAATAGAGGAATTAATTTTTAAGTAAAGCTTCTCTTACAATATCAATTAAATTCTTCTTCTCTGCTCAGCCTGGAGGGAGACTGGTAGAGAATGTCATGTTGCATTAAGTCCGCCTTTTTGTATTTGGAATGCAAATAAAGCATAAATTAATAGATTAATTAATTAATTTAAAAAAAGATGATAAATATTTATTAAAAATAGAATAATAATAATATTAAAGTTTAAAGCAGAGTACAGTTGAAAACTTAAACAAGACGCATTGATCATGAGCTGTGATGATAATTTTATATTAGCTTGTCCATTTTAGCTTGACCTGTATGGTCATGCTGATGTAAATCGTTATCGTAAATTTCGTAAAAAAATCTTAAACAAGACGCATTGATCATGAACTGTGATGTCCTAGTAGAATACATGGTCATAATTATGAAACTAAAATATTAAAATCGGTTCTCCACACATCCACAAAATTTCAGATTATTCAGACGTCCGGAAGTGGGTGAAAACTGATTTATAAAATGCCATTACATTCATTAATACATCATACAGGTCAAGCAAAAAAGTGTAAAAATGGATTCAAAGAAGGAAAATAAAATTATGGGATTATGACATGATAATTACGTAATAGTTATTAATTTTGCTTACGTGAATGCCATTGAATGAAACTATTTTTTTTTTTTTGGGATTTTATCGCGTTTAATTTATTTTCATACCGTTGTGTACTTTTACTGACTTTAGGTCACTTATAGTCGCGGTTAATATGACATCAGGTCGTTAAACACTTTAGTCTCCCTTTGACCATCGCTCCAAAATATAAGGAATATGTTAATTAAGCGTTATAAAATAAAATAATAGTTTAATTTTAATTTAAAAATATTGCATGGTACTAGACACGTCATGTCCGTTAGCCGGGTTGGGATCGATTAATGTGTCGTCACTTAGATTTTTTAAAATAACCATTAATATTCATTTATTTCATCAATTTTTCCATTTCACAAAAAAAAATTAAAAATTCATATATGGGGTTATTTTTCAAAGAGTAGCTTTTTAAACTTCAGTTCAAATATATAAATAATGATATACCGTTATGAAGAAGCAGTTTTGAAAATACGAGTAATAAGGCATCTAATTTTATTTGTAATTATCTCAAATTGAATACGATTTATGGGGCAACGACGTTTTTGCCTACCGTTGGACCCTTACGAATGAATGTGTGCGTGCGCAGTAAAGTCAGTTAAAATAATGCATTACCATTCATTTTGAATTTAAACGATAAAAAAGGACAGAATTTTTTAATAATTTTTTTTTTCATTATTTGCATTTATTACTTATTCTGAACCTTCTGTGCAAATTTGGCCGATTATTGCAAAATAATTATATTCACTTACTGGCCTGGCCCTACTCTCTATCCCTTTGTGAAGTTTCATCATAACCGATTCAGCCAATCCGAATATATATAATAGCCCGGAAAGACAGACAGACTGACAAAAATATTTACAAATGTGAGGCATTAAGCTTAATCATTCCTATCTTTGGGATAACAGTATGAAGCCGTGCAGTATGAATTTCAAAAATGTCTATCCTTCCACTTATTAATTACAGCCATTCAAAAAGTCACCTACTGAACATATTCTGGATATATAGTGCATGTAAATAGTATGCTTAATGTTATAAAAAAAATGTAGATCGTATTTTTATGCTGACGATACATGCATATTATATAGCGATACGAACCAGATCAAAATAAGTACAGAAAGTAATGCAAAACGACTTCGACAATGTAGTTTGTTGGGCCCATGACAATAGGATAATAATAATCAATATAGATAAAACAAAATGTATGTCTATTCTATCTCCCTATATTAAAAATAAATTTATTGCCATAAAAATAATAGGACACACATACGAATGCCTGCATCAAAATAAAATTAATTGTAAATGTCCTAACCTCCAAACTGTGTCTTCCTATAAATACTTAGGAGTAAATGTAGATAGTCATTTTGGATGGAACATTCATGTAGATTCAGTATGTAACAAATTAAGATCAATTTACTGTAAATTACAAAATGTTATGTTTATAATACTCAGAAATATTATGTACGTACTTTACGCATTAGTTGATGCAGTAATATCTTACGGGTTGGGCGCGTATGGTCTCACATTTCCTGTTCACCTAAATAAAATTAAATATTAGCAAATGAGAATTCTAAAATTGTTAGTAGATGAAAAAACCATAAACTCAATTAATAAAGATTATAATAAACTCTTTAAAATATGTGGTATTCTGCCTATAGAAATAAAAGTCAAAATGTCTATCTTAATTGAACAATACGAGTATAGAAATATTGATTATAAACAGGAAAGAGAGTATACGTACCAAAGACGACTAGCTAGAACACCTAAGCTTTATGTTCCAAATGTCATTTTTTTTAATTTAAAACGTGAAAGACGATGGATAACCCCCGTATTATTAATCAGCTACCTCATAATTTAATAAAGAATATAAAAAGTAAAAATAACTTAAAAAATACTCTGAGAAAGCATTACTTGTCTCTATGGCCATAGTCGTATGTCGGTTAAGAATTTCAATATGCTTTGTTTAATTTCTTGTAATTTTTTTTTTACTTTGTAGGTAGTTAATAAGTTTTATTTATTGTATTTTTTTTTCCTTTTTGTGTTCTTTATAAAACTAATACATGAACGTGTATCCACGAGAACTGCTGCCGACAAACTGTGTTCACAGTTTGGCAGATTGTGATTGTATGTATTATAACTTAGAATTGGAAGTAAATAAAGAAAAAAGGCCACTTCCATTGCCATACTTGCCGTGATCCGAAGCTGGCGGGCAACTGCAGTTTTTTTTATTATTTCAAGGTGTTATGAGGAAAATGAAACTGTCCATCTCCTGTTTGTGTTTATATGGATAATATGGGATACTGGATGTATTTGTAAGCAATAATAAATCTGAAGCATTTTTATTCAGTTATACACATCTCACTAAAACCAATTCTTTGTAAATAACTTATCAGAAATTTTAATCGCGTATGTAAATTCGATTATTGACTCTTTTGTAGACTTCGACCTTTGAAGACTTCGATACGTAAAAGCAACACATTTATGCATATGTTATAATATCTCTATTTGCTTTTCCCACGTCCATGGCTTTTCCTCCTAATACTAAACAACTAACAAGGTCTAATGTAAATTTATTAGGCAAATGACTTAAAAATGTATCGCGTGTAAGCTTGTTAGTCATATTTTGCCCTTCACTTTAGTGGTTTTACAAATATTACAGATTTTAGCAGCTAAGAAACTAAGATAGGACTTAGCTGCGTCCTCGGAAATAGAAAAGTTATTTACATGAATTAGAGAGGTGGTTCTTAAACTTTTTGAAGACAGAATCCTTTTTAAACAATACATACAAATATTTTACTAAACGTAGGAATGATATTATATGGTTGTCCGTATGTTTGCAGTTCATTATTACTTTCACTTTTGTAGATTTGTCATGCTGCGTATCGTCGTGTTTGTGACAAAAATGTATGTGCTTTGGGTCTATTTTTATTTCGATGCAACCCTTACAGAAGCCTTGCAGAACGCCCCTGTGCTCCGCGGAGTACACCTAGAATATGTCTGAATTAGAACCGTGGTATTTCAGGACAGTACAAAGTTTGCGAATGTGCCAGCTTGATTACCGTCGAACCCACTGGAGTGCAATTTTATATGCTGATTTTAAGTAATTAGAACTGAAATATTTCGAGAACGTGTGAAATCTGCCATCGCACATTGGAGGAGTACGGTGGACTCGTCGCTACTTTGAAACTTCCAAATAAATCAGGAAAACATGGACCAAGCAGTTACATCTGCAATATTTAGGGTGTTATTTTACTAGAAGAAACTAAGAATTAAGAAAAGTCTAGGACTAAGGACACTACCCTGTGGTACACCAAAAGTAACAAGGACATCAGGACTGTCGGATTAATAATGACATAATATGTAAATTCTTCGTGTATTGGATATGTAATTTTTAGTAGACGATTAGATTTTTAACGAACACTAATAGTCTGTATCCTTCCAAGCAGTAGGGGAACAAAGTATAAATGTTAAATATCTTTGGCATGTCTTCGAATATTAGGCATATTCCAATACACATATAAAATTATTTCTCTGATCAATATTGTGAGCATTAATTTAAATTTATATTTCTATAATATTGATAACTAGTTTTTCCAACCCTGGTGAATTGTATTTTACGACTGCTTCGTATAAGGTTTTTACTAAAATGAGCTACAATAGTTACCGTTATTTAAAAACTTTACCTAGTAAAACTTCCACATTATTAGGAAAAGCAAGCATATTATAAGTACAAAACAATACAAACAATTTAACAAAACAATGTAAATATTATTGTTTACAAAGACGTGTAAACACGTGACATACAACTTATGAGAAACTATGACTGAAGAATTATGTTCATATTTTTCAAAATAAATTGTAGGGGTATCGAAACCACATGAGTAAAATCTAAACTTATATAAAGTATACATTACTATACGCTGTACGCTGAAATAGTAACAAAATAGTTTTTTTTTTTATCGAGTTAACCGCAGCGTGCTTTAAACATGGCCGTCGAACGCCGGCGCCGCTCAGTACACTCGCAACCGGCGACGGCGGCACGCGTTAACTCGTTCAAAAATAAAATACAGAACTTGAATAAAACCAAACATAATATTCATGAGTGTTGTAGTGTATAATTTAGAAGCTGCTACTTCAATATTTAAAGGTGCTAAAAACCTGATAAAAAGAGCCGGAGTGTGATTTGGATACGTTCACGTGTATGCTAATCAGCCGGCACTACGGCGCATTCGAAATTTGTATTGGTGAAGGTCCGTTTTAACAGATTGGCGGAATTGGCGTTAAGTAGGCTTTCCCCTGAGCCTGTATTTCGGGTGAGTGAAACCTAAAAGGAACCTATCGTAGTTTATTTTTAAACTGAAGTAGGCGGGAGATGCGTTCGGTAACTATTTTTGGCTCTCGGCCCGTTCACACTTACATATATGATTCTAATCCCATTCTCGAGTTTCAGATATATTGCGGTGTGAAAGCCTAACGTATCTTAACAGTTTGCATGATAAATTGTAAAAATTTAAGTAATATACACTCGTGGTCCACAAAATTATGATAAACTAACTACAACCCTTATCAACACAAAACCTTTTGAAATGTAGAAAATGTTATATTTTGTTATTCTTATAAGTGAATCATTTAGTTTTATTTCCACGATATTTTTAAAAAGATACTTGTTAACGAATATTAAGACAAAATATGCAAATATTATGGTCACCCTAGTTGAACACTATTACTAACTAATAGTTCACAAAAAGTAAGGTAAAACTCACCTATATCATAATTTACGTATTTTAATAATCTTGATTTGAAGTAACTTTGGCAAACTATAAAGGCTTGAAAGATTCAAATGAAAAATATAAAGAAGAATAAAATTATAAATTGTTTAGTAATACTCGAATATCAACATTTAGGCTGTCCAGATACTCTTATGTAAATGCGAATGCCAATGAACTGTTTTAATGAGCAAACAACACAAACAAAAATTATATGTGGCTACTCGTTTAATCAAATTAAGATAAGTAGGTACCTAATGTTTCTTTCCGGCATGATCCAGGATAGTTTATGCTCATTATCTTCTGTACTAAAATATTACTCTTTGATATCCGATAGAAGGCAAAGTCCATTACAAGAAAAGAATAATTGACAAACAAATTCAAGAGCGGTATGAAAGGATGAATGAGAACCCAATTTGTAGTCCGTGAGAAAGTTCTCTAAAACCTCTCTTTATAAGGAAGCGTCCATTTGAACATACAATTTAGTTACGCATTTAGTGGCAAAAATGTGTACCTAACTAAATTATGTATTAGCAACATAATTTAATTAACAATAAATGTATTTTTTCCCTAAAGAAAACTTTGGGCATCGAAAGTGAAATCAATTCGCTCATTGACTGGAATATTTTGCGTAAACATAAATAATATCGAAGTTCATTTTTCGTATAATTTTTATTATAATACGAAATTCTACAAATGTTTAAAGTTAAAATTAGCAAATCCTTTAACTTTATTTAACGAATATGTACCTATGTAAAGTATTAAAAATATCGCGAAAAATTGTTGTACAGAAATAATATAATTTTTGTTAAAAAATTAAAATGCCATCAAAAACATAACTTGTAAAAAAGCCAAGTCTCGCAACTCAGTTCTACCGTAAAAAGTTGTGAGATCCATGTAATACCAAGTCGGTTAATTTATTCAGTTCCTACTTAAGGCTACTTCTGTCTTAAGTTATTACGTAATTAGCTAACCTAACAACATCTTATAGTAACTAAAGGTTGGAGAGACTTCTTTTTAAAATACGTCTTTTGGCGCATTCTTAGGAAAACCCTTATCATGTGGATTCAAAGGATAATAAAATGAATAAGTAATAAAAATAATAATTATATTGTAGTAGATGGTAGTTATAGGAACAATTTTCATACAAAACCTCCCGTAGAGGCAAATTTCTGAAAGACTTTTCTTTCAGAAATATCCAACAGCCATGAATACCATATCTAGTGCAGTTTTTGCTGAAAATTAAAATGAATTAATCGAAAGAAATTAAATAGACGTTTCTATAATATGATGGTATTTCTTACTAGAAAATATTTCTTTCAGCCGAATTTTAAACATAACATCAATACTATAATCTATAGTAATCCTGAACCACAGATAAAGTGTTTTTTGTTATGTCGCGATTTCAAATATCTAGATACAAAAGAGTTATGAAAACGATGTAAAGTCACGTGTATATATATTTCGAAACATTTGCTTCAAATCATTTTTTTTTTTTCAACTATTTTAGCTAACATTAAGATATATTAAATTAAAAAAAAAATCAATTGAAAAAATTGTATTGTGAAATGCCAGCAAAGTTTAATTTGAATAGAAAAAAAAAATTAATAAAATATAAAATGAAGTTGAGTTAGCGCTTCTTAAATGTTAAACGAATAATAATGGGAATCGTCAACTCTAAACGATTAAATAATAGTCCGCACCTTTAGTGCGACCTTCAAAGAGTTCGTTTTTGTTTTTACTGTAAAATAATAAATTCTTCGTCTGTGTAATCTGTTGTTTTAATTTGCTTCTCAAGTTCATTTAAAGACTTATTCTTGATGCTTCGCGATAACATTACGAGTATCAGTAAGAACAAATTTAAATCGTCGTTCTAAGTGAAACGAATCAAACGCTGTTTTGCTTGACCTTATCCACTTCTTATTCATCTACTAGCTGAGCCCGCGACTTCATTCGCATAGAATCTTTGATCTACGGCAAAGAGATTTAAATATATAGGTATACTACTACTTAAATGTCTTTGATCTACGGCAATGTCAAAGGTTTGAAACTAAACTACTTGCTAATTGTCACATCTATAGTAAATCATCCCCACAGTGACAGAGGCCCATGTCTTGCAGTAGACTTTTACGGCTCTTATGATGATGAAAATGGAAAATAGATAATTCTTTTGACAAGTTTTAGTCATAAAGTCAAGTGACAATTATACTATATCGTAACAGGAGTCGTATCGTAAAAAGGAGTAGGCTCTTTTCTTGAAGGTCCCTAAGTCGTATCGGTCCGGAAAAATCGCTGATGGTAATCGATTCCACAAGAAAGTCGTGTGAGGAAGAAAACATCTTCTAAATCGCACAGTGGTGGAAAGCCAATCATTCAGATGGTGTGGATGGTATCGGGAGTTCCGCCGCGATGTGCGTTCGTGAAATTTGGCGGCTGGGATTAATCCGAACAAGCAACACATTTCTATGGGCTACAGCAACCACTTACCTGATGGTAAGTGGTTGCTGTGGCCCATAGACATCTACATTTATCTTCGTTTGCGAATTAAAATTCAGATGCGTTTTCAGCCGTGAGGATTAAGATAGAATGCCTCTTTTCCGGTAAAAATGGTATCCGGTTCTCTACACTTACCATACGAAACAGCTGTTGAGCTGCTATTTTATGCTAGTATTCTGTGAGAGCGTGGTCCTACCCCGGTCGAACCGACCCATTCGTGCTACAACTATACTACTAATATAGCTGCAGCATGGCTCTACCACGTATAGCTATATAGTTCTAATATACAAATAATAAGTGTTAATTAACTGACCCCCTTCAAACTTTAGATCATTGCAAGGCTATCGGTGTTTCATTTTATGCGTATTTTTGAGATAAAACACCCCGTCATCAACATGAGCAGCTAAGTTAAGCGCTCGTCGTAAATTTTACAGTACACGAGCAAAATACGGATCCATGGCGCAGTGAGTTTCGGCGCTGAGGACCGCAGGTTCTATTACCGTACGGAACAAGTATTTGTATCGCCTAGAAATAATTGTTCCGGGTCTGGATGTTTGTCCTTAAGCAATTAAACTGCCTCCACGATTTAGGAGAAAATCCTAGTGTGGGGGTATACTCAAAGAGACGCCTAATCATAAAAAAAAACTTTAAAAAATCAGTACTTTAGACGTGATACGTTCGTAAACATACATAAAGGCAGACAATTGTTTCATATGGTGAGTGTAATAAATCGGAAACTCTTTTTACTGGAAACGAGGCATTCCATTTTAGTTATCAGGATGCCCCTCCTCCACCATCTGCATTTTGATTCTTAATCGAGGACAGATGTAGGTATGTCTATGAGCCACTGCATCCACTTACCATCACTGTGTGCACGTTTGTCATAAAAATATACAATGTACATTTTTATTATATGTATAGATTTAGAGTTGTATTTAAAGTTGTTAAAGTTTTAGTTTTGTAAAAAACGACATTCCTACTTCTTTAGAAAATTCTTTATCAAAACGGCCATGTGCGTAAATGTATGGAATTTCCCTCTCTTTTAAAGTCAAATCTTTCTATTTTCCTGTATAAAGCTTTTTATTTTTTCCTTTTATATATACTTCAAACTAAATTAATACCTAATATTCTTTGATTGAATTGGTTTTCTTCGCAAAAGTTGCCTGGAATTAATTACTTTCAGTGAGACAAGTAAAATAAACCGCATGTTGTACTTATATTTGTAAGTACTTCCTCATTCATTTGTTTTACAAGAAAAATTAAAATAATATTTATATAATGAATTAATAAACATTTATGCAAAAATTTTCCTCTTACATGGATTCACCGTGTCATGCAATCCTCGGCCGCGACCCCGATCGACGTACACAAATGTATCAAGGAAAATGCGATGTCAAAGACCTCTTGAAATTCAATAAGCGCAGAGAAAGTAAATTCTTCTGTTGGGATGTTAAATGTTACAATGTTTTATTTATTCAGTCGGTCTGGTCTTACTTTGCTTTAAGAATAATTTAAGATTAAAATAAACGTGACCCATCCACGCTTATCTCTTGTCTACGACATTGCAACAGACTTTATACGAGGGCGACACTGAAAGTTTTTAGAACTGGCCACTTGTAAACGATATAATAAAAAAATAAGTTCAAATTTTGAAAATGGAACTCTTTGCCAATGTTATTGTGTATGTATTTTATTAATTTGTCATTTGTTTACGATTTGGCGGCAAATTGAAATGTCAGCATGAATTTAACGCAAGAAATTTTTTAATTATTTTATGACATTCGATGTCATTTAAGTCAACAAGAAAGTTATGATAAACTTCGGTTGGCCTTTCACGATGAAGCCCCGTCTTGTGCCACTGTTTACAACTGGTTTAATGGTTTAAACGTGGTCGCAGTAATCTCACCAATGATCTGCGTGAGGGACGGCCTTCTGCGGCGACGACTGAAAATTACACCAGTGTTGTGTGTTGGCTGACAAATAAGTGACTTATCAGCAGATTCGGACAAGCTTAGGCACGGTGAGTCAAGTGCACAAAATCCTCCATGAACATTTAGCGATCAGGAAGCTTTGTGCCCGGTGGATACCTCATAATTTGACAGAAGCCCAAAAACTCCGTCGTGTTGATTGGTGTCGTGAAATGGTTCAAAGATTTAACAGAGGTGACTTGAATGCTGTGTTCGACATATTTACGGGTGACGAAAGCTGGATTTATTGTTATGATCCTGAAACTAAGAGACAATCTGCTGTCTGGGTGTTTCCTTCCGAGGAGTTGCCAACTAAAGTTAAGAGAGGTCGAAGCGTGGGAAAAAAGATGGTGGCCTCGTTCTTCGGAAGGACAGGTCATTACGTAACAATTGTTTTAGAGGACCGATAAACAGTTACTGCAGAGTGGTACACTAAGAATTGTTTGCCACGTGTCTTAGAAAAAGTTTAGGAGAAACGACCTCGCAGTAGGATCCTCCTTCACCACGACAACGCTCAGTCGCACACCGCCAAGCAAACAATCGACTACTTGGCGACGTCAGACGTGGAATTACTGGGTCACCCGCCCTATAGCCTCGACCGCACCTTGCTATTTTCATTTATTTCCGAAAATAAAAGAAAAACTTCGAGGAAAATGTTTTATGGACGCTGAGAAAGCAGTGGCTGCGTTTCAAAATGCCGTCGAAGAGACCCCTAAGGACGAGTGGGCAAAGTGCTTTTCTCAGTGGTTCCAACGAATGCAGCGATGTATTGATGTAAATGGACATTATTTTGAAAAGATTTATAACTCAATGAATAAAACTAATAACTTAGTTCGTATCAAGCTTAGTTCACAGCATGAATTTATTCAGAATATACATATATAATATGTGTGTGCGTGTGAGAGCGTGCGCGTGTGTGTGAGCGCGCGCGTCTGTGTGTGTGTGTGTGTGCTTGCGTGCGTGCGTGCGTGCGTGTGTTATAGGATAATCTCCTATATAAAAATTACACATGAAAGATTTTATCGCATTTACATTGACTTATCCTTAAACTCTATGTTAAAGTGATCAATGATGAAGAGATCAGTTTTGTATTCACGTAAATATAAGATATTTTAATCTATTAGCATAATTATATATTTTTAAACTAGCTGTTCCCCGCGACTTCGCCCGCGTGTTGTTTGGGGTGTTAATTTTTTTGCGCGGAACCCTAATTCTTTTTCAAAAATAAAAGTAGCCTAAGTTACTCCTTAAGACATCAGCTATCTGCCAGTGAAAATCCCGTCAAAATCAGTTCAGCCGTTTCGGAGATTAGCCGGAACAAACAGATAAACAGACAGACAGACAGACAAAAACTTTCAAAATTGTATTTTTGTTTATAGTACTGTATATAATTTCATATGTATTTAGTAAAAAGCTGTAATTTTGACATTACAAACAGACACTTCAATTTTATTTATTTGTATTCATTTATTTGTATAGATAATCCAATTTTTTTTTACTAAAGCTACATTTGATTTGCGAAGTACCAATAATAGAAAACTATAATCATAAACAAATACAACTTTTTCTTCACGAAATGAATGAATGAAGAGTTTGACTTCGCAGATGAAATGTTATCAGTTATCAGTGTTTTTCTTACCATTCTGTATAATATGACTGACTACAGTTGTCAGTCACCTCACTTAAAATATTATGCGACCATCTGTTAAGATTCGATAAACTAGTTTCTAGCGAACGTGTACTTTTACGTGTACACAAATGCACACAAAACTTCTATTTTGCGACTTGTTAATGTCGTCTTATTTGTCATTTTGTAAAATACGATATTTCTATAAAGCAAATTATAATATTTTGTGTGACAGACACGGGTGACACATAAATTAGTTTAGATACTTAGATTGCATTTATTAACAATAACCATTATGATTGTTATAATCTGCCAGCGAAAAATCACATGAAATATCTAATATTACCACCGTTTTTTTAATATAGGACAGGGAGAGGGTTCAGTAGAGCAAACCAGCATGCGGCTCACCTGATGGTAATTGATTACCGCCGCCACAGATGTAATCTGTGACCGCCGCCCATGAACAAGTGCAACATCAGGGAAATTGCAGATGCGTTGCCGGCATATTAAAAAGGAGTACGCTCTTTTTTTAAAGGTATCTAAGTCGTATCGGTCCGGAAAAATCTCAGGTGGTAGTCGATTCCACAATGAAGTTGTGCAAGGAAGAAAACTTTTATTAAATCGTACAGTGGTGGACCGCCAGTCATCCAGATGGTATGTATGGTATCGTGAGTTTTGTCGCGATGTGTGATGGTGAAACTGTGCGGCTGGAATTAGTCCGAACAATTCCTCAGAGCATTCCCCGTGGTAAATACGATAAAGTACGTAAAGAGATGCAACATCAATGCCAGTGAGTCATGCCGATCGGAACGAGTCCCTGGATGCGATCAAATCGAAGGAGCTGGCACTGGGGAGCCCCATCCCAGAGATGGGAACAGTATTTCATGTGCGGCCGAACCTGCGCCTTGTAAACTTGCAGGCGGTGTGCCGGCATGAAATATGTCCCGCTCTGCTGAGCACCCCAAGCTTTTTATATTTAAATGAATTTCATATTGGAATTAAAATCTTATAAATATTATAATTATAATTAAACTAGTCTATCCTAATGATCGACCAGTTGATTATAATATTTATAACTTTTGCTGTATTAATTATATTTTAATTGTCTTCATTCATAGTATAGTCATTTATTTTCTGCTCTTAGAGTTTAGTAAAATCCTCTAGAATTTTCTTATTATACACTTTTTATGACGTACAAACCTAATTGTGTCAGGTATATCAACTAGTCACTGAATTACCGCTTACCGCTCGTTTAGATATTTTATGTCTGGCATAGATAAGATGGTAAAATCGCCTCCTATCGGAGGTCATAAGATTTTTAGTGTATTTCCCGTAATTGCCTTTAACAACACTAATGGAACAAAATGGCGTGATTATTCTCTAACGTATCGACCACACAAGGGTCCACCTACATTTGTTATATTGTAATACAGTTGTATATTAAACGGCTACAATCTAACTTTTTTAAGTCGTGATGTCGTTATCAACGCCGATTGTGATGCGACCTATTGAGATAATGTAGAGTTTTTAAGTGTTTACTAAGGAATTACATTTCGGTTACTCAATAGCGAAGTATTTAGGGTTTTGTTAAAAAATGTACTGTAAAATTCAATAAACATGACTTAAATTAACGAGTGCTACAATTAATGTGAATTTTCGTAATTTCAACAAACTATAATTAGCAACATATTACTAATATGTATAATATACTATAAACCTATGGTCGTGTATGTAACATGCCTTTATTGTAATATCTAAATAGGTTTCAGTTCAGAATGTGAATGTTGTTTCTACAACTTAAATTTTACAATAACCAGTAGATACGTTTTACAGTTGTCTTGATGACAAAAAATTATTCATGCGATCGCATTTAATTAATTGCAGGACTGTCCCACAGAATCTACGCCGGTTTGTTACTTATTATAATTACGTAATACAAATCTGTAATAAATTTATAACTTATTATGAATTCTCCAAAAAAACTCGTAAATATTTTCTTCCCACGGACACAAAAAAACACGTGGCTATAAGAGATAGTTTCTTTGCTGTTCCCACATTAAAGCGATATTTTACATCTTGACATGAGATATTCCATAGAAAAGCCAACTTTTCAGAAGGGATATCCATTCAACAATTTCTCGGAAGTTCCGACCCTAAAAGTGTGATCGAAAAAACTTACCGCTTTACGTTTGGCGCCAACATTAGAAGGGTGTGTGTGAATGGTTCATTCAATTTATGGTTATGTTACAACAAAAATATTTACAATCAGGTATTGTTGTTTTCTGACTTTGTTTGAAACACAATTTTGAAGATATCTTTGAAATATTAAAAACATGATGGAACTGGTGATGTATCCGAAGATGCGTTAAATTGGTAACATAGATTTTGTTTCATCTAGTAATCTAAAAAAATATTCCTCGAATTTCTTTGCTCGTAGTGTCTTTTCAATATACTAAAATGATAAGTGGAAATGTCGCAGTAAACACAACGTTCCCTCTGTCGCAACTTACAACAGTTACAATTACAACACTTTTAGTAACAATATACATTTGAATTCTTAAATCTAATTAACATCAAACGTGCAACTTATATTACTAATATATAATATGTTGTTTGTACCTAACCGATTACCCATTTTTGAAAACTTTTAATTGACTTACCTTGTGACTTATATGTACAATGTAGTGTTAAAAATTAATAGCTGGTAGTTTTCCTGTTACAAATAAATAAATATTACGACACCACTACTCAATCTATACATTATTTTTATTTTTACATACAGGTAGAAGTAGAACTATATAGTATTTAAGAATATCATTATAATAATATAATTCAATAATATAATGTTATTTAATCTAAAAGCTAAAATCTAAAAGCAATAACGTGTCGATACATTTTATACACAAATAAAGATACAATGTATTTAAGAATATTATTGAATATTAATAAAATATTTATAATCTAGCTAAAATCGATATCACGTCAATTTACAATACTCACTGTATCCGTAATACACCAGAAGAAATATAGGTAGCTTGAAACAATTTTCAAACAAGGCCACAAAAATCTTAAAAAGAAACAAGTCTTCATAGTTGACCCCGATCATAAGATCGTGTTAGAAGAACATAAGATGCATAATCTTAGTAAAAAATAAGTTCAGCTCGGGCAACTTTTAACAAATTTAGAAAATTATTTTGTAAATGGAAAACATTTGTTTTGAAAATTTTTCATCAGGGATGTTTTATGTTGTTAGTTTTTAGATTAATTTGCATTTTAAACTTTAAGCGTTAACAACACAGACAGATTCTATTTGACTTCACAAGCACACATAACATTATAAAGTCGATAATTATGCGCATTCGTTAACTTGTCACAATTTTTGATATTTTCAGAACAAGTAAATGTGATTTTAATACACCTGCATTTATCAACCTCATTCTAAAAACCCTTCGATACAACATATATATTAATAAATGACATACATACTACCTAATATTTAAAAAGCAACATTATAATACATATGATAAAAAACACATCGGAGACATTTTGATAAGCTGTCAATATCGGTCAGTCAATTCAATGAGATTTGAACAAGTTCTAATTAAAAAACAAACTGAAGATTTTGTCCCCTCAATGACAAACATAAGTTAAAAACTGGAATCGTCCAAATATTATACAAACTTAATTGTACGACCGAATCAATGATTACACGGCACCTGTTCAAATGTCAGGTGACTGGCGACAGTGGAAAATTTTACTGCGCTTAAAACCTGCTTGTAACGAACTTAACGCACTTACCGTTTATGGAGATTGATTTCATTGATGCATATTTTTATAAACCGGAGCGTAAGCATAACAGTAGTCCGTAGAGGTGGCACGCAGCTGCATTTTAATTTCTAATAGAGGATGATATATGTGTATTTGGGCCACTGTATCACTTTGACCGTCAGGTGGACTGTGTATTCGTTTGTAAACCTTACTTCTACAAAAATGTGATTTTTGAAATTATACATTACAAAAAAAAAATGTAATAATTTGTTGGGGTTCTAATTTTGCTGGTTTTTTCAATGAAGCAAAAATTAAATTATCATCAGACAAATGAAGCAATGAAAGTTATATTTAGGTTAACACATGTCTTACATTTTTTTCCTTTAACTATATTATATTTTATCATAAATAAATAATCTTTAATACTTCACAATAACTTACAGAATACCAGCGTAAAATGGCAACTTGACACTGCTGTGTTTCGTATGGTGAGTGTAAAGAACCGGAGACCCTTTTTACTGAAAAAGAGGCATTCCATCTTAGTCCTCACGGGTAAAGACGCATCTGCATTTTGATTCCTTATTGAGGATAAATGTAGATGTCTATGGTTCACAGCAACCACTTACCATCAGGTGAACTGTGTGCTCGTTTGTTACCCTTATGCTATAATTTTTTTTTATTAGGATCCAAAGTTTTATAATCCGAAGTAAATATATTTTTAAAAGATTAATTTACAGTACCTGCGCGACCGAGATTACATGGCGTGGCGTTAGAGAAAAATAACTCAAATGTAATTAATGAATGAAATCTTTCTAGATCAACTTGGAACACAAAACTCTAAATACTAAATTTCATGCAAATCGTTAAAGCCGTTTTCGGGGAACCAAATACTTTCTATCACAAATATATTAGAATTATTCACTTAAATTATATATATATAAAAGTCCACTGTTAAACACAGGTCTCACTCATTGTCCAACATTACAACCCTTTACAAGTTCACAACTAAAAAGAGGCACAGACAACAGACGGGAATGCCATAAAGCACGTCTTACCAGGTCACAGGTACCATATAGTGGTACCGTCCTACACCGCGCTTGTGAGTACGAGGCTACCACTCCAGAATCTTTCCTCCCTATAGGTTTTCGTGGGGCCATAAGGCCTACACATGTCTCTTCCGTTGGGATATCGGTTACTCTCGTTCAGCTGTGGTTAATGCGACTTTTCATTGATGGGATGGAAATGAAACAGAAAATCCATGTCAGACACACAGGTTTTTATTACGTGGTAGAGCCATGCTGCAATTATATGATATAGTTGTAGCACGAATGGGTCGGATCGACCGGGGAATGACCACGCTCTCACAGAATACCAGCGTAGAATAGCAGCAGAGACCCATTCCATCTTAGTCCTCACGGGTGACAACACATCTGCATTTTGATTCGTAATCGAGGATAGATGTAGGTGTCTATGGGCCACAGCAACCACTTACCATCATATGGACTGTGTGCCCGCTTGTTACCCTTATCCAATAAAAAAAACACAGCTATTCTTGCAGTATTTTTTAAATACCGACCACGTGGTAAATTACGGGCTAAGCGTACATCGTAAATTTCACACTACATTAACAATCTAGGTCGATCCTTGCCGATACCGATGAAATTAATAATTGCAATTGCTCAGCACTGAAAGAAGACATCGTAAGAAAATCTGCATGTATGAGGATTAAAAATATTACGAAGACAATATGAAATTAGCCAAGACGTGTAAAGGTTCATGGAAAACAAACACATAGAGTTTCATTTAAAAATTTCTGAGGTGCCGGCACCATACGTTATTCTATGTAATTAAAATTCGAGTGCGCTGCCCCTGTGCTATCACGTTTCAAATTATTTATATCACAAGACCATTAAGAAAGCTGCTATATACTTTTTTGAAAGCAAACCATTTAAATCTATTGATTGCTGGCAGTTAAGGAAACAACTCTTATATAGATTAATTGAATATCGCAAGATATTTATAGGTTTATAATCACACGTTGAGACTCGTACGGATATTATGCAAGTTGTGGAAAGCCAGTGCTACCACATTCCACGCCTAACGTTTCCACGTAAACTGATTTCAATTCTATAGTAGAATTTTTACATAATTAATTCATATTTATCAATATTTTCCTATTTATATAGATCTGAATCGGACTTTCTAATACGGATATAGGAAAGTTCTCTTCGTCTGATATCTTCTATTAGATGATTTAATTAGATCCAAAAAAAGAGCCTCATCTTAATAAACGCTAAAATTTGAATTACCTATTCTTTCTATAAAATTTGTTTATTTATTTAGTTGTTGTTCCCCGCGACTTCGCACGCGCGTAATTTATTACGATTGGATTTAATGGGTTTTAATTTTTTTGCGCGGAACCCTAATTCTTTTTCTAAAATAAAAGAAGCCTAAGTTACTTCTTATAACATTAGCTATCTGCCAGTGAAAGTCCGGTCAAAATCGGTCCAGCCGTTTCGGAGATTAGCCGGAACAAACAGACAGACAGACAAAAATTTTAAAAAACGTGTTTTTGTTATAAATACTACATATGCTTTCATATGCATACAGTAAAAAGCTGTTATTTCGACATTACAAACAGACACTTCAATTTTATTTATTTGTATAGATATTTTCTTTCTACATATTCGTTAAATTCCATCCACAATGCCATAAAGCAGGTTCCTGAGCCACCTGCATCCATCGACTTTCTGTATGTCTCCAGGTCGTCACTTTATCTAGTGGGGGCCGCTGCACACTTACCGGTACAAGGCTGCCACTCGAGAACCTTTCTTCCCCAACGGTTGTCAATTCTTCGAGCTATATGGCCGGCCCATTGCCACTTCAGCTTACTAATCCGTGGGGCTATGTCGTTCTACTGCGGATATCCTCATTCCTAAGTTTACCACGCAGAGAAACCCCGAGCATAGCCCCCTCCATAGCTCGCTGAGCGACCTTGAACTTCCTCATACGGCCATTTTACATTTGTAATCATGTTTACTAAACAGCGCAATAAGAATATTATAATATTAAAAATCTTATGCAATACCTAGAATTTTGATGTTTATGAGTAAACATTCTTAATAGGACAACGTTTTATATTTTATTGACCAGCGTGATTTAATGTAGTCTAAGAGTTAGATTCAAAACAAGATAATATATAAAATAAAGTTTTTTTTTAGTTTTAATTATTAACAACTGCGGAGAACGTAATACGGTGTAACGAATATAAGCTCTAAATACAGAGGCATTTTCGTCTTAACCTTCTAGTATTTGTCATAAGGTAGCCTTAGAGTTCGTAGCACTTTAATTATTACAAGTACGTTTTTTACCAGTGGCTGAAATTCGACCGTACGTAATTCATTACATTTTTAAGTTTGTTTATTGAAAAAATAACAATTCAAAATAATAAAAAACTGCGCTTGCCAACCCGCCTGCCAAGCAAAATCCTATATATATAGCAAAATCGCGCATGCCAATGCAAAGAAATCTCCCATATGGGGAAAGAAAATCACAGAATCTAGATCAAGTGGTTCGGGTGAAGATTGTGTAATTTTGTTTTCTGTGGTCGAGTTATTAATAAATTTTATATTCACACTGTAAAAAGTCGTGAGTGAATTCGGAATCAAATTCATCGCGCAATAAAATAAGGGCAGTTACAGTATATTCATATATTTTTATTTCATTAAAGAAAACAGCCTAAAGTTAAATATTAAAGCATAACATCGAAAGTGTGAGACACTATGTTGTTAATTCCTAATCTATAAAACCTGAACTTGACACACCAGTGTCCTGAGTGACATAGAACTTGAAAATTTACATAATATTATGCGATATAAACATAATATTCACCGTATGATCACACAGTTACTACTAAAGCGGTCTCGTAAACTGTTTGTTTCGCTAGTGTTTAAGTGTGAACGAAAATTATATTTCATAACAGGATACGAAGTAACAGGCAAGATAATTTTTATTAGTTATTTATTAGTCTTCATGATTCTAGACTAAATACTTTTGTGGCAGAAAAATGAGTTCGCGTAATCGATACAGCTTTCTTTCTTTCTTTTTTTAAAAAAACGTTACCCCCACACTAGGATTTTCTCCTGTGTCGTGGAGGCAGTTTACAAACATAAATTGCACAAGGACAAACATCCAGACCCGGAACAATTATTTGTAGGCCATACAAATACTTGTTCCGTGCGGGGTTCGAACCCGCGGCCCCCAGCGCAACAACTGATTGCTAAGCCACTGCGCCACGGAGCATAACCATTTTTTTTCGTTTGTTTTAACTTTTACTGGGTCTCAGCGATTAATTATTTTATTTACCCCGTCGGTTATATATTTATCAAAATCTAACGATATACTCTCGTCATCGTTATCACCTTGAACTTTCTTCATACGACCGCCAGTGAAGGACCACGTCTCAGATCCAAACGTTTTCGCTGGCAACGCACAGGTTGTACACTCTTGTTAGCTCATATTACTTATATCATCAGGTTCACTGACTAGTGTATATGTATGTTTTAAGGCTTCACTATAGACCATGTCGTAGAATAAAAATAATCTACCTGAGCATTTTGTAATAACTGTAATAAAAACTTTGCGAAAAAGATAATAGCATTAACCCACGGTTAAATTCGTCTCATATTGTATTGTCATACAGAAGTATAAGTTAAGGAGAAACTATAAACCATTTTTTTTTGCGCCCGAAGCAATTGGAAAAGGGCTACCCTTTATGTAGGGAGGCGGAAATGCATTACGCATACCACGACAGCCGGTCTATCGTGGTTATGAGGGACTCACTGCCTACCGGGGAAACCTAAGTGATACCCTCTAAAACCGCCTTTGGGGACTGGCAACCAGCTGTTTAAAGCTTCTTATGCCGTATCGGAAGCGACCCTCTTTTGGGAAAAGAGGGCGCAGGACTATAAACCATCTTCTTAGTCAGAGTATGACGTGTTCAGAAGATATTTTACGATAAGACGATTTTCTAAAAAACGAAAGTATAACGAGCCTAAAGCCACAAAGAATAGTTATACATTATTTAATCTGTGCTAAAGCTTTGTTGTGGCCTCAGTAGCATTACACTGTATAATATATTAAAGAAAAAAACTGACTCAAAACAAATAGAGGACTTAAATATTGCATTAAAATAGGGTTAGTTATATTTTTGTATAATATTAGCGTGACAAGCAACTGGTGGACCTCAACCAACATCAAAAAATAAAGACCGCCTGTGATCATACTGGCTCTTTTTTTCAACCGGAACAGTAATAGTGTGTTGTATCACTTGTTTACCTGACATATCATACAAAATTGTAATTTCCCGTCTATTCCAGAAATATTGTACATCCCCGTGTCTCAGGCATTTTTGAAGAACGACATGACAAGGACTAGAAATTGCACATATCAGTGTTAGTAACCAAAAGCTAGAAAAATATAATTTTCTTGTGTATAGGATAGGTCATTTCAATGTGTCTACTTATCATTGGTCCTAAGAACCAGTTGCACTAAGCAGTGTACAGGAATATTCGTTTAAATTTTCAGACTACCTAATATTTAATGAATATTTTTTAAATTGTTGCGTACAAATTGGATGGGCCTGAAGTAAAATAAATGGGAAAATTTTTAATAGGTTGACCCCTGAGTTGCTACATACTACATAATATTAAAGTTAATGACTAAAAATATCCGTATCTTTATATCAATACAAATTATGAATGTTAATAACGTCAACACATTTTCTTAACTTCTAGAATTACGTAACACGTTGACGCTAATGAATTGTTGATATTACAAATCCAGGAGTGACGAAGGCCGCGGGCCGTCCTCCACGCTCTCGGGCCGCCATTTTTCGACCACTGACAAGATAAGGGCGGCGCCTGATAACGCTTGCTCCCGGGTTCATGCGTTATCTAAAGTGAATAGCATCGAGATAGGGCACGGCCTGCATGACGGGCAACGGCATGGAAATGTCGACTTGTGTTTATTTATTATAATGTTTTGAACTCTTGACCTTGCATGGAATTTTTTTGAATGCAATTATTCATTACTTACAAACTTGCTTCTAAAGTTAAAGTTATATTTACTTAAACATGTAATGTCCATTCATTTCATCCATTCTAGTCTATAAAAGTCCACTGCAGGCCTTCCCATAGATTGCCTCAAAGAGGGATTTTTCCATAGTTTCCATGTTTGGCAAGTGAGTTGGCAACCGCAGTTTTTTATAATCTTGAGTTGTTATCAGAAAGATGCTGCTCCTCATCTCCTGGTTTGTTTACCTCTCGATACGGGATGATATGGGGTAGTGGATTTCGAAAATTAAAACTTTTAATTTCACCGTTACACGTTACATTCATTTTTTTAAATCGGTTTTTATCATTATTTTTTATTTTACATAGGCTTTAAATGAAGGTTCTCATTTAAATTTAAAGAAAAAGATAGGGAATACATTTTTTTTATTTAACTGTGGCGGCGCTGTCGTCGCCCCACAAGCGAAACACATCGAAGCCTAAATCGCGCTAACAAAGTTCCGAAGTTAAAGCAGTATAATATATAGAATAGCTCCGAACTACCACTTGGAGCGTTGGCGGCTCCCCGGGCAGAACACCTTGCCCGGCTGGAGATCATCCCGTCTTCCCTTTTCCTTCCACCCGCCACAGTGGTGACCCCGACGTGATATTGAACACGCAACCAACAACCTTCGGAAACTACAACTTCAAATCTTCGTCATCATCCTTAAGTACCCCATTCATTCGCTCCTGAGCAGATATTGTCTGCAGTCTTCACATTCTGCAAGCCATCTAGCTTAACAAAGGTTCATCGCAGCACTGGAATAATAATGCTTCCTGTTCCTTCAAGCTACTCTCTGCGCTACAGTGTTCGGCACGGCTCTGAGCCTTACTGCTCGCCTCTGCTTCACGGCACTCTCACAGATTACTTGCCTTCTTCTCGACTCACCGCAGACTACAAGGCAACCCCTGGCACTTGCTCCGGCTCATCGTCCTCACCGGCATCACTTGCAAGTGCGTAGTACGGCATGCATTACACAACGGCTGGTGGAAGGAAAAGGGGAGATCTCCCCTTTTCCTTCCACCCGCCACATAACCATTGAAATATCTCTTACTTTACTCTTTGGAAGCCTCGAGGATAAGATAAATATATTAAAGCACATTATTATTTATTAACTATGGAATGCTCGCGACATATTATTACCCTGCTGAATGACAGTTCAACGTGAGGTCGAAGAAACGGTTTGTCACTTGTTCCTTGGAATATTTAGTATTATTAATCATTTAATTAATACAAATTTTGTATATTGTTTCATTATATACTGTATCAAACTTTTTTTCCTTTTTGGGATAGGTTAAAATAAATACTTTATATTTTTGTATACCAAGTTATTAAAACATATTCAAAGACCTCAGGTAACCCCCAGCAAGTGTCACCCAACTTATTCTTTAATAAATAAAGCAGTCAACGTTGATCTCTCTATAGAGTAAAAGAATTTACGACGCGGCTATAAACATAAATATATTATGTATAATGACATCGAATTATGATAATGATAACAATCAACCATGGCGCCAACTTCTTGTTATACTCATATTGATATCCATCCTGCAATTTTCATCTGATGCGCAAACCGACAGACAGACACAGATGAAAATCCTAAACATCCCCCCAAACATCATTTTCAAAAAAATATGAACACATTTACATTAAGTGAGCTATTAATAATAATAAAATAGGGTGTATACAATTTTAGAACCTTTTTGTTGTGGTTGAATCACTTCATTTTAATTCACTTTTATTAATTTTAGTTCCTAAACTCTTATGCACTGACTCATCCAACATTTATCTTTCAAGAAAATACATAGTATACTTATATAATATGTAACAAATTTTTTTGTAATATCAACTTATATGATTAAATAGGTTAACGAATGTCAAATGCTTGTCAATAGGCAGCTAATTTAAACAATTATTATAATCACGAATTAACTGGATTTTTCTAGAAATATTGATATCCATTATTGGCCAAATGTTAACGAAATGAAATTGTTAAAAGATATGAAAAACAATATACCTATTTTACAATAATTGATCAAAATAATTAAACAGGAGTAAAATATAAGAACTTAATTATAAACATAGTAACTTCATAATATGTTAACGTTGAGTAATATTTAAGTGTCCAATTAAGGTTTACTTTTGTTAAAATTTTTAAGATATATTCAAAACAAAAAATTTTAAATTTGAAAATTAAAACTGAGGAACCTAACGATTTTCTCCCAGTTGTTCGATGGCAGCAGATGTACCGTAGCAGAACAGGCGAAGAAGTCTAACAACAGTAACCCGAGTCGGTCTGATAGATAAAAAGAAACTATTTATTTAATACTTTGTCGTTTTTAACAGAATAAAATTTAGATGAAGCTTTTTAAATTTCTGGTTTCTTTCTGTTTGTCAAAGTTTCTTAAAGTTTTTATTATAGATTATTCTGTATATTATATAGATTTGTCACACTTATGAGTGACACACAGTCCACCTGATGGTAAGTGGATGCAGTGACCCAAACACCTACATTTATAATCCTTTGCGAATCAAAATGCGGATGTGCTGTCACTCCTGAGGAATAATATCGAAGACCTCGTTTCTAGTCAAAAATAAAAAGGACCCCGGTTCTCTACAATCAGCATACGAAACACAGTAGCATTAAGCTGCTATTTTAAGTCGGTATTCTGTGAAAGCGTGGTCATACCCTGGTCGAGACGACCCATTTGTGCTCAACCATAATAGATCTGCCATGTTAAAATTAAATGTTATTTTCTATAATAAATAACTTATAAGTGAAATATGCATTCAACGTTTAAATTATATAATTTACTAGCTGACCCTTGCCCACTTTGCTGGGCGTCAAACATTTTAACTTGTGGTTCATAGTATTGAGTGTTTAGGATATATTTTCGGAATTGATTGACAAGTATTATTATTTCAATTTAAAAAATATTATTAATCACAATCAAATATAGCATATGTCACTCAGGGATTATGTAGCTTTCTACTGGTGAGAGAATTTTGTTAATAAAATCGGTTCAGTAGTTCCAGAGATTACTTCCTACAAACAAACTCACAAACTTACAAACTTCACCTCTTTATAATATTAGTATAGATAAGCGTGAATAATACTTATGAATACATATAAATTATAGTTTAATATCTTCTATTGAACACGATCTTATCGAACCATAACAATAGCGTCACTTGCGTCATATGTTCACGCGATACCCTTTGAGCTTTTTGTCAGTACAATTATGTTTGTATATCAATAATAAATTAGAGCATTCAACAAACAACATAAACATCTTTACATAAATATTTCAGACACGAAGTAGTTTCATTATATTTTAAGGAAACAACAGTGGTGAAAGACATGTCTGTGGGTACCATATCAAAGCGCAAGTCTTCTTCCATTAATAAAGTATACCACCATTAGATCAAATCGTTAACCATTGGTTAAATCCAACTTCAAATCACACAATCCAAGTTCCATGTACTTATTACTTTTTATTTAATGATTTCTTATATTTACTTATTTTAATTCCCGACGTTTCGAGTGCTTTACAGCAACCCATGGTCACGGAGTGATGGGGGGGGGGGGGGAACTGAGATATTGACGATTGACGTCCCTATCTCATAGTTAGCCCGGCTACCTTCCAAAAGAGAAGATGGATGAGTGCTGCCATCTGCTTGGGATCCTATAATTAACAGAACATAGTTTTATTCAATTACTTGTCATTATTCAAGGAGATACGAAACAGTAGGTATTAGAATACTCTAGAATAGATTAGAATAAATTTTGTTTAATATAGAATAATTATGTTAATACTTATTGAAACACATTTTTTTTTCATTTATGCTACTGGTTCGGAAAATACCTCAGTCAGATATAATTTTTTAAGTATATAATTAAACTTTACAATAATTTTGTAAAGCTTTCTATATAAATTCACTATGCAACGAGATATTGAATGTTTTGGTAAATGATTTCAGAATTTTTACCTTATTTTTTTGGTTCTTGCGTTTAAGCTATATTGATCATAAAATATTCCACACATGATACCTATCGTTATCATTAATTTTATTATAGTTAAATTAAAGTAAACAGACATTTTACTTTTTTCAAACGTTTTGATTTTGTTCTTCAGATTGATAAATATTGATTATAAAATATACCTTACCTTTAAGTCTACAGGCGTATGTAAAATAACCAGACGCGACGGGCATCAGTGATTTGCATCAGTTAACGTGAATATACGCGAGCTTATAGCTTACTAAATATTAAACTAAATATATAGTTCTATAAACTCGTCAGTTTTCTAAATAATCTTTATAAAACTGAAGTGACAAACAAATTGACAGCCCACATAGTAAGTGTCTACTGCAGTGCATGGACACTTGCAGCAAACTTCAAACACAGAAAACTACAGGTGCATTGTCACCTTTGAGGTCTAAGATGAAGTGCCTCACATCCTGTAAATATTGCACTATACCCTGGGAAACAGCTGTGCAAGCACTAATATTTTACTGCAGGAATGGGTAAGACGATGGTGCCAGACGGACAGCTATGCAGAAAAGGTGAAAAAAACGTGGTCGTGATACACTCTGTTGAAACGAAGTTCCTTTCATAGTATATTATTATTGATAAACGTGTTATATTATTAATTAAAAAATACAAATAAATGAATTACTAGCGTCTATGAAAATGAAGCGTCTTTTAAAATAATATTTATTTCATGGCAAGATAAGAAAAAGTACGAGGGAGATGGATATTATTCCATTTCGCTCGCACTATAGAAAGGGGATCGTGACGGAAAAATCTTACACTTTTTCTCGCCTAGCCCCCATCCGTCAAATTCCTAATAAAACTAAGTTACTGTGTATATACGTCACATTGTTGGGCACAGACCTCATCTCATTTCTGACAGGGTTTTAGGGCAAGGAAAAGCCTGCCGCGTTGCCCCAATGCGTGTAGGTGGATTTCACATGAAGTTGAAATATTTCTTTTTAATTTCTCAGACATAGGTACAGGATTCCTCACTCACAACATTTCTTATCAAGATATCTTACACCTAAAAAATAAAATCAAATAAATAAAATAGTAATTAACATTCAGAACTGCAAAAGTTAAGTGTATTCTAAAAGTATGCAAGGCAATGCAGGGACGCTTCGACCGCTTTTATCACTCCTTATCAATGCAATAATGTTTTTGATTTACTCTCATAATATTTATTATTCATTTCAAGTCAGGTCAAGCGGTTATCGATCCATATAATGCCAAAAATAATAATAATATTTGTACCTATTGCTTCAAGAACTGACTCTTCTATCTCTTTGGCCATTAAATCGGACAGGCTCGCATAATTTTCCGTTACCATTACAGCCTATTAAAAGTCCACCGCTGGACATTGACACCCACATAGATTCATAGAGGGATATTAGCTATAGTTGCCACGCTTGGCAACCGCAGTTTATTTTTTATTTTTAGTTGTTATTGGGAAGGTTTATTATAAGGTATTGTACGTGGTAGAGATAATATAGTTGTAGCACGAATGGGTCGACTCGACCGAGGAAGGACCACGCTCTCACAGAATACCAGCGTAAATTAACAGCTTAATGCTGCTGTGTTTCGTATGGTGAGTGTTGAGAACCGGAGACCCATTTTTTATTATTATTACAATTTAACGAGGTAAATATTTAGAAAAAACAATTATGTAGTTATTTAAAAATATTTTAGCGTCAAGTTTTTAAGTTACAATAAATATATGTCAAAAATTTAATTAATTAGGTAATAGATTATATATAAATGTATAGTATCTAAAAAAATTAAAAAATGTCAAAAAAATTAAATAAATATTAAATGTTTAAAAAAAAATTAATAAGCTTTTCTATATTTCACCATTATTTTACATTTCTTTATAATTCATATATTCGTCTAACTCTTTGTTTTTATAGGTTAGACGAATATATGAATTATTGTTATGCCGTTGACGTTATGACGATGATGACCGATACCACTGTCGATGCTTTATACACTAGCCGTGCTTACATTTCTCGGGAACACCTCGCCGAGTGCCGGAACGAACTTGTATCTGAAATCCAGCTTGTTAAACAAAGTCTCAAATTGGGGACGACTAAACCTAGTCCAGTTAACTCCTAAAGATAGCTTTGCACGTTTACCGCAAAAAAAAAAACCTTATGTCGTGTCTCCTCGATTTCAAGGCACTCCCCCTCGATACCTCAGCCAGCATCGGAATCCTTGGCTTCGACAGCTTCAATTTCGTAGTCACTTGGAAGGGAAGGCTAAACTGCCTTAAAAAAAAGCTAGGTGTGCTCAGTGGATCTAGACAGTATTTCATGCCGGACCACCGCTTGCAGCTTTACAAAGCGTAGGTTCGGCCTCATTAGGAATACTGTTCTCACCTCTGGGCCGGGGCACCTCAGTATCGGCTCCTTTCACTTGACCGTATCCAACGAAAAGTGACCCCGATTCCGATCGGCTTGGTCAACTAGCCTTGCGAAGAGACATTGCATTTCTATGCATCTTTTACCTCATATACCACGGGGAGTGGTCAGAGGAATTGGTCGGATTAATTCCAGAATTTCACCATCGTACACTACGACAGAACTCAAAATTCCATCCTCATTATCACGCTAGCTGACGGTTCACTACTGTGCGATTTACGCAGAATTTTCTGCTTCACGCGACCAAACTGTGGTATTTACTGTCACCAGCGGTTTTTCCCGGACCGATACGATAAACTTATGCCAATAAGGGATATGTTATATCTATCTAAAACAACATGCGAGAAATTTATCAAATTAATTGCATCAAGCAAGCACTGCATCAAATGCGTGAAACGGAAATATAATTGATGACAGTTACGTGGAATGAAATATTAGAACGTCTGCAAGTGACTAGTGCGTCACTACAATCGTCTAGTATAGACCTTAATACAAAATACCCTTTATGAATCATTTCATCGATATGTCCAAACAATGCGTTCCACAATTTCAGATATTGAAGCAAAAGCCAAAGATCTGACGAGCTGTCATGAATATCAACAGACTTCAAGACGACGCAAGCGAAACACAAATTACGACCATTCTAGCGGTTCTAGTACACTTGACGAATTTGTTGAAAAAGAAATACCTGGTGAATAGTTTGAAATTGAGGTGTTTGTTGTCATTATTGATAACTTATTATCTGTTCTAGACGTGAATGCATGAAAGCATACCAAAATCTAACTAGTCATTTTGGAATATTTCGACACTTAAAATCTATTACAGCATAAGAGATTTTGAAAGAAACTCTAATTATGGTCAGTACGTATGCAATTGGTTTGGAAAACAGTATAGACGGCGACTTAGTGCAGTTTGCCGAGCTGCTCAAAACGTATGTGGCTGGTGCGATTGACAGTACTAAAAACGAATCTCTGGAAATTCAATATTATAAATTCCTAAAGTTCATTAGAATCATGTTTCCCCAATTTAGAAACTGCTTTGCGTATTTATTGTCTCTTATGATCAATAACTGCAGTGCCGAACGTTCATTTTCGATATAATGTTTCTTAATTTATAAAAAGTAAATTAAGGAACACTATGAGTCAAGAACCCCATAATTCTCTCTGATGAATATAGAATATGATTTGCTTAGAAGAATTGATACGGATAGTATTATTTTTAAATTTGCCCACATGAAATCTAGAAAAGTTACTTTGTAAACGATTAAAAAGAAAAAGAGAAACAGATGAATAAAAAACATTTACATAATTTAAAGTACACCATTGATACAATATAACATTACCTATTCCTAAAAATATTTTTAATAAATATAAACTTTAAAATGTGTACTTAAAAGATTTACAATAATATTTGTGTAGTATCGTCAGTTTTAAATTGTTAGTTTCTTATCAAAATCATTCTAAATTGCCAAATCTCATCTCTGGCTATTTGTACTTATCAGAGTCTAACAGGACCTATTAGTAATCTACTTTACTATTAAACATCAACAAAATTGAAACCTATAGATGGCAAATAAACGTATTAAGTATTGAAATGTATTTTACCACTTTATACTTAAGAACCCATAGTAGATCAAGAGCCCCTCGATAGAATTTGCTACGGGCCAAGCGCTTGCTTAATTCGGCACTGATGTGCGTCATATTATGTGATGATAGCATTGTTTTTGCGTCATATTATTTAATCAGATGTAAATACGTAATTTCGTATGTTATTGCGCGTTTGAACCATTAATATGTTTGAATGTTTGTATATAGTTTTTTTTTCGTCAACAACGTGGAATTAATGATAGCAATATTTGGTAACACAGGTATTAGCTTGAAATTCTAGCTCTAATGAAAATTTGTTCCAAAAAGCAGTTCTTGTTTTACGGGTCTGTTGTGATGTGGTCGAGGCTCTGACGCATTTTAGACTACATTACATTATGATAATACTAGGTATGTCCACCTTCGACCGACAGGTCAATCGACGGATCGGAACGGACCAACTCGGCTAGACAGCGTTCGGGAGATCACAATACATTTGTTGTCATGTAAACCTCAAAACTTTAAAACAAGAGTGAACAATTAGTGCGTGTTGCCAGTGATGACATATGGATCTGAGAGGACTATGCTCGGAGTTTTTTTTGCATAATAAAATCTATAACTATGATATCCGCAACAAAACCACAGTAACCGACATAGCCCAACGGATTAATAATATGAAGTGGCAATGGACGGGCCGTATAGCTCGAAAAACCGACAACAGATGAGGAGGAAAGGATCTCAAATAGCTGTAGAAAAGAGTTCGTACCGTTATTGGATGCTGCATCATATAGAATGAATAGATTATTTTAAATTATATACCCACTTTAATTATTATGATATGTAGTTGAAATTTGTAATAGGGTCACCGTAAAGATATCTATCGCTAAATAAAAATTGGGTAATGCTGGTTATCATTTATATATAAAAGAAAATTAATTTTCCATGAAAAAAAAATGTAATTATCGGCAACATTATGTTATGAATTAAAATTTAAACTAAGTACTTGTAAGTTTATATTTTTCATTACTAAGCAAGATCCCACCTTGTGTTAAATAATGATAAGATCCCAGATGCTAATCTAGATAAAAGTTTAAGAAGAAGTTTTTAAGAACTTTGAATTAAGTGATTTATTATCTATTTATATACACAAATTTAAGTAATTTTCTTCTTGTAAGTTCGATCTGTGGAGATGAGGGCCCAGGTATCAATTAAGTTTTTGTTTCAGTTTAATATTATAATATCTCAAAAGACTTTCAAAGATATGATTTTTGTTTTAAATTCACGCAGTTGCCAGCACACAAGGTCATTTACATAATATATTGTTATGTAAGGTAATTTAAAATTAAATCACGTGATTAAATCATAAAATTCTAAGCAGGCTTGTATAAATTTTTCTTTGTCTAACAAAACTACGAGCCGTTTAAAATGTTATTATTCTAATATATTCGCCTCAAAAAGATATCAAGACGTTGAACTCGTTAGTTGAAGATATTTACATAATTTGAGTTAGTAGGTACATATATATCTACTCATTTCGTTAATGGAAACTTTACCAGTAGAAAATTTTGTGAGGTATGATCAAGAAATTAAACATTAGTCGAACATATATCTATATGTTGACGGATCAGGCTACCGTAATATATTTTAAAATTATTAATTATCAATAAATATTATCGCAAGCAATTGCCATTACAAATTAAGATACTCGTATAGGAGGCAAAACGTTACCTAGTGACTTAATATGAGGTTCGAACCTGTGACGTCCGACGTCACATCTAGAAGCTATGTATATATGAACACGTCTTCATATGCTTCAGTTGCCACTTGCTATTAGCTCGTTTATCACATAAGTTATAACAAAAAACAATAACCATGGATCAAAATTGGGTGAAGGATTCTCTGAACCCTCTATCACGTGGTAAAATCAATTACAGCAACGTAAATAACCGATAACTTCGTTTCAGATAGTGAAACATGGTGGTGCGAGTGGCAACGGATGAACGGCCGTTCGAGACGCCGTCCTCGGACGAGAGTGGTCTAGGCAGAAGCGACTCTCCCAGTGATGACAGTGAACCTGAAGCGGCGTTGGTAAGTCTTGTGTTTCTTTCCGTAATAAAACTTTCTTTTTTACCTAATGAATACCTAAGCATTAAGAATTTGCAAATATGAAGGTATTTATTTAGTAGTTCATTGTTATCACTATTTTTAAGTATTTTTATCGAACATGTTTCAGTTACCTAGGACTCGTTTATTTCTTGTCAACTTTTAAATTTTAATAAATATAGGCTGTAAAAACTTATTTTAATCAAAATAAAATATAGCAAGTATAATTCGAATCGGTTCAGTAGTTCCAGCGATTGCCTCCTACATGTATACAAGCAAATTAGGGGGCGTTCAAGTATTACGTAACGCAATTTTTGCAGATTTTTGACCCTCCCACCCCCCTATGTAACGCGCCGTAACGTTTACCTGGACCCCCCCTCCCCCTCCATAAACGTTACGTAACACCCTAGTGACCATTTTTACCTAAAAGTCACAATTATGTTGCGCAAAGTACCGGAAAGTCGCTAAAATAACTTTGTTATTGTTTTAATCGCGTTTGCGGTAATCTATACATACAAACAAATAAAATTTAAGTGTCTGTTTGTAATGTCAAAATTACAGCTTTTTACTAAATACATTTGAAAGTATATACGGTACTAATAGCAAAAATACAATTTAAAAAGTTTTTGTTTGTCTGTCGGTCTGTCTGTCTGTCCGTTTGTCTGTCTGTCCGTCTGTCTGTCTGTTTGTTCCGGCTAATCTCCGAAACAGCTGGACCGATTTTGACGGAATTTTCACTGGCTGATGTCACGAGGAGTAACTTAGGCTAATTTTATTTTATACAAAATAATTAGGGTACCGCGCAAAAAAATTAAAACCCCAAATAACACCCAATAAAAGGGTTCCGCGCAGAAAAATCAAATAAACTATCACACATAATGTAATAAACATTTGCTTAAGTTTAAAATATGTTAAAATGGGCTCAAATTCTTTTATACGTGGTAGAGCCATGCTGCAGCTATATTAGTAGTATAGTTGTAGTACGAATGGGTCGGCTCGACCGGGGAAGGACCACGCTCTCACAGAATACCAGCGTAAAATAGCAGCTTAACACTGCTGTGTTTCGTATGGTGAGTGTAGAGAACCGGAGACCCTTTTTACTGGAAAAGAGGCATTCCATCGTAGTCCATCGGGTGACAACGCATCTGCATTTTGAGTCTTAATTGAGGATAGATGTAGATATCTATGGGTCACACTAATCACTTACCCTCAGGTGGACTCTGTGCTCGTTTGTCACCCTAACCTATAAAAAAAAATTCGTCCTAATAAACTTTTACTACTAAGTTTACATTCAACTAGCTGTTCCCCGCGACTTTGCTCGCGTGTTAGGGTTTTTAAGTTATTGCGCGGAACCCTAATTATATTTCTAAAATAAAAGTAGCCTAAGTTACTCCTTATGAAATCAGCTATCTGCCAGTGAAAGTCCCGTCAAAATCGGTCCAGCCGTTTCGGAGATTAGCCGGAACAAACAGACAGATAAAAGTTTTAAAAATTGTATTTTAGTTATAAGTACCGTATTTACTTTCATACGCATTTAGTAAAAAACTAATTTTGACATTACAAACAGACACTTCAATTTATTTGTATAGATTACGCCGTTTTTCTGACTTGGCCCTTTCCTTACATACATTTTTGACTTAATCCACCAATGTTCTTCTCATGCATTCTACTGTTTTAGCTTTTATTTTACTAATAAATTCTTAAAATAAAATAACATATTTATTTTAACCTTTAGTAATGCAATGGAAACCTAACTGAAATAAAACATTTTAGTCAAAATAAAATTGTATTCTTAACTAAAAATTTAAAATATAAAATCAGCCATAATTAAAATAAGTAGGCATGTAAAAAAAGAACAATTCAATTGGAGTTATAATAATAACTCTGTCCAGGGGTTTGCCAGCCACTCAGACTCTTTCATTACCGGTATCCGGAGAGCAGACGCAGAGGGTTCCGCAACTGTTAAACCACTTGCATCAACTTCGTCTTCGTCGAGCCAATCGGCATCCTCAGACGATGTTTCACAGCAGCGCACAATGCAGAGAAGCTCATTTGCCCTTCTGGCAGCAAGTCGCTGTGGCCGTACTCTACTTTCACGACGGTCTTGGGCAGTCTTGCCATGCAGGTAACGACTATGCATTTGCACACTTTTCTGGGATGTGAAATAGATCCCACAGGTTGCACATATTCTGTTCTTGAGGTCAAATTGTACTGATGGTCAAAAGAAATCGTAAGGCATCTGCTTAAACCCTTCTAGGGGAGGCGACAGATCAACGGACAACCTCACAAGAAGTGGTGAAAACTTGCATGATCCTTTATCCAGCTGATTAGGTACTACGAGCTTGCTTGGGGTTTGAAGGATTGGGCAGGGTGGCGGCAGGAAAGTATTCGGAAAGACAGATTTCAATGCACTCCTGCAGCGAGAACAGCAGGATTCGTCCGCACATTTAATCACTTGCAAGAAATATTGCGATTCACGGACGTGAGCAATATACCACGCCAGATTAGGTTCTGCCGGATCCTGCAAGCTATCTTCAGGTTTTCTATATTCCGCCGACACATCATAGTTGTCAATTTTCATTTCCCTCCAGATCTTAGCAAGTGTCTCCCCAGCGTGCTGAAAATTGAGTTTTTCCAAATTATCATCAATAGTAATTCCTTTGTTGTCGAGATGAGAACCAAAATGTTCATGCGGCAGGATGACGCCTGACAGTCGTTTGCTGAGGGGAGCCATGCGTCGCTCAACTCGGTTGTATGCGCTCCGTCCAGGTGCATTAGTCGCTATGAACAGGGCATCCAAGTTGTATTTTTTGAAATATTGAATGGCAAAGTTCTTGACTTTCCGATAACGCGGGTTTTCGTCCGGCCCACCATCTACAAATATGATGATCACTGGCTTCACGGTGTTCAATTCTGTCATCATTAAGGGTTTGAATGCAGACACTGATAAAAGTGATTCGAAATCGTAGGCATGGGTGTTCGCTGTGGAGGATGCGTGTTTACCACTCCTTATGGATATGTGTGTCGGCCCGCTGTAACCAACAGCTTCTTCCTTGCCGAAACCGTTAGGATCCACGTTGATACCGGCGTATACAGAAGGAATAAGTTTGTGCCGCTCTGCCACGACCCAGTCATGGTCAGGTAAAAGTACTCTGTATTCCATGTGCATTAAAAGAGGGCTCTTACTTTTCACTGCCGGTAAGCCTATTGGTACACGGGCCTTATCGTCTTGAGAGATAACAAATACTTGCTGCGGTCCCAGAAGTGACGCGAGAGATTCCAAAGACCTAATTGTGGCAGTGCAGAATTCCCCGTCCTCGTGTTTTTTGTGCATATCGGTCTGTGGTCTTGCTAACTTTACGGGTACGGTGTGTACGTGTCTCCTTCCTTCTTGAGTGTTAGAAACGCGTGGGAGTAAATGAAGATATGTTCCGCTTCGAGAAATTTGGAATCCCATCAACAACAACCTGTCATGCATTTATTTTTCTTTGGCTCGAAATTTTTTTGCACGCTTGGCACTGTCTCTTTTTTTCTTTAAACATTTTTCTTTTTCTTTCAATTCTTTTCGTAGTTTTTTTATTTCTTCGTAAACATCATTTTTGGCTATACCAGTGTCCCTTGCTTCAGTAAGAACATTTATTCTCCGTTGAAGTAAACCAATTTTCTTCATAAGAGTTTCTTGAGCTGGTTTGTTTGGAATATTTTTAGTGATGTCCGAAACAATCGAAGTCGTGTGTGGTTCCATAGACGCGATGCCCAGGTTGTCCACAGTTTCCTCATGAGTAGTCTCACTTCGCTCATCATGAGTATCACTCATTTTCGTTTGAAGGCAGTGCTCTCTCTTCCAGCGACCCCGACAATCGATTCCATAAGAGACGAATACGCGGATGAAGCTACAGCATTCGAATCCTATAAACGAAGTAAAAATAAATTAAAAATAAGTATTATTGAGACTAATTAAGATTTTGATTAATTATTGATTGTTATTGATTATTGATTAATTAAGAATAAGTCTTATCCGACACTATTCCGAAGATATCCCGGACATCAGTCTGAGCGAGATTAGAATGGCTCTCCATCACCTTAAAAATGGAAAGTCTCCGAGCGAGGATGGTATTATAGCGGAGCTTTTGAAAGCGGGTGGAAAACCGGTACTTGAAGTCCTTCAGAAGCTCTTTAATTCCGTTCTCCATGTTCGTACTAATCCGGAGGCGTGGAGCAAAAGTGCGGTGATCTTGTTCTTCAAGAAAGGCGACAACGCTCTCTTGAAGAACTACAGACCGATTTTGCTTCTGAGCCGCGTCAACGTGCTGTTTTCGAGAGTCATTACGAATCGTCTCGCGCGCAGATTTGACGACTTCCAGCCTCCCGAACAAGCCGGTTTTCGAAAAGACTTTAGTACCATAGACCACATACACACCCTTCGGCAAATTGTACAGAAGACAGAGGAGTATAATCTGCCACTTTGCCTTGCGTATATGGACTATGAGAAACCCTTTGATTCCGTCGAAATTTAGGCGGTGCTGCAGTCCCTTCCGCGCTGTCAAGTTGATTGTCGTTATATCGAAGTGCTGAAGTGTTTGTACAATAGAGCTACGATGGCTATTCGAGTACAGAATCAGAGTACGAAACCTATCCAACTGCAGAGAGGTGTAAGACAGGGTGACGTTATATCCCCGAAACTCTTCAGCGCTGCATTGGAAGACGTTTTTAAGCTTCTGGACTGGAAAGGATACGGTATTAACATCAATTCGATTTGCCGACGATATAGTCATTTTGGCAGAATCGCTGGAGGACCTGAGAGCACTATGCTCAATGACTTCAATAGTGTCTCCCAACGGATGGGTCTTAAGATGAACATGGACAAAACAAAAACCATGTTTAACGTCCATGTCACACCTATGCCGGTAGTTGTTGGGAGCACTAAGCTCGAAGTTGTTGACGAGTATGTTTACCTGGGACAAATAGTCCGACTAGGTAAGTCCAACTTCGACCGAGAGGTCAATCGACGGATTCAACTTGGCTGGGCAGCGTTCGGGAAACTACGACACATCTTATCGTTAGACACACCTCAAAACCTTAAAACGAAATCGTACAACCAGTGCGTGTTGCCAGTGATGACTTACGGATCTGAGACGTGGTCCTTCACTGCTGAACGTATGAGGAAGCTCAGGGTCTTTCAGCGAGCTATGGAGAGTGCTATACTCGGGGTTTCTCTGCGTGATAAACTTAGAAATTAGGATATCCGCAGTAGAACCAGAGTAACCGACATAGCCCAGCGGATTAGTAAGCTGAAGTGGCAGTGGGCCTGCCATAGCTCGAAGAACCGAGAACCGATGGGGAAGAAAGGTTCTCGAGTGGCAGCCTCGTACCGGTACGCGAAGTGTAGGGCGACCCCCCACAAGATGGAGTGACGACCTGGTAAGACATGCAGGAAGTCGATGGATGCAGGTGGCTCAGGACCGTGCTTTGTGGCATTCCTTGGGGGAGGCCTATGTTCAGCAGTGGACTTATGAAATGCTGTAATGATGATGATAATTAAGACATGCAATATAAAACATATACATATATATATAAACAGGATAGTGTGTTAAACAATAAAGCGTATATAAAAAGGTTTCCTACGTCGGAAAATATTCATAAAAACAACACTTCACTACGATTATGTTTGGGACGATTACTCTTAACGAACATCTAAACATTCACCACATAAATGTTTGCCCCTAGCAGGATTTGAACCCGCGACCCTCAACTGTAGACAAGAGCGTTACTTCTTAGGGTACGTACAGATGATGAGCGCATAGCGCCCGTAAAACTACATACAAAAACGCGCGTTAGCACATGTACACCTGTAATAAAATACATGGAGTTGTAAACATGCGTTGAGCGCTTATCATCTGAACATACCTTTAGCTATTGGGTTAGTAATATTTAGTGAAAATCAACAGTTAACTCAATAACCCGCGTTATTACAGTTAATAAAGTAAACAAAAACAAAGTTTTCGTTTCTGTTACCATATGCGGGTGTACTCGCGACAACAAACTAGGATTCCTTGTACTATGTATACTCGGAACAATGACATTTATACTACATATACTATTTATATAAAAATCCAGACCTAGACAAACTGTACTGAAAAAGTGTACATACGCACCTGATTTTGTTGAAGAGTACCCGAAGTCGTAGGGGCATTGGGCTTTGCTGACAATAGTGTTGCTGGCGTGCTTGATGTTTTCGTAGGTAGCTAAAAATATGTAATACTTATGACCAGTTCTTTTACCAAAAATCTAGGTTTGGTTTATATATTATATACCTACCTAGAATATGTAACATTATTACATTTTAGCAATAAACTTACCTGTGTAAAATAACTAAGCATTGTTGCTTTCTTCTTCGTGGCCTTCACCTTGAACTCTCGTATAACATCATTTATATGTTCTATAAACTTTTCCTTATTTTTTAGTTTTTCTTTAGCCGTTTTCCAAATTTCGTTGGCATTCTTTTGGCACAGTTGCGCTGGCAAGTCAGCATGAGAGCCTTTATAGGCCAAGAAAAGCTGATGATGCAAATCTCCCTCTTTTGAGGACATTTTACAGTACACTTTACAGTATAAACTCACTTTAACAACACTGACTACAGCAATGTGCTTCTGCGTAAACACTAACGAATACTGACAACGAAAACAAAATAAAAATGACGTACAATACAGTCGAGGGATTCCCCGTAAAATATAGACAAAAAAGGTTGCCACCGTGGGAGGACAAAATAAAAATGACGTACCATACAATCGAGGGATTCCCCGTAAAACATAAACGAAAAGGGTTGCTAACTTGGGAGATTTTAATATACTAGTTATTATTGAAATAAAAAAACGTTACGTAACGCGTTCTTCGAACCCCCCTCCCGACCCTGTAACGCATCGTAACATTTTACAAGACCCCCCCTCCCCCCAGATTGCGTTACGTAATACTTGAACGCCCCCTTAATGGTACCTATGGTATGTACCTATTATAAAATATTATTTATTAGATAATACAGAAGCAGTAATCCTCTTGCCAGTAGTAATCCCGCCAAAATCCCTAGGCCACCAAAGAGTATATTTATGATCATTACGTTTTATAGACTATTAAAAAATACAGTGCAGTACACCTCTACGGTAGTAACAATATTATTTTTACTAAAAATAAAATATAAAAATGACATTGTGTCATTGTTAGTAAACACAAAATTAAAAATGTCACTTACATTTTATGGGATATTGTGTGCTTAAATTTTGTATACCGAAATGTATCAAAATTTAAGAATAAATAACGGCTATGTCATTAGCCTCATACATAAATGCAGTAATAGTCCTAGTTGCTTGCTACCACATTAGTGTAGTAATATTAAATTTCAACAAAGTAAGTTCTGTCCTTGCGAACAAGAAAGCTTTTGGAAATCAAACTGATGATCTCGATACAAAATCCGTATATGTACAAACATGTAGCTGCGATGGAAAAAAAAATTAGGAAACACTGAAAATGGAATTTGAAGACAATGCAACTGCCCATATCATAAGACCAGTACGAACTTGAACACTATTCAGATTTTGTTAAATTAATCAAAAATAATGACTGTATTAAACAAGAAATCAGAAAGGATAAGAAGAATAAGACGGATAACAGAAATAATTATAAACGGTTGCATAAAAGCCATGATAACTTTAGCTTTTGCAGAAATAATATTAGTACTAATACTTCTATTGTAAAGTAACTTTTGAAATAACACAATATTACGAAATATAATTCAACACAGAAGTGCAATCATAAATCTTTTCTTGCAATAACTCACCAAAATTGGTGATTGTAATATCTCAAATGACTTATATAAAATTGAATATGAGATATTCTTGGCGAGAGTTTCGAGATTTTCTTATGGATTCACTTGTTGTTACAAGTTTATTTATATTTACTTATATAGTGTGTTTTACATAAAACAGATACTTGACTAGTAAATATATTTAAAACTAAATACGCATTTTTAATACTTGTACAGTTTTTTTTTAAATTAAATCAATAAAAAATTTAAACTATATCCTTGACTATCATTTAGTTCCATTGATTGAGTAATTACTCGTTAATGAAAGGTTATTGCCATGTAAGTAAGTAATAGTCCTAAGTTCTTTGTGGATTATCTAATTGGTTGTCATGTCAACAATACCCACGAGGTGGTCAGTGATCAAGACATTAGGTGTGTCTTGTATCAAGGTTGAATTGCGTCATAATACGTCCTTCATAGGACAAGGTCTAACGTTTAGTTGTCTCTATATCACTTATCACCTTAGGAACACCATTATTGGAATTCATATCGGAGTGTGGGCGCAGATTTAAGTGGTTTTTTATTTGGTTAGTAAAAACAAGTAATAATTTTTCATTTTTTTCACAAATTTGCTAAATGGATTAAATTATAATAAATAAATTTTAAGACAAATAAAATTAGCTTACTCATATTTACTACTACTAAAAATTATAGCCAAGGGGCAAAAAATTAAAGTTAAAGTTACAGCCTATCTAAGTCACATTGCCGGGCACAGGCCTTCTCCCATTTCTGAGAGGGTTTTAGTTTTAGTGTTGGCGAACTTCACGTCTTCGAAGTATTATTTTTCTTATTTCACAGACATGCAGGATTCCTCCCGTTTATTTCCTTCGCCACTAAACGTGCATGTTTATATAAATGTTTATGTTTATATATTATGTAAATCAGCACTAAAAATTGCAATTAACATTTTCATTGGCACCGGCGGGGATCGAACCGGTTGCTCACGTACTACCACGGCCCAAAACTCCAATTAGCAACTTTAAACTCATGGGTGCAAAGTAGCCAGCCTCTCCGGTATTCTGTAAAATGCATTTCGGAGAGTGTGGGCAGAAATTGCATGTCTTAATTCATCCTTCCTGTGCCGGACGGGCGTAACTCTCCGGAGTAAATGTTGTCGGAGATACCCCGCGAGTCGCTCACGTCCTACACCTGTAGGTTCCAGACTCCTCCAACTGCCGTCTTTCACTGCCGTCTCTTTGGTTGCTGCGGATAAACTGTGGACTGAGGTTCAAAATTAAAATGCACGATTTGTAAATTAAAATAGCAAGGGAGTGGCCAGCGGATCGACTAATTAATTTGTCGCGAGATTTTACACTGTTATTTATTTATCACTATTTTTCAACTATGATTGTTCACTATATATTTTAAAACACAGATTTAATTAAACACACAGTAATATTAAAATTTCTATTGGTTTTCTAAAATTTCTATTCGTATTTTTAAAATATCTGTTGGTAATATCAAATTTCTATTGGCAGTAACAAGTTCCTATTGGTATTCTCTACAATTTCTATTGGTAATTTTAAATATCTATTGAAAGTAACAAATTTCTATTGGTAGTATCCAAAATTTCTATTGGTAGCAGCTGGTTTTCTAACACTACTGACTAGCAGCTATTAATCAACTAAAATTAGTTGAATTTAAACACTTTTGTAACTGCGAATATCAGTTACCACTTTTTCCGTCTAGCTAACACTTTTCACGAAATGTAACGGCGAAATTTCCGTTACCACTTATTTCAGCTAGCCAACACTTTTTCACTATATGTAACTGCGAATATCAGTTACCACTATTTTTGGCTAGCTGACACTATTTTTCTATGTGCAACTGAGAATTTTCAGTTGCCACTTTTTCCGACTATGTGTAACTGCGATTTTTCAGTTACGACCTTTTTCGGCTAGCTAAACTTTTCTATTTCACTTTAACTTTTCACTGTGTTCTGCTACTAGTCACTTCAGCTACTACCGGATACTGCTGCTTGTTACTGGTAGTTCTTCCTACTACAATGTTACTATGATTTGCCCCCATAAGGTAGACTTCGGCTATACTCTATAGAGAGCCGCTTGCCAATTTCCGGTTTTGCCTTTTTATTATCAAACATTTTCATTATGTATTTTGCACAAATCGCAATTTTTCTATATAATGCTAATTTTTACATTAACACGCTATACACTATAAAATAGGCATTTTGGTCCTTTATCATTATGTGATAAGGGTTACTTGATATATTTACATTCAAAAAAGTTATTAATCAAAATGTGCCTAATTTACATAACAAAAGTGCACATTAAATCTTTAATTTTACTATATTTCTCAAATGCGTTTATTTACATAAATTATCTATTTACTTATTTCAATCTATATACCATATGCTAACTAAATACCATATTTACAACTCTTTTCAGACATAAAATTATTCTCATTAATTTTTTGCTTAAAACTATTACGCAGTTAATTTAAATTTCCAGAAAGTTCTATAGCGCGGCGCGCTGTGATTGGTCGATATTTTCTTAAACAAATTAAAGTTGTTTATATTAACTATTGTCAAATCGACCTTCTATTCAAACATATTGAGAGTTGTAAATACATGGTAAAACTATATTTAATACATTATTTAGTCAATTTTTCCGTATTTCCATTTTTTAAACAAATAAATATTCCTTAATCACTTTCTCGTTTGAAGTCATTTTTGCCGTTGTGAACAGTCATTTTGGCCGTCTCGAACATTTCTCCCGCCGTGCAGCGTCGCGAAGACCCGTCGCAGCGGCGCTGCATAATTTCGGTGAGAGACGTTGCCTCTACTTCGGCAGCGGCACGAGTTTTCTGGTTGGCCTCTTGATTAGTCCATTCGCTGTGCGTACCTCCACAGTGCGGATCTGTCCGTCCGCCCCGGGGTATATGTTTTCAATCCTTCCTCGTGGCCAGGTGTTACGAGGTAACTGGCTGTCAGCTATGAGGACTGGATCGCCCACCTGGAGATCGGGGCCTTGACCGTGGGCCACCCGCCGGTTTTGAAGTTCCGGCAGATATTCTTTGACCCAACGCTGCCAGAACATGTCAGCGAGTATCTGGGAGCGTCGCCAGTGTTTTTTGCTGTTCGCATCTTTTTCACTAAAAACTCCAGGTGTTGGCAGTCTCGCAGATCCTCCCAATAGGAAGTGATTTGGAGTGATGGACTCGTTGTCTTTGCTGTCTACTGAGATGTGAGTCAATGGTCTGCTGTTTACTGTATATTCCACCTCGCAGAGCAGCGTGGTCAAGACATCTTCGTGCGGATGTCTCTCATGAAGGACGGTGTATAGTGCCGTCTTCACGCATCGAACAAGCCGTTCCCACACCCCTCCCATGAAAGGCGCGGAGGGGGTTATAAATCGCCAGACTATGCCTCGTCGGCTGGCTTCTTCTCGGAAGGCCTCTCGAAGCTCCTTGTCGGCACCGTGCATATTGGTGCCGTTGTCCGAGTAAATCTCGGTGGGACATCCTCGGCGCGCTGCGAATCTTCTTAATGCCAGTATGGCAGAGTCTGCGCTGAGATCTTTCACAATTTCCAAATGTACAGCTCGTGATGTAAGGCAGGTGAAGAGCGCCACGTATCTCTTCTGATGCTGACGTCCCACTGTTACGGAGAGTGGCCCAAAATAATCCAGGCCGGTGAACGTGAACGGTCTCTGGTGATGTGCGAGACGCGTGCTGGGATGATCACCGGTGGCTGGCATGGATGGTTGTGCCTTTCTTATGCGGCACTGAACGCATTGGCTTACTATTCTTTTAGTAGTGGGTCTTAGTCTGATTACCCAGTAATGCTGTCGAACCTCGTTGATGGTTGGTTCGGTCCCGCAATGATGCAGGCTACGATGCGTCCAATCAATATACAATTGGGTGATGTGATGATCACCATCCAATATAGCTGGCCATTTCATATCTTCAGAGACACCTTTTACAGCGGCTATTCGACTTCGTAGCGCAATGATCCCGTCTTTCAATTGTATCTGTAGTGGTCGTAGGCGGCTATCATGGGCGACCCTCTTATCGTTACGGAGATCGGCTATCTCTTGTGTGAAGGAGTCTTCCTGGATGACATGTACCAGGAGCTTTTCGGCCTTTCTTATATATTCGGCCTCCAGTGTGATGTATTTGTTTACATCTTTGCTTTTCACCTGACTGGGAGGCTGCGCGAGACGTCGCGGATTGCACTTCGATCTCCTCCAGTCGGGGTCTTCCTCTCTATTTTTTTTTGTCCTTTTATAAAAGGTCCTGTCGGTTGTTTTGCGGCAGAGTGTTATGAATTGAAGCACTCTGGCCGTAGCTCGCACTAAGCGTTCCCATTTCGAAAATTTCGTCGGATCGGGAATGGCCTCTTTATATAGCGGAGCTCTATATCTTTCTGTGATGGTGAGAGATCTTTCTTCACCAGTAGGTTCGGATGACGTGGGTCGTTCTGTTGGCCATGCTGACGGTTCTTTGTATAGAAATGATGGGCCACTGTACCACTCGTGGTTAGAGTCGAAATTGGGTGGTACGTCCCTCGTAGCGGTGTCAGCTATGTTTAATTTACGGTGCCAGCGCCAGTCATCCACTTTAGTATGGTCATCTATGCTTTCCTCACTTGTGTGCAGCTCATTGGCCGCGTGGACGCGCTGATGCGGGGCTTTAGTGTGCGCCCCGTGTAGCACCCATCCCAGTTCTGTGAGCGAGGCTATTGGCTGGTGCGGTGGACCTCTGCGTACTTGTGTGGCTATTAAGAGTCTCCAGTTGTCTTGTCCTATCAGGATCCTAGGGTTGCCTGAATCATATGTCAATTGATCCTTTAAGCCTTTCAAATGCTTACAATTTTCTATGTCTGTTGCACGCACAGTCTGCGGCCCCAAGTTTAGGCTGGCGACCGTGCGTGCTCTGAATGGCACCCTTTTTCTATGGAGACTCTTCAGTGACACTTTGACTCTTTGGGAGTCCGGCGAATCGAGGGTAGTGTTCCCGATAGCTGTGATCTTGAATGGGTCCAACCGCCCTTTAGCTCCAATTTGATCGGCAATCTCTTGATCCATTAACGAGACTGTCGACCCATCATCCAGCAGAGCGTGTGTGTTTATTGCTCCCGCCGGTCCAATTACTCGAACTGGAATTATCTTCAAGTAAGCTTGATGCTTTGATACAGCGAATGAGTTTGCCACTGTCTCTTGAGGTTCTTTTAGTGGGCCCTCTGTCTTTTCCTTTCTATTATTATGAAGGAGTCGATTGTGTGTCGCGTTGCATCCTTTTATTCCACACTTCGTGGTTTTGCATCTGTGTGTCTGACTTCTATAACGCAGACACCGGAAACATAAATTCCTTTGCTTGGCGAGTTGCCATCTTTTATCAATATCTGCCTCTTTAAACTTGTTGCAGTCGGATCCGTAATGACCCTCTTTTTCGCACACACTGCATTTCGGAGACGGCTTAGTGGTAGCCGTGTGCGTCCTATGCACTGGACGATTATTTTGCGCTCCGCTTATGATCTCAGGAGGCGCAAATGCACTACAGTAGCGAGCTTGTTCGGTGATAAATTCACTGAAGGAACCGAGGTCTGGTCTTGAGTCATACTTTTCTGTATAAATTCTATACCACTGCGCGCGTATAGAGTTTGGCAGTTTGTCTGTGAGGTGTCGTAGCAGCTCTGCGTTAACGAGGTAATGGTCTCGCTTGAGTGCTCGAAGTGTGACGACGCTTCCCCTCACTTTGCTCGCGAATGTACAAATATCTCTGGGTGCCTCTGTACAGCGTGGCAATCCCCGTAATTTATCGGTTTCTGCTTGCGCGATCGAATCTGGACGCCCAAATTGTAGCTCCAGTTCTCGCATAATCTCATCTGGTTTAGCATGCCCGATGAGTTCCGAACTAACTGTTTCCAAGGCTCTTCCTTGTAGACTTCTTCGTAGTCTAGCAGTATTTTCTATGTCATTGAAGTAGCCTCGGGTTGTTTCATAAATGGCACGGAACGAAAGCCATTCAGTATGTGCTCCGCTAAAGCTCGGCAGTGTCATTATCGCTTTTGATGCTGCGAAAGTATTTGACGATGCACTCTCTGGTTTTGGTTTATCAGCGAGTGCGGCTATAGCGGACGTGAGCTCCGATATGAATGGTCGGAGCACCCTGTCTTCATTGCTGACAGGTGCCTGGTTAGGTCTATTTATTATGGGATTCTTGGTTGCTTCTTCCGGTTGGGGATCCTGGTAGGCGGGCTCTGATACAGCAGGTAGGAGCCCCCTGTCTTCATCAACCTTGGAGTCCTGGCAAGCCTTCTGAGGTACGGGACTCTTCGGTATATTTTCAGCATTGGGATCCTGGTAGGTGAGCTCTGATACAGCAGGTAGGAGCTCCCTTTCTTCATCAACCTTCGAATCCTTGTTTGTGAGCTTCATCGGCGGCTCACTGAGGTCGACAACCTCCGGGGGTGGCTTTGTGATGTTTTTATTAAGTGGGGCCTCCCCACCGGTGGTTGCGCCTTGCGTTGGCTTTTGTTTGGCTACAGAATTTTCGAGCCAAGATCGGACATACTCACTTTTGGAGTGACCATCCTCATCATAGTCGTCCGATTCATCATCTTCTTCAGCCATTTGTAATGAGATCTGTGCGAGTTCCAATTTTATTCTCAGCACTTCCTCACGAGCCTTCAAAACCTTTTTATTGGGCCGAGTGGTCTTCTTTGACCTTGTACTTTTATCGGTGTGGCCCCTTGGTGGCTCTTCGGCGCGGGAATATACCCGGGCTGTTGGCGGTGATGCACAGCGAATGTCATCGTTGCCTTCTATTTGTTTCCTCTGCTTCGGTGTACCAGCTTTAACAACGGCTGGCACAGGCAGGAGTACCCCCCCATCGCGGGGGCAAGCTGGCGCCTCAGCGCCTTCTGTTGTGGATGGTGAGCGTGGTGGCATCTGGTGGCGGACGGTGTCGGTATTGTCCGACGGTCCATCATCCAGACCGACAGTCCACGCCATGGTTCCCCTTCCTTGCGAACGAGTGATCGGCATCTTGATTCTGAAATTTCAGCAACTTTAAAACGGTAGTGATTATTTACCCGGTTCCGAAATACTAACGGATTGACGAATCCCGTTCGAATGACCAGCGTATGTGGTCCGGTGTATACGGATGATTCGGCTCAAAGGACCATAAAATGGTCCGGCTGGCAGTTCAATCGGAAGGATCCGGCTCGAAGGACCATAAAATGGTCCAGCCGGCAGTACAGGTGGAAGAATCCGGCTCGAAGGACCATAAAATGTGCCGGACGGGCGTAGTTCTCCGGAGTAAATGTTGTCGGAGATACCCCGCGAGTCGCTCACGTCCTACACCTGTAGGTTCCAGACTCCTCCAACTGCCGTCTTTCACTGCCGTCTCTTTGGTTGCTGCGGATAAACTGTGGACTGAGGTTCAAAATTAAAATGCACGATTTGTAAATTAAAATAGCAAGGGAGTGGCCAGCGGATCGACTAATTAATTTGTCGCGAGATTTTACACTGTTATTTATTTATCACTATTTTTCAACTATGATTGTTCACTATATATTTTAAAACACAGATTTAATTAAACACACAGTAATATTAAAATTTCTATTGGTTTTCTAAAATTTCTATTCGTATTTTTAAAATATCTGTTGGTAATATCAAATTTCTATTGGCAGTAACAAGTTCCTATTGGTATTCTCTACAATTTCTATTGGTAATTTTAAATATCTATTGAAAGTAACAAATTTCTATTGGTAGTATCCAAAATTTCTATTGGTAGCAGCTGGTTTTCTAACACTACTGACTAGCAGCTATTAATCAACTAAAATTAGTTGAATTTAAACACTTTTGTAACTGCGAATATCAGTTACCACTTTTTCCGTCTAGCTAACACTTTTCACGAAATGTAACGGCGAAATTTCCGTTACCACTTATTTCAGCTAGCCAACACTTTTTCACTATATGTAACTGCGAATATCAGTTACCACTATTTTTGGCTAGCTGACACTATTTTTCTATGTGCAACTGAGAATTTTCAGTTGCCACTTTTTCCGACTATGTGTAACTGCGATTTTTCAGTTACGACCTTTTTCGGCTAGCTAAACTTTTCTATTTCACTTTAACTTTTCACTGTGTTCTGCTACTAGTCACTTCAGCTACTACCGGATACTGCTGCTTGTTACTGGTAGTTCTTCCTACTACAATGTTACTATGATTTGCCCCCATAAGGTAGACTTCGGCTATACTCTATAGAGAGCCGCTTGCCAATTTCCGGTTTTGCCTTTTTATTATCAAACATTTTCATTATGTATTTTGCACAAATCGCAATTTTTCTATATAATGCTAATTTTTACATTAACACGCTATACACTATAAAATAGGCATTTTGGTCCTTTATCATTATGTGATAAGGGTTACTTGATATATTTACATTCAAAAAAGTTATTAATCAAAATGTGCCTAATTTACATAACAAAAGTGCACATTAAATCTTTAATTTTACTATATTTCTCAAATGCGTTTATTTACATAAATTATCTATTTACTTATTTCAATCTATATACCATATGCTAACTAAATACCATATTTACAACTCTTTTCAGACATAAAATTATTCTCATTAATTTTTTGCTTAAAACTATTACGCAGTTAATTTAAATTTCCAGAAAGTTCTATAGCGCGGCGCGCTGTGATTGGTCGATATTTTCTTAAACAAATTAAAGTTGTTTATATTAACTATTGTCAAATCGACCTTCTATTCAAACATATTGAGAGTTGTAAATACATGGTAAAACTATATTTAATACATTATTTAGTCAATTTTTCCGTATTTCCATTTTTTAAACAAATAAATATTCCTTAATCACTTTCTCGTTTAAAGTCATTTTTGCCGTTGTGAACAGTCATTTTGGCCGTCTCGAACACTTCCCCTTTTCACCATCGGACAACCAAACGGTCGGCGGGTCTTTCTCTTTGTTGTCGATATTCCACGCACCAAACGCTTTGTTTCGTCTTTGACAATGCGTACAATAAAGAAATGGAATAATTTGTCAGCGTCTATCTTTCCGATTACAATTTGCGTTTATTTCAGGCAAGAGTGAATAAATAGGTTTTTGTGACGCTAATACAGTGATACAGTGCGATTTTTCATCTAGGGCTTCACCATCACTTACCATCAGGTGTGATTGTAGTCAGGCACTGGCTTATAATAATTAAAAAATAACAAAATATTTTTGTGTTCAACAGGTCGTACCGCCTGATGGTGGTTGGGGCTGGGTAGTTGTTGCTGCCTCATTTATGTGCAACGTGATCGTCGATGGTATCATTTTCTGTGGTGGGATGATGCTAACGCCAATACAGAAAGAGTTCAACGTGAGTAAAAATATATATTTTATTTATTTAACAGAAGAATTATTTGTAATAATTTTATTTGCTAATGTAAAGCTAAGCTATATTCCTATAATTTGCCAATCTATGGGGGAGGCCTATGTTTAGCAGTGGACTTTTGATAGCCAAAAAATTGGCGCTGAATGAATTATTACATCTAATTATAAACTTGATTTTAGAAAACATAAACTGCGTTTTCTCATAAAATAAGCGCGCGAAACTAATGGATTAAACTATTGGTCTGATCTTGATCAAATTCATATGGAACCACACGAGAAGTACCAGCTTTCAAATAAAAAAAAATCATCCAAATTGGTACACCCAGTAAAAAGTTATGAAGTAACACACATAAAAAAAAACATACGGTCGAATTGTCCTCTGCCGTTTCCTTTTTGGAAGTCGTCAGAAAACTTCGGTCCTGGGAAGAACCAGCAGGAAACACAGTGGGACTTTTTTTAAATAACAACTTACAATCATCTATGGTACACAAATTAACAACAAACAAATTAGAAACAGCTTGGTAGCGATCACCTCATTTCCAGGGGTTATTATCATCCATAAATTATTTAATATTATAATAACCCTAGATGTCTATGAGCCATGGTATCCTCTTACCATCAGGAGGACTGTGTGCTTGTTTGTCACCCATATTCTATATATATAGAGAAAAAAAAATTAAATTGTACTTTATAATATAACTTAGAATAAAAGTGATGCTAAAGCTGCGTATATATTACGTAAATGAATAAAACTCCTAAGATGGAACATTACAGACAGCGACAGTTTCGCAAGGCCGTCACCACGTTCTTTCATTTTACACGGGCTTTAAAAAAAATCTCTAATTGAATACCAAGTAATGTTGCTTATTTTCATCTGCCGACTTCCAAAAAGGAGACGGTACTCAATTCGACTATATGTTATTTTTTAATCAATAACCGGTTACATTCACACCAGCGTCGAATACAATCTACGAAGTAGATAGGTACTATTATGTGCGCAACATAGTAATCAACTCGGAAAATGTCGTCAATATCGAAGGAAAAAAGTAAAATTAGTGGGAATTTCTCAATAAAAATATGCCTCTAACTATTTATATTATAACTACAACTTTAATTTATTGTAAATCAATTTGTTTTTTTATTTTTTTTATTGGTGGACTCGCATGATTTGCACTTTTGCTACGCCTGATATCAAAATTGCATGCGAATTGATTTCTGTTTAGTTTTACATTATTTATTATTTGACACCGAAAATGGAATTTTTAGTACGTTGCACGGAATACCTACAGTGAAATAATTTTAACACAAAAACAGTTTAATTTATTAGTGTAAACTAATAACTTTATCTTACATGCAGGTAGAATAAATAATCAATTAAACAAGATAACCTTGCAAATAATAGCAACGTAGTTTACTTACTGCATGAAACGGAAACGTAATTATGCCCGTCAAGCATGATATAATTTATATTGTGCCTATGTACTTAAAATAATAAAATTAAAAATAATAGCCATTGATGAAAAACTACCTAAAGCCTGTGCTAAAGCCCAGGGAATTAGCCTCTAACGAGAGACTGTCATATTTTTGTAGGTACCTACCTATCCATATTTTAGTACTTCCTATCAACTGCGTCATACACAATTATTGCACAATTTTTATGGTTAATTTTACTTATTTCATACAGCAAAAGAAAATTAAAGTTAAAAGAATCGGTGATGAAGATTTTTTTTTCAATTCACGTATTTTAAATTTTTTTATCTCAAGTATGATCTATAGATTTAAACGAGTCTCTCACCCGTTGTATTTTTAAATAACGACTACGAAACCACACCCTCGCGCGTCGCGACTAGTATTTGCGTCACGGCCGTGCCTCCATATTAATATTATATACCAGTTACCAATTTATTGAGGCCTGCGCTCAGACGTTTAAACATTTCTATTCGAGTCTATATATTATGCAGCGGTAAGGGAGAGGAATAGGTCAGTTATATTGGTCATCGCTTGCTCGCGTCATTTCTTATCGCGCGATGGCAGTACTATTTTTTTTTTAAATAATATGGACATCATAATTTTTATAATTCAACATTTATACACATAAACACACGTGTAGTGGCGGCATATGTTAATCCATCGCCTCATTTTGTGAATTATTATAGGAAAAAGTATCTCATGACCTCTGATAGATGAAATTATCGATCCGACCATCTCGTATATATGTATATCGCAGTTGTTAAAATACGACTAGTGACGGTTTTTTTATAGGATTTAGGTTATTTTACGTAATGGGTAGGCGGTACATATCGTACATGCGAAACGTCTGATATTGCGATTGTCTGTCCGCATGCGAAACGCGGCTATAATGACGAATCTTATTGAAGGTAGAGATCTATCCATCTACACCGACCACCGATGCGAGATAAAGAGGAAGTAAAAAAGCATAGAGTAACACAGGTCTATATTATATACGTGGTAGAGTCATGCTGCAGCTATATTAATAGTATAGTTGTAGCATGAATGGGTCGACTCGACCGGGGAAGGACCACGCTCTCATAGAATACCAGCGTAAAAAGCAGTCCATATACATGTACATCTATCCTCGATTAAGAATTAAAACTTAGATGCGTTCTCTTTTATTTATTTATAATTAGGCATTCCAGTAAAAAGGGTCACCCGATCTCCACATTCATACGAAACACAACAGCATAATGCTGCTATTTTACGCTGGTATTCTGTGGGTGCGTAGTCCTACACCGGTTGAGCTGACCCATTCGTGCAGTAAATCCAATTATGCATGCCCTAAGCGTATTAAGAAAATTACGTATAACATAATTATACGTGAATTTTTTAAAGTAGTTTAAATACACACAAGTTTTCACTAATAGCTTTATTATTATACTTCCAATTTTCGAATAATTTTATATCAGAAACAGAAACAGAAACAGAAACTTTTTTATTCAATATAGATTATAAATAATACTTATTGAAAGTCACTCTTTTGTTTGATTACCACTGGTTCGGAAAAAACCTCTGTCCTGGGAAGAACCAGCAAGAAACCCAGCGGGACTATTTTTTTTAAATAACAGCTTACAATCATGATGTTACACAAATTAACAACACAACAAATTAGAAATAGCTTGGTAGCGATCACCTCATTTCCAGGGGTTATTATCATCCATAAATTCCTTAATATTATAATAACCCTTTTTATACAAACTTAGTTTAATAAAGTTTTTGAACTTTGAACAGGTCAAACTTTGTATATTTTCTGGAATTTTGTTGTAAAAGCGTATACATCGCCCCAAGAATGAATTACTGACTCGATGGAGTCGAGTAACTGGTACTACTAGCTTGTGTCTGTTCCTAGTATTTACAGAATGAATATCACTTATTTTTGTAAAACTACTTTTATTTTTGTGTACGTACATTACATTTTCATAAATGTATTGAGAGGCCAAAGTTAATATATTAATTTCCTTAAATTTTTGTCGCAGCGACTCTTTAGGCTTTAAATCATAAATTGCTCTTATGGCCCTCTTTTGCAAAACAAATATAATTTCAGTGTCAGCTGCGTGTCCCCATAGCAAAATACCATACGACATTATGCTATGGAAGTAGCTGAAGTAAACTAGTCTAGCTGTTTCAACACTGGTTAGACTTCTAATCTTTTTTACAGCATATGCTGCAGAACTAAGTCTGCTTGCTAGTTTTGATATATGGGGGCTCCATTGAAGCTTCGCGTCTAGTGTGATTCCAAGAAAAATGGTGGTATCTACAAGACTCAGTTTCTCCCCATTTAAAATTACATTAGTATTTAATTGTTTGACATTTGGAGTCACGAATTTCATACATTTTGTTTTCGTGCCATTTAAATGCAAATTATTAACATCGAACCAATTTACTAATTTAGATATAGCATTATTTACTTCGTCATATTTTAGTAACTGTCGACTTAATTTGAAAATTAAAGAAGTGTCATCTGCAAATATATATATCATGGTTATCCCCTACTATGTAAGGTAAGTCATTAATGTATACAAGAAACAGAAAGGGGCCGAGAATTGAGCCTTGAGGCACGCCCATTTGTACCATCGATCCGGAAGAGCTCATATTGTTAATGACAACTTTTTGCGTTCTCTTACTTAAATATGAAATAATTAATTTAAGGGCATCACTTCTTACACCGTAGTGTTGAAGTTTCCTGATTAATGTTTCATGGTGAACACAATCGAAGGCCTTGGATAGGTCACAAAATATACCCAAAGCATCCTGTGAATTCTCCCATGCATTAAAGATATATTTAATCAGCTCAACACCGGCATCAGTTGTCGAGCGACCCCTCGTGAAACCAAATTGATTTTTATGAAGTAAATTATTTATATTAAAAAAATTTAACATTTGATCAAGAACAATTTTTTCAAAAATCTTACTAAGTGTTGGTAGTACAGAAATAGGTCTAAAATTGGCGGGGTCTAATGTACTACCAGATTTAAATAAAGGTATTACTTTACTATGCTTCATTAAATCAGGAAACACACCAGATTCGATACTAGTATTAAAAATAATAGCTAAATGAGGCGCGATTGTATCTATTATAGACGCAATAACTTTAACGGAAATCCCCCACAGATCCGCAGTTTTCTTAACATCAATAGTTTTAAAATATTTTACAATATCTTTTGATGACACTTTATGAAATGTAAAATTCTTTGTACACACATTTACATTTTGTTTAAGTAATGATTCGGCGACGGCAGGAGAAGAATTCAGTGACTTAGTGGTCAAGATCGGAATATCAGTAAAATATTTCTCAAAAACCATTGCTACGTCCTGATCTGATACAGTTAATTTGTTGTTAACACTTAACTGGTAATTTGAATTGCGAGAGTTGATCTTACCAGTTTCGCTATTAATTATAAACTTCAATTTAAGAAAAAGTTTGGAAAATCCAAAAGTGCACGACTCATAATTCTCATATGATCATAACATCACCCTTCAGGTCACTCCATAAAGTTCAAGACGTATTTGAGTATAAATATACTTAAAGCTCAGATGATTAGCGCTCGCTGTAAGTTTCACAGTAAGCGATAAACCCGGGTTCGATCCCCGCCGGCACCAATGAAATTGTTAATTGCAAATTTAAGTGCTGATTTACCACGTGCTCGGCGGTGAAGGAAAACATCGTGAGGAACCCTGCATGTCTAAGAACTAAGAAAAAAAAATATTTCGAAGACATGTGAAGTTCGCCAACACGCATTGGGGCAGCGCGGCGGACATTTCCTTGTCCTAAAACCCTCTTAGAGATGAGAGGAGGTCTGTGCTCAGCAGTGGGACGTATATAGGCTGTAAGTTTACTGTACTTTACTTTACATCCTACTTACTTTTAGTACGTAGTACTATTATTTATACTGTGCTTTTAAAATATTGTAATAAAAATATCTAATTACTATAGTAATCAAGTGTATATGAAATTTGATTTTCCGAATATTTTGTACAGCGATCTTTTTGAGCCGCTGCAAACAACCGATACAGTATCCACTCACGACGGCGGCTGACGCCGAAGTGAGTGAGTAAGGCACTCTATTTAGTAAATATATTATTACAAGGCTGTTAAAACACTGAAAGTTTCCGGATTTCTACGCTGAAAATAATTAATTATAACTAAACAAAAAAAATAAACTGCTATTTACATTCCATGGATTCCCACATGATAGATGAAGTGATAAAAAAATAGATTGAGTTAAACAATTGATATTTTCAAAAGTTAACGTGTTTCCATGAGGGCTGGATAAATCTACACCATAAGCCACTAAAACCACTTTTTATGTAAATATAGCAATTAATCGATTTAAAAAAATATTACTAAGTTCAACAACCATTTATCTTTCTGACGATGTGCTTTTTATATCATTTGTATGTTCAATATGATTGTTAGATACGATTTTGTGTGAAAAAACGTTGGAATCTTGATTTTTAGGCGCTAGTAGAACATACCTACGCGCTTTGCGCTTAAGGCATACAATAGTTGCAGCGTGGCTCTACCATAATAGTAGACTTTTGATAAGTTATAATGGTAACGATAAGTGGTGAGTAAATGACTGACTGATGACTGATCAGAGACTGATCACAGACTCGTAAATCAATGATTGTCGCAAATTGACCCACTTTTTGTCAACCTTGGACATTTGGCACGTGAGTTTGTCTCGGTCTTCAATCATCACAGTCCAATAGTTAATACGCAGATTTATCGTGATTAGTTACGTATTACCTTTGGCAACTATAAAAAGCAACAACAACAAGTTTTTATGTTAGCTAGGAAACAAACGAGCACGCAGTCCAATTAATTCTGACATTGACATTAGGTTTATCGTCTTCTAATATACTTGTATTAGCTTGACCTTTAAGTATCTATAGGTATATGTATGTATGAATGTAATATATATTTTTTAATTCAGTCTTCACTCATTTCCAGACGTCAGAATGATCTGAAATTTTACAAATGGCAATACAATGATATACAATGATTTCATGACTATGACCTTACTATTCTCCCTAGGATCATGTTTAATGCGTGTTGTTTAAGTTTTCTCAAATTCTTATTATTATTTCCCTTATTACCACTGCTGGATTAGTTTCAAGAAATGGCTTATTGTATACACGTTGCTTTAATCCTTTACTTATCCATACTTTAATCCTCCCCCCCCCCCCCCCCCACCGTCCCATGAATCAAATATGAACATTTCAATTGTTTTACTATTGTGTCTATTTCGCGGACAAGGAACCTGTTAAAGATTTGTGTGCTCTTCACGCTGAACAGGCCATTAACAGTTTAAGGGATTTGAGTTTGACAGTTTAAATATACCGCTACAGTGTACCATGCAGGTTATGTGGCCATTGTTTACGCACAGTGTGCACTCTAAACACGTTACTTACATATCGCGTCATGTTTCTAGATATTGTTCTTAGAAATAGGAAGTCTGCGCCCGCCGTCAACAGGCTCAAGTTACTATTATTCGTCTTCTAGATAAAATGAAATATTTTAGGAGTTTTTAAATACTTATGTACATAAAGATTTAGCTATATTTCTTATCGTATAATTTCTTTCTCCACAGTAAGCCTTCATTTCCGATTCCTCAATGCTCGGATAAAGTTTATTCAGAGAAAAAAAAATACAACATAATCAAATTAAAAATTACAGTTGTATGAATAAAATAGTTCAATCGTTTGCCCTTTATATTCAATCAGGTTATAATTTGGCCACGCATAACTTTTATCTGACGTTTGACAAAGGTGTTACACACACCTTTGTCAAACGTCAGATAAAAGTTACGTGAAATAGTAATAATGAGTAAGGTGGTCAGCAGTCCCGCAATGGTTTGATGCGACCTGATTGTCTTTCACACCTCAAGATGTTTTTTTCTATAACTTATTACATTATTACATTAATTATACACTGAATATAACAAAAATTCAAATTGTGAAACTCAGAATTATGGCCGGCTAGCCAAGGCCGTCGTCGTCCCGTAACCACCAACCCTCTTTTTCATAAGTAACTTAATAATATGAAAGCTGTAAAACTTGTTCAGCCTATGTGTAGGAATACCTATATATACTACCTGTATGAAAACGAATGAAACAGCCTTACCCTTTACAAGTGTGTGTGTGAATCTCTATAATCAGAACTTGCAATACCTGGGTAATAATTCTATGCTACATACAATCTTAGTGATATTTCAATAAAAAGTATACAGTGAGAGCTCTTCGATTTTCCAAACTTTTTGATATTTCTCTGGTGGTATTTCAAAATTGAGGCCCATGGTACGGCACTGTGACCACCTTAAAATTTATTTTAGAATTCTTTATGATTTAAACAGTATAATTAAATATTAATATCATAATATGGACAAATATATATTATTAAAACGCATAAACCAACTTTAGTGAATTATGCGTTAATTAAAAGGATACGAACTTTGACTAGATATTTTTATAATGATTTCTTATATTTACGCGAACACTACACATTAAATAAAACTAGTTTTACGGATTTTATCGCGTTTAATTTTACTATTTTAATTCCCGACGTTTCGGGTGCTTTACAGCAACCCATGGGGGGGGGGGGGAGGGACTGAGATGTTTGACGTCCCGATGTCACAGTTAGCCCGGCTACCTTCAGTTTTTTATATCCGCAATATAACACTCGTGATGTGTCATATTCATGTCAGAAACGTGAAGCTTTCGTTTATTTATTTATTTATTTATTTAGGTACACAAAACAGAATAACATCAAAACATAAACAATTGAACATAATAAATGCAAAATAACAATCTGGATGGTATTCCAAAACATGTGCACACAACATGATATTAGGTTACAGTAACGAGTTTACAGCGCAAATACTTATAATCTTACTTATAAACTTAAGTTGTGGAAAATTTAGAAAAATTAATTCTTTATTAAAAATATTGCCTTATTTACAAAGTATATCTAATACAGATTTTTTGAAATTGTTTACTTTGCCATTAAATATGTCGATATTTTTACTATTATTAATCAATAAGTCATTGTAGAGGCGACACATTCTTACTAGAGGATTATAATAGGACGTATTATTTCTGTAAACTTGCAAAACAAAAGTGTTTAGGAAAGTATAGCGACGATGGGGCTTAGTATTAATCTTGACAAATGAAAGGAGGGTGGGGGAATCAATAAGGGAATGAATAATTTTGAAAAGGTGAGTCATATCCTGATATTTACACCGGGTTTGTAGTGACATAATGTTAAACTTCTTAAGTTTGTCTTCATACGAGGGCAGACTTCTATTTAAACCATACCTATAGCACAGGATTGATAGAAATTTTTTTTGAACACGTTCGATACGATCTATGTGGACAGCGTAGTATGGAAACCAAATAATTATGTTGTACTCTAAAATACTGCGTACTAGAGAACAGTACAAAATGAGAAAGCTCCGCGGATTTTTAAAAGTCTTGGCAGTTCTGAATATAAAACCAAGAAGTTTTGTACTTTTAGATACCACATGATCGTAATGATCGCGGAGCGTAAGCTTTTCATCAAACAGTATTCCAAGATCCTTAACTACTTCGGTGGTGAAAGAGCAATAACCTTTAGGATGTATCCACATTACTCACATATGTTTATGTATCATAAAGAATAACATGTCTGTGGCGAAATGGTCAGTAAGTGAGTTCATAACTATTGTTTCGCGGGTCTGACTTCCTATTCTAAAAGAAACACATATACATTATTTGCTTTCGAACATGTGTTAACACAAAATTGATTTCTAATCCACAAGTACATACACAGCCATTATTCTGAGCAACAAATATTTGCAGCATATGTTATTATTTCTATGATTGTTAATTTCACAGTTCTAATTTTGAATATCACACAATAGTCAGGTTTATTTCATTTTCATTGTTACAATATTGTACACAGTTATTTTCAATTATTTATTGTAGTATGCTGTTATTACTTCACCATTTTAGTTATATTATAAACTAGCTGTTTCCCGCGATTTCGCCGCGTGGAGTTATTTGACAAATATTGACATTAATATTTATACGATACTAACGTCACTCAGTTGTTTTGCCTTCCCGGAACCTCTCCACTAACACTTAAACTTTATGGTATGGTATTAAAGTTCAAATTGACTTTTAAGTATTACTACGAATCTTTTGTATGTGAATATTGAATAGTGTTGTTTTTACACTTTTTCAGGCATTTTTTTAAAATTTTTCTCTCCCTAAGAACCATCTTCGTACTTCAAGGAATATCATAAAAAATAATTAGCGAAATCGGTTGAGCTGCTCTGGAGATTTGCGCTTAGCATCACATTCAGCGATTCATTTTTATATTATAGTCTTTCAGAATAAAGTATGTACTGTACTAGCATTTTTTTTATAAATTCTTCTTAAAATGCTTTGTAATGGTAGATCTCTTTGTAGTTTCCTTGTTATTTGTTCCCTTAGTATCATGTTATAAAATTATATTCCCAGTCTATAGAACCTAGCCAGAGCCTTCATTGTATACATTGTGTAAACAAAGTTTTTGGATTTGGATCTGTTAATTATTATTACGTCCGTGTCCCTCCTGCATCTTAGGCTACCTGACAGACCTATTTTTATCTGCATCATATTGCGTAGGAGGGTGAATGTTTTTAGGAAATTTACTACAATATTGAAACTTATTGCCATAGTTTACATCGACCACACCAGTATTGCCTTTTTATAAAACGTATCAATTACCTAATCAAATAGATACAAATAAATATACCAACTTTGTTTTAATTTGCTTGATATATGCACCAGTTTTTACAAAGAAAATATTTTTCAACCCTGTCTTAGCTATACCGATTTCTAATATCAGTTTTTAACTTTTTTAAAAGAAGTCAGTCAAGTCAATAGGATGTAAATGTTTCACAGACTTTATTTTAATATATTATGTTTTCCGTTTATTTCTACACATAAGTACATTTAAATTGACTTAAAATATTTTGTAATCGCTTGTACTGTATTTTTAATGTATGTAAATTTAGAAACATTTTTCCTTTTTTAAGCCAAATTAACCCTTTCGCTGACCCGTGTACAGGTCATTGTCATTGTCTTACTATTGTGTCTGAAAGCCGGACAGTGAAAGTGTTAACGCTATTTAAAATATTTATTAACGTATTTCAGATTTACCAAATGTAAAACTATAATACCATACCACACGTTACACGTCCAAGTGAAGATATAAATATTTAGTATATAATATACGAAACAAAAAATGTTCTAATGAAAGTATAAAAAAATATAATTATCAAAGAAACCAACGCAATGTCGCCGAGGTAAGTTAACTGACTTTGCTGGTTTTTTTAGCCGCTTGACGTTGAGTTTCAGGATATCCTGTATATTTAATATATTTTTCAACTTGCACTTGCGCGAAGGTTATATGCATAGTACAATTAACCCACAGCAGTTGGCGTGCGTAACGCACCAACAAATTTATTTGAAAATATAATTATCATTTAGATGACTGAAACTTCAATGTATGCATAATACATTCCTAATTAAACAAAATTTTTCCAAATTTAAAACGATATTTCCACAATTTTTTTTCTGTATATTTCTAGTATATATTACAATACTTATATATAATATAGACATCGATCACTAATAAAAACTAAATACACAATCAGTGACAAAAATGTCCTTACTGAATGAGCGGCGCTCATTCATTCATTTTAGTTTGTACGTAACTTTGTGAATACAACTTTACACAACAACAATACAACTTACGGCAATTCATTTGAGGTTGAATTTACTTTAATGTATATTTATATCAACTAGAATTACGTCAAAACAATCGGCGACAGATTTTAGAGAACTTTTGCATGGGATTGTGAATCTAGTTTTTTATTAGTGATCAATGAATATAGCTTAAAAATTCGTTGAGATTTCAAATTAACAAAAGCATACGTACTCTGAATGTTACGTGTCTAATTAAAAAACAAAATATGCATATCGCGACTACGTATTTAAAAATAAATGCATGCGTTAGAACTCTAAGATGATAAGTGCTTTGTGTGTGCAGTGTGCACTCCCTATTTGAGGGCAATGCCCGCCCCCAATCATGTGGCTTCATTATTGCATTTTTATGTGTATTTTATCAATACGAACCAAATGTAATGTATTATAGAAGAATTACGTCAAATATTTAAAAATTGTACCTAATAGTAAACCAAATAGTGGCAGTGTAAGAATATCCACTAGCCCGTATCGTCCCATGGGTGTTGGAAAAAGCGACGGAGGGAAACTGAAACAGAAGATGGGCAGATGCATCTTCGTGATAACTATTCAAAACAATAAAAAACTGCGATTGACAACCCACCAGTCGAGCTGGCATCTCCCCTATGAAGCAATCTATGGGGTAGGCCTATGTTCCACAGTGAACTTTTATAGGCTGTAATAGATAGGTTTAAAAATATAATAATTAATAAAACATACTCCCTGTTTTTCTGAACCACGAACAAGCACTGTTTAGGTGTTTAGGCATCTTTATAGTCTTATTTGGTATATATGGTATTATTTGACTTGCTGCTTATGAGATCGAAACAAAATAGATAATAGAATAAACAAACAGCTTTAAATAAAAACACTAGAAATGTCTTCTGCTTTATGGAGGCCTTTATACGTATATATATCAATGCAAATCATGAAAATAGTTGCCCCGTGTTGGATTCGATCTCGCGACCCGCCGTTCCGCAGCTAAACGCTCAGTCATTACGCTACCGAGCTGTCAGGTTTGATGTCATAATAAATCAAACAAATAATTATAATTAAAAATTTAAATAAATATTCCAAAGGTTTGTTCATTTTCTGAGGCATTGTATAGATTTCACTACAGGATGAATGATAGACGGGTAGACGGTAACTCGATAGAAATAGACGCGTTCTGAATGTCACAATATTTAATAGCGCATTCGTTGAAACTCTGCCAAAAATCTTATTGACACAATTTTTTTTTACAAAATTCCTTTACGTTGTGGAACGATTTGTTATTGTTTTGCTTTAAATGATTTCTCTTTTTTTCATTCTGAGAAAATTTTGTTTTTCTTGTTTCAAAATTGATTGGAAAGTCTGAGTTGATAGTTTTTAATAAATACTTAAAAAAAACAATTCAGTAGAAAAAAAGTAAATATTTTGTATTTTGAATTCAAAACAGTAACATGAAAAAATCGTCGTGTTAAACACTTATTCAAATGATACGTGTCATAAAAATACAAATGCAATAGTACCGGCTGCAACTGCATTCAACATTGCACCACGGACTGTCATTAAAAAAAAACGATGTCATTTCGAATCATTTGTTTTTCAGTACTTTTCATAGTTTTCTAAATCAAATTGTAATTTTACACATCAATTTATTAGCAATTACCAAAAAATTTGTAAAGATGTTTCTGACTGGAAAAATAGTTAATTGTATTTATTTACATTAAATAATTTCAACTTAAAATAATTAATTGTAATGTATTAGAGCTACAAATATCCTATATTTTTATCGATCCTCCATTTGAAGAATGTTTACAAAACGTTTACAAATTTCTTTTAACCTCCTTATTGTAAGTTAATGTAAAAAATACGTTTTAGGTAATTTACTTTTATGAAAACTAAGTTCACTTATCAAACGTAAGGTTCCTACCATACAAAGGGTCATATTTTAATGAATTTCCTATTACATAACTCATTAGTGTACCGTTAGGCAAGCAACAAGCGAATGACCTAGCGACGATACTCGTACATAGCAAAGGAAAATACGAAGAATTCAAGACTAAGGAATGTCTAGACATGGCAACGATTATTATGTTTCGGTTTGCGGTAGCTTCGTTAGTTTTAATAACTGTATTTTATACTGCATATACTCGTACTTAGAACATTTATTTAGTTTAATATGTTATCATATTTTTATCTTGTCTTTACTTCGATGTGGTTTTTTTTTATAGGATAAGGGTAACAAACGAGCACACGGTCCACCTGATGTTAAGTGGTTGCTGTGGCCCATAGACATCTACATCTATTCTCGATTATGAATCAAAATGCAGATGCGTTGTCACCCATGAGGACTAAGATGGAATGCCAAGTTTCCAGTAAAAAGGGTCTCCGGTTCTCTACACTCTCCATACGAAATACAGCAGCGTTAAGCTGCTATTTTACCCTGGTATTCTATGAAAGCGTGGTCCTTCCCCGGTCGAGCAGACCCATGAGTTTTGCAATTTGCATGTTATTATTGCGTAAAAAAACTTTAAAAGAGCTTTATAAAGCTTTATAACTTTTTTATATTGGATATCTGTGCCCGGTAAAGATGAACCAAGAAACAAACAAATGTTATTTTTAAATACAGTTTAATAGCGAAACTCAAGGGACTGAGTATTTTATTGTGATAATGAGAGCTTTCGTTGTATGGAGCGTAGAAAAAAACCAACATAGGTAGTATTTAAATAAACTATTAGTAAATCCAATTGTGCATGCCCTAAGCGCATTAAAATATACGTATAACATGATTATACGTGAATTTTTTAAAGTATCTTAAGTACACACAAGTTTTCATTTATAACCTTATTATTATACTACCAATTTTCCAATAATTTTATGTCAAACTTCAATTTAAAAAAAAGTTTGGAAAATCCAAAACTCATAATGCTCATATGATCATCATATTGATGATATGATATATACGATTACGACTACCCCAATTTGTATTGGTAGTAGTCGTAATGTTTATTTTTAAATTATTTATTCAAATGTCTATTCCAAACATAAGTAATGTGCATAATATGATATATAAGTATTATTATAATATAATTAGTAATTAATGATAAAATAAAAACAGCGCTGTGCGGCGCAGCTGGTTAGCAGAAGGTTGGCGATTTTTTAACCCTTGTTCTCGATATTTCACGCATTCGAAAGGAATAGTTTGTATCGTCTGCGTACAGCAAAGGAGTGAAATTATTTGCCAGCGTATGTATTTTTCTCCAATATGGGGTTTTTCAATTCCATAATCTGGGTGCCTTCAAGGCAAGACTTAGGTGAAAGCGCCAGCGTGGCCCGCGAAATTCAAAATTTCTTACGTTTTTTGGAATTTGCAGGTGAGCGTTAGGTTGTATGTTTAACAAAATATGATTCGCGACCGTAACGAGTATGTGTTTACAGAATTATTATCATTAAAATCACCACTACAACCACTACTACAACTAAGTTCATATAATCCCTTTGAATGAGTTTTTCTGGAAATAGCCATACAATGGAATTATACGAACTTAGAGGTTTGTATTGACGATTATAATGATTATAATTCTGTAAACGCATACTCGCTACGGCCGCGAATCATATTTTGTTAAACGTATAACATGACACTGACCTGCAAATTGCAATAAACGTAAGAAAATTTGAATTACGCTGGCTATCCTGGCGCTTCCACCTTAATACTCGTAGGTTTTTGTTACGATAAAGCAGTGCGATTTATGGCTAGCACTGTGTCTTATAATATATAACTAATAAATTCTATTGTATAAGATATTCCGATTATTAATATATATAAGGAATATTTTTCTACGCTTAATTCATTCATTATAGCCTGTCAAGTCTACTGCTCAACAAAAGCCTAATCCATTTATTACCCTATAAGGGTATTGGCTATATTTGTACGCTTAACAGGCGGGTTGCTAACCGCAATTTTTATTACTTTGAGTAGTTATCGAGAAGATGCTGCTGTGTATCTAAGGTTTCATTTCCTTCTGTCGCTTGCCACATCCACGTGATGATGGGTTTGTGGATTCTCTTCCTCTGCCACTGCACATCAATGTTATTTGGTGATGCATATTAAATAATGATGAATTTAAAATATACGACATAATACACTTTTATTTGACATTTTATGAAAAAATTGCGACATTTTGAAACAAAGCGATACATCTTAACCAATTTAGTACTGCGCAAATGGAGACAGCCTTCGTAGACTTGTACGGGACAAGGAATTTGATTATTGCGCTTAAACGCGTAGTGTAGGCACAGGTATACGCGTTTGTATTTAGTATGTGATATTATGATATTACTTCTGAATCAATATTATTTATTTATTTTTGATCCTTCCCAGGAGTAAAACGATCGTCGACTTTTTCGATCTAGCGAGTGTTTTGGAGGCCTATGTTCAGCAGTGGACTTGTGATGGGCTGCAGTAGTTGTAGTAGAGTAGGAATAAAAAAATATACAATTCTGAGACAAAGAACCAGACTGTATGTAACAAGCTCACTGCTTGACGCACTAAGCAAAATTCGCAACAGCCGATATCTTTCTAGAACGATCTCTTTTAATTTAAACGAAAGGCCAGTAATCCAGCAGTTGATTATATTCGATTATTTTGATGTTTTCGCTGTGGCTCCTGTGGCCATGATATTTTCATAGTATTTCAGTTGTAAGTTGTAAGCTGCTATTTTAATTAATTTTAAAGAGATGTGAGAGCGTAGTCCTTCCCGGTCGAGTCAACCTGTTACAACCGTAATATAGCTGCAGCATGGCTTTACCAGCTCTACCATATATATAAATCCTACTTACCTACCTTTGAAAAGATTTTACACTATGACATTACTATTACACAATAGTAGGTAAAACTCGTGATATCGTGACAATTAATGTAGCGAGTGTACATCATGTGGCGCTATTTATAAGAATTTATTTTTATAATTTATTATAACATTTTTTTAAAATTTAACATCATAAGAAAGAACTCTTTTTATATTGCGATTCCTATTTTAACTTATAATCGACCGCACGACCAGACACTCACTTTATTGCATCATACGTGTACACATGACTTGTCACTGTCAACGCACAAGGTCAGTGGGTCAAACAAGAGCGGACACCGAAAGTGGATTAACTTCTGTCTGGTGTTGGGAACCATTTCGTTTACCTACATACATGTAACGCTTCGTTGCGCCGTGTTGATCGTATCTCGCTGAGTTTTCATTATTACTTCCTGGTTAGTCTAATTAATGACGATGTATACGGGGTTTCTTCGGGGTTATTATTATATAGATATAGTAATTATAATAATTACGCCTAAGCAAGACAATAAAATGACCGTGTGGAGGCGTCGTAAAGAATCTATTACTACGTTTTCTCCTGTGGGTAACCATGACAGTAAACCATTAGGAATACTAAAAAAGTTTTCTTTAAATCTTATGGCTGACTGTAGATGGCAGTATTTGTCTCGTTTATTCCAGATGTATTAGTTATTTATTCTGTGGTATTAGATAGAATTTCACGTTTCGAAGGTATAGGTAGGAATAAGAATAGCTGAAATTAGTTCTACATCATTTTGAGGATATCCTACAGTATGCGATAGATGTTAGAATATTATTAGAATCGTTCCAGACATATGACGCAAATCAAAATTTACATTGCAAGGGTTCTGGGACCCACATCACCATTTGGACGCGACGGTAGCCAAATGGTTTAGGTTTTTTCATAAAATAAGGATGGCATACAGTTACAAACGCTAACAGTTAACACACAACCCACGATTGTATGTTGTCGCCTATAGACATCTATCCTTGATTAAGAATCAAAATGTACATAGATGCCTTGTCACCCCCGAAGGACTGTGATGAATTGTTTCGTTAGATACTAATAAAAAGTGTCTACGGTACACTTACCGTTTTTGCCGCGATTGCTTTATTATATATAACTAACTAAACAGTGGTAGAGCCACGCGGCAGCTTTTGCTGTCGCACGGATGGGCCGGCTCGAACCGGGGTGGTACCACGACCTCACAGAAAACCAGCGTGAAGTAGAGGTTTACCTCTGCGTTTCGCTTGGTGAGTGCAGGTGGCCGGAGGCCCTTTTTACTGGAAATGAGGCATTCCATCTTAGTCCTCACGGGTGACAACGCATCTACATTTTGATTTGTAATAGAGGATAGATGTAGATGTCTATGGGCCGCAGCAACCACTTACCATCAGGTGGACTGTGTGCTCGTTTGTCATCCTTATCCTATAAAAAAAAAAAACTAAAGAGGCAATCCGGTATGTCACTACCCTCAAACACACGATGTTTTCTTTCACCGGTGAGTAGGTGATACTCTCACAATTCGCGTTTTTGCAATCCCAACCGACACCAATGAAATTGTTTTAACTATTAATATATTGGTAACTATTTGTCAGCCAAAAGAAAAATGTGACGATCTTAACATTAAAAGGTGTGTTTATTTCCATGCCATATTTTACGTTATGAATTAATGTAACAATGTTTTTCCAACAGGTCAGCGATGGAGCTGTAGCGCCTGTGAACTCACTGCTAGCCGGTTTTTATCTTTTAGCTGGACCCTTTGTGTCGGCACTGGCTAATAAGTAAGCATTTTTCAACTTTACCAATATCCTAAAAACGGCATTTGTATACATACATACATAACTTTCACACCCGTCACGCATTGGGGTAGACAGAAACTACCGAGCCATTTGGTACGATCCTGACACACTGCACTGCTCTCGCTTAGGGGTATTTTTTAATATTAGCCTTATGGCCTTTCAATAAACCCATCTAGTGGTTGTATTATTTTATTAACATCATTATGTACTATATTATTATATGTATCATAATATTGTCTTACAGTGTAGTGGCGGTGTACAAAATACAAATATCCACTACCCTAAATCGTCCCGTGGGTGTCGTAAGAGGCGACAGAGGGAAATTGAAACAGGAGATAGGCAGCAGCATCTTCGTGATAACAACTACAAATAATAATAAACTACGGTTGCCAACCAGCCTGCCAAGCGTGGCAACTATGGCAAAATCCCCCTATGAGACAATCTATGGGGAAGGCAGTGGACTATTATAGGCTGTAATGGAGTGGAATATTATATTTTACATAATATAATGTTATAGTACCAGTAGCATATGCGCAAGGTGACCTAAACCTACCCGTGCACTATTCAACCCATATATAATAAGATCGCAATACTTTAAAATTTACCACAATCCATTTTCCTTGTTTTTGCATGTACAAAAAACAATCAAAAAACGACAGCAATAGGCTATTTGAAACTAAAGGTTTTACTTTGTTGCAGATATGGCTTCCGGATTGTAACCATAGTGGGCAGTGTGATATCGAGTATTGCATTTGCGCTTTCCTATTTTGCCACGAGCGTTGAATATCTTTACCTTGTTTATGGAGTTCTTGGAGGTTGGTAATTACAATGCAATTTTATAATTTGTACAAATAATATCTCCAAGCGTTAAAACGATGCAAAAGTTTTTCCTGATATTATCCTATAATTATACTACTACTGCCTAATTTATCTAGAGGTGGTAATGACGATGGTTAATGAAGAGGTCCTGAGTTTGAATTCCGAGTCGGACCAAGATCAGTTACTCGGTTTATATGTCAAGAAATTTGCAGTGGCAGCCCAAAATCACGAAGCTGGCCATCGCATGGCACCCCTTGGCGCGGAAAGCAGGTAAAGCCGTTGGTCCTGCGCCTGACCTCTCTCCGCTCGTGTCGGATTGCCGACCCATCGTACTATGAGAGTGAGGGAATAGATAGTGCACCTCTGCTTACGCACAGTCGTGCACCATAGCTTATTCTGCGCAGGTAACTAGTCGAGACTGAAATTCGGCGTCTAGAAGATTATATATGCTGGGTTATTTTGCAATAACCGGCCGAATTTGTAGAGAAAGTTCAGAATTAGTAATACAAGCAAATAGTGAAGAAAAATTAATTTAAAAAAATTCAAACATTCTATTTTAACTGATTGTCATTCATAAATATCTAACGCCTACTATTTTAGTACGCACGCACACATTCGTAAGAGTCGCTCGGTCGGCAAAAAGGTTGCGATTTGAATTGCACACAGAGGAAGGCACTAAAGTTCTTGTTTGCGTAGTTGTTGTCCATAAATCACATTCAATTTGGGATAATTTGAAATAAAAGTAGATGCCTTATTTACTCGTATTTTCGAAAATTGCAATAACGGTACCTATGTTCTTATATATATATATATTTGAACATAAGTTTAAAATTTGGCTACTCTGAAAAATAACCCTGTATAATAAAAAATCCAAGATATTAATATCGTCCGCAAAGCTGTTATGCTGCAGAAGTGAGTGGTAGAGTTGGCAAGGGACGCCTTACACAGAAGTTTTTCAATCAAATTTGCGATATATTGAACTTGGTCTAAATTAAGAGTAGGTACTCATAACCGATGATCATGGACACTTAGATATATGGATGTGAACGAAACGAGAAAGGTGTGTCACAATCGTGCAAAACGGACGTCCGTTAGTCTCTGCCTAGCCCTCTGGGTGACAGATGAATATGATTATAATTAAAAGTTTTGCGTTTAAGAACACCCAGCAGACATTAAGCGCTCCCATAGCTGGCACCTGGTGTAATGGACACGTTTGACGGATAGGTGATTACACTTCCTAATACCTCACATATTTAATGTTGCTTTCTGTTTCCAATCTGACATCTAACTGTACATCTGGTCGTCAAATCTGAACGTCATTTGAGCTTCCTATATCGGATCTCTTACTTTGTTATTACAAGGCAAAAAATTTAAAACTATTATTCAAAAACAACGGAAACCTGCATTTATAATTACTCTTTTCTCAGGTATCGGCTTCTGTATGATCTACATGCCAGCAGTGCTAACGGTCGGATTTTACTTTGAGAGATGGCGTGCCCTCGCCACGGGTTTGGCACTGTGCGGCTCTGGAGTTGGAACTTTCATATTCGCGCCTCTGACCAATATCTTTATTGAGCAACTTGGCTGGAGGACGACTATGCTTATAAATGCTGGTGAGTTTTATTCATAAGAATATACTTTATTTTGGAAGCTAATCACCGTACTATTTCCTTTACCTATTTTTAATTTTCTGCCGACTTCCAAAAAGGAGACGGTACTCAATTCGACTGTATTTTTTTTATGTATGTTACCTCATAACATTTTACTGGGTGGACCGATTTCGATAATTCTTTTTTTATTTGAAAGCTGATAGTTCTCGTGTGGTCAAGTTGATCAATTTGATCAAGGTCAAGCCAATAGTTTTTGAATTATTCTTAATAACTTATTTTGAAGTTGGCTGTACAAAATTTTTAATTTTTAATGATTATCTTATTAATACAATAATTATAAACATAAAACAGTAATAACTCAAAAGTTCATCACGAACCACTATACTATGGTTGAATGTTTGTCTTAAACGACAAAGATTATTCACGTTAACATTGGATACGCTTAATAAGTTTAAAAAATGAGTAGTACCTAATACACTGAATAATTATATTCAATAATATATTACGACGTAATTTAACAATGCCCCACATGGTTAAATGTTCAGTCACATGAGATAACAATAAAACTGAGGTCAGCCGCACCGGAAATGCTAATCTTTACTATCTGTCCGTCGTTTACACAATTCGGTAACGCGTTCGTTTTAACGACCACCTAATGAATGCCCTACTGGTTAATGTAAATGTTATTGAATAAAACTATTTTTTACGGATTTTATCGCGTTTAATTAAGTTATTTTATATTCCCGACGTTTCGGTTGCTTTCCAGCAACCGTGGTCACGGGGGACTGAGGTGATTGACGTCCCAATGTCAAAGTTAACCCGGAGTACCTTCAGCTTTGTAATTATTAATTTTGGTCCGATCTACGCAGAATGAACTAACTGTGTCTTGAAGTCTTGCAGTGGTATGCTTGGGTTTAGTTTTAATTTTATGAATTACAGGATCCCAAGCAGGTGGTAGTACCCAGCCTCCCTCTCTATTGAAATTAGGATGTTTTTTAATTTCAATAGCCTTACGTATCATCCTTGGCAGGAATCGATGTTCTTTCGCGAGAACTTGTGGTTTATCAAATCTAATGTAATGGCGTGGGCCGTCTAGGATATGATCACAAACTGCAGACTTCCCGGAACGTTGGTGCTTCACGTCAGCTATGTGTTCTTTTACGCGGGTTTTTATTGATCGTTTTGTTTGCCCTATATATGAGAGACCACACTCACAATCAAGCTTGTATACTCCTGTATCTTGTAGAGGAATATTTATTTTATTCAATGTGTAGTGTTCGCGTAAATATAAGAAATCATTATGTAAATGTTATTTTTTATAATATTAGCGACAAGCGAGCATCAAATGGTATAATATATAAATGGCTACTGCAGCCCATAGACATCTGCAACCCGCTTTAAACAGAGAAAGCTACAGACGCGTTTTTTTTTGATAACAGATAAAATATCCATCCTGTAGTTATACCAGATTTCTTACCCTTCATAATGGAAAGCAGCCAAACAGCTGCCAATCTTGATAAGTTCAATCAAAACAAAAATTGATTTTTGGAAAAATAATTTAAAATTAAAAATTTTGTACAGCTGACTTAAATATAAGTTATTTAAGAATAACTCAAAAACTATTGTTCTGACCTTGATCAAATTCATATGGGACCACACGAGAACTAATAAAAGAATCATCGAAATCGGTCCATCTGGTACAAAGTTATGAGGTAACACACTTAAAAAAAAACATACAGTCGAATTGAGTACCGTCTCCTTTTTGGACGTCGGCAGAAGAAAAACATGTTAGTGTTTTTTTTATATGCATGCGGCCCACCTGGTGTGTGATTACCAACGCCCATGTATAACTAGAACACCAAGTGAATCGAAGACCGGTATTTTAAAAAATATTAGGCTCTGTTCTTAAAGGTCCCTAAGTAATTTCGGTCCGGAAAAATCGTTGGTGGTAGCCGATTCCACAAGGAAGTTGAGCAAGGAATAAAACTTCTGGTAAATCGCACTAGATGGTATGGATGATATCGCGAGTTTTGTAATGATTGTTATTGTATTAATTTACACAAATAAGACCTCACAGTATTAATTATACGTAGTTTTTATTTTGTAATTATTTTTTCCAATTGGCCAATTATCAAAATTGCGATTTCTTATTAGTAATTTATATTTTTTTAAACATTTGATTTAATTTTCAGGAGTTGCACTAGGTTGTTTAATATGCGGCGCCATGTTCCGTCCTATTAAACCAGTAAGAGTGACGCTCGCTGACCAAAGAGAAGAAGATGATACAGCCCGCCGACATGAAGAGGCTGTAGAAAAATTAAATTCAATGCTCAAGCTACATAGCAAACTTGATTCGGGTATTTCAATGCCACCAGAAATGAGATTCACGAACAAAGTCAGCCCACACACGTGGATGGGAGTCGCCAACAACACTCGCTATCCTACAGCGGAAGAAATCTTTAGAGGAAGCAACTCCCACCTCGGTAGACGATCCTCGGCCACAGCTGGAACTATCAAACATAATCTCACAAACAAACCTATGTTCATCACCGGAGCGGTGGCTGAAAAAGATGAACAAGATGACTCTAATAGCAACATTGACAACGCAGAGCCTTTAATTGCTACCCCCATTAAAGTGGTGCCGGCGGACGCAAGACCACGACGTTCTCACGCCGACTTAGTAGCGAGACCTTTGTACCGTGACGATATATTCTTCGGAGCAAGTCTTGCAAGATTACCACAGTACACGTCCCGCACATCGCTCGGTTACCATTTGGCGGTCACTCATGTTCCGACCCAGCAAGACGCTCAAGAGGATGAATCTGGAAAGTGCAGCCTTTGCCCAGAAGCTGTTAGACGAGCGCTTGCAACTATGTTGGATGTCAGCCTCTTCAGATCGCCGACTTTCATTATCCTTGCTGTTAGCGGTTTCTTCACAATGTTAGGATTCTTCGTGCCATACATGTACGTGAAGCAAAGAGCAGAAGCGAATGGACTGAGCAAGGGGTCAAGTGTGATGTTGGTGTCAGCTATCGGTGTTGCGAATATAATTGGACGTATTGGTTGCGGTGTCGTGTCTTCCATGCCAAAAGTGTCGCCATTGTGGCTGAACAATATTGCTCTTTCTGCTGGCGGAATAGCTACAATGATGAGTGGACTCTATTACAACGATATCTTCCAGTTCGCATACTGCGTTGTCTTCGGCCTTTCTATTGGTAATTTCGATTATTTTTATAAAAGTAGAGATAATACGATCACGCATTCCACCTGATGTAGACATTTCCCGTAATCTTTGTGGCATATATACTAATAATATACTATTTAAAATATGCCCCATATTTACCATAGTTGCCATGCTTGTCACGCTTCTGGTTTGTTTTCCTCTATCGTCTCTTATGACACCCACATGACGATTTTCATAAGCTTTCAAAATATCTATAGATATTAGCTGACCCCGTATTTTTATTCGCAATGGCAACTCTAACGATTTTCTTTTTTATAGAATTAGGGTGACAAACTAGCACACAGTTCACCTGATGGTAAGTGGTTGCTGTGGCCCATACACATCTACACCTATCCTCGATTACGAATCAAAATGCAGATGCGTTGTCACCCGTGAGGACTAAGATGGAATGCTAAATGATAATGCATGAGTCCCGGCAATTGTCTTTTAATTTGCTACATTACGTGTGTAAGTAAGCTTAAGTGACTGCGTAAGGATTAACCAGTCCACTGCTGGGTATCTGTAAAGTTTACAACGTTTGTTACATGGTTTATAATAGCATCTTAATATTAACCTGCTATTATAAACCAACATGGTCTACTATTATAAGTAGATATGTTTGTACGTGGTAAAGCCATGCTGCAGCTATAATAGTAGTATAGTTGTAGCATGAATGGGTCGGCTCGACCGGGGAAGGACCACGCTCTCACAGAATACCAGCGTCAAATAGCAGCTTAACACTGCTGTGTTTCGTATGGTGAGTGTAGAGAACCGGAGACCCTTGTTACTGGAAAAGAGGCATTCCATCTTAGTCCTCTCGGATGACAACGCATCTGCATTTTGATTCGCAAACGAGGATAAATGTAGATGTCTATGGGCCATCGCAACCACTTATTATCACATGGACTGTGTGCTTGTTTGTCACCCTATCCTATAAAAAAAGCAATTTAAGAGAAATTTCCGACGGTCAATATAGATACTTTCGGCAAACTGCACACATTAACCCTTTCTTTTTCTTCTTGCAGCCTGTTTCGCATCACTTCGCTCAATCCTAGTCGTGGAATATATCGGCCTGGAGCAATTGACCAACTGTTTTGGTCTATTCCTTCTCTTCCAAGGATTTGGAGCTCTTTTGGGCAGTCCTATTGCTGGTGAGTTATTATAACAAAAATTATTTATTTATGCGAGAACCCTAGTGGCGGGTAAGAATACCCACACCCCATATCTTCCCGTGAGTTTCGTAAGAGGCAACAGAGGGAAACTGAGACGGGAGATGGGCAGCAGCATCTTTTTGATAATAACAAATTATGATTAAAAAAACTGCGGTTGCCAACCCGCTCGCCAAGCGTGGCAACTATGACAATATAACCCCCATCAATCAATAAAGGTACGAAGAGACGGCCCCAGTCCCCGGCGGCCCCGCTATTCCTTTTTCCGGTGGTGACCATTTTAACGGCAGGGCAAGGGGTGCTAAGAATCTCAGATGGAGGTTCGGTTGCCACCTAAGATGACTCGACCTGGCAACATATAACCTTCTAAGCCGTGTCTACGTGTTGTTTTCGAGAGTCATTACGAATCGTCTCGTATGCAGTCTCAACGACTTCCAGCCGTGATTCCGTCAAAATTTGGGCGGTGCAGCAGTCCCTTCATCGGTGCCAAGTTTACTGTCGGTATATCGAAGTGCTAAAGTGCTTGTACAGTAGAGCTACGATGGCTATCAGAGTACAGAACCAGAGTACGAAACCTATCCAACTACAGAAAGGTGTATGATAGGGTGACATTATATCCCCGAAACATCACGATATTCTCTGCAATATGTTTGACTTGTAGAGATCGCTTCTAAGCGATGAGGCCGCCAATTACCTTTAAATAAGTTGTTATTTTTTCCTCTTACTTTTTGGTGTACAATAAAATATATTTCATTCATTCATTATCTTATATATTAGCCATGTAGAGATACGAGGGAAAAGTTTACTTATCGAAGACCAATATAACTTACGGCTATTTCTCTAAGTTACCTCTTACTACACTTACCAAATGGAATATGGAAAAGAGCAATACGTTATCTCCTATATATCCAGACCAGTAATAGAGAATAGCTTCTTTTCTTTCCTTCAAGATAGATCTCTTTCGTTGTAGGAAGGATTACCAAGACGTCTCGCACTTTAGGCGCTGCTGCTTAGGATTTTAAATTATGAACAAATATTCTAAGGCGACGTAGATTTCTAGTAACATTATAATTTTAAGATGAGGGAGTTATTTGCATTAAGACATGTTTAACCATTTTTTTTAATTTTTGTCTCTCTGTCTGTCCTGGCTAATCTTCGAAAAAACTGGACTGATCGTGATGAAACTTCATGAAAAGATACAGAGCAATGCGATGAGTGATCTAGGCTATATTTTATCCGAAAAGCATTTTTTTTTCTTTTTTCGTTTTTTTTTGTGAAATCTAATAATTTATTAAACAATGATCGTTGATGATTATCTTAAATGTAAATGATGACACAATGACATTAATAGATGAGATAGACGCCCAAGCGCAACCGGGGCGGGTTCTTAATATAAATAAAGATGGAAAGTAACGACAAATTTGATAAACAATTTCAACACAATTGCATAACAACTGGCGCCAGTATATTTCGGTGCGTGTAACTATTGCACCGGCACTGTGCCAAAATCCCACGTTGAACAATATATCCCGCGGGTGCGGGTCATTGAATGAATTCCACGTAGCTATATTCGCCGTCTAAACAAATCAGACAGCTCGGTTTGCGTTTTTCAACAGATTTATCTGTTTACACGAAAAAGTAATGAAGGCTAAACGAATACCTTTCCTCCTCTCTCCTAATTTAATCTCTTTATAGGATTTTTTTAATATAATAAGAGTAACAAACGAACACACAGCCCACCCTATGGTAAGTGGATCCCGTGGCCCATACACATCTACATTTAACCTCGATTAAGCATCAAAATTTAGATGCGTTGTCACCCCAGAGGATTGAGATGGAATGCCTCATTTCCAGTAAAAAGGGTAGTCTCCGATTCTCTACACTTACCATACGAAACATAGCAGCATTTTACGCTGGTAGTCTGTAACAGCTTGGCCCTACCCCGGTCGAACCCACCCATTCGTGCTATAACCATAATATACCTATCTGCAGCGTGACTCTATCACGTATAAACAATTATTTATTCTGTGGTATAAATAAGTACGTATAAGTATCTTAACTGTATACTTCTCAGATATAAGGAAGATGTAAGAAATGTACAAATAAATGTATATTTAACTTGTAAAATTTAGTTTCCCGATCCCAGATATTAAAATTCAAGGAAACTCACTGATTAAAAAAAATCACAATGTATTCATAAGTTGCGTTGGATCAGTACATATGGTAAAAAAGTGATCCTATAAGGGTTCCGTTTTTCCCTTTTGAGGTACGGAACCCTAAAAATCATACTAGAACGCTTGAAATATCTTTCGTATCGTTTAGGCGTTTTAAATACCTACATAATATATTGAAAATGGCTAAACACTCGGACTCGATATAAATTATTAAGTGTACAAAATAAAATGTGTGTAGAACTAAAGCTATAATCGTATCATTTAGATTTGCTGTCCTAGAAATTAAAATTCATGGAAACCGATTTAAAACACCACGTTACAATGTTTTCGTCAATTGCATTGGGCACCTACGTATATTTAAAAACCACAAATTTTCCCGAAAAAGTATATACTCATATATTTTTTTCATTAAAATACAGTAAAATGTCAGATTAATACCTATTTATACGTGGTAGAGCCATGCTGCAACTATATTAGTAGTATAGTTGTACCACGAATAGGTCGGCTCGACCGGGGAAGGACCACGCTCTCACAAAATACCAGCATTAAATATTAGCTTAACACTGCTGTGTTTCGTATGGTGAGTGTAGAGAACCGGAGACCCCTTTTACTGCAAAAGAGGCATTCCATCTTAGTCCTCACGGGTGACAACGCATCTGCATTTTGATTCGCAAACGTGGATAGATGTAGATGTCTATGGGCCACAACAACCACTTACCATCAGGTGAACTGTGTGCTCGTTTGTCACACTATCCTATAAAAAAAAACTTTTTTTACGAACCTGCGCACCGAAACGTTGAAACCAAATGCTTATCGTTACCTAAACATATCTTGACATAATGAATTTCTAATAAATAAAATGAATTTGTTTAATTACAGGTGCCCTGATGGATTTAACACACAGTTATGACATATCATTCTACGTGTCCGGCGGGTTCCTTCTCTTCTCTGCTGTGATTTGCTATCCTGTAAACTGCATTAGTAGGTGGGAAAAATCACGCAACAAGCTTACGGCGTCACCAAAAGTCTGATTTTTAATGGTAATGTTGCAGGAGACTTAATACCGTTCGGTAAAAATTATTGTAGTCTGTGGACTATGTTAACTATAGTAGGTACATGTCTGTACAAAATATTATTCACGATAAAAACATAAATATTTAATGTAACGAACAGTACCTGGGAATATTATACTATATAATGAAAAGACAGGGTATATTATAAGTACTTTGTTAAATATTTTACAAGGGGAAAGTCTTAACGAAGCAGGTGGCGAATTTTGCAGTGTTTTGTAAAGAATCTAAATGTGAGATAGAAATTTTAACATCACAATTATTTTGTTGTCATTTGATATAGTCGTGACTGTGTTAAATATAATTTGCCATCGTACTTATAGGATCAGTGGGCTTCCCATTTATGTCACTGTGTAAAAAATATTTAAAAAAATGTACCTCAATCGTACTTAAAAATTACATAGATTATAGTAAAAATGTGACATACCCATATCATAGTCCATATCATTGGTTAACAGACATATACATTTGACTAAATATTTACAAATGTAGTCATTAAAATATTTTTATAACATTTCTTATCCATCTTTTTAAAACTTATTCTTCTCTAATGCAACATAATATGAATTAGACTGATACTGAAATTATATATTCCTAATTTAACAATGCATAAATCGGGAGATGGATTGTTCATTGGGAATCATAAAATTTATTTAATATTGCTCTAGTAGTAAGGATACACAACGACGCGACGCTAGCAAATTACGTCATTTTGTGTCAGCGATAATGAACGACAACGAATCTGCGGATGCAAGACAATGTCGTAACTGTCGTAGCAGTGTTTAGTAGGGTTGCCACCCATACTATAATATATAGTATCGTTCTATATTTCAGTCAATTGTACTATATATTATAGAAAATTAATATAGTACCAAAAATAATATATTTTTATCCCTAATTCAACTGTCGTGCTTTTTTATATTAACTGTGACTGGAAGTCTGGAACGAGTAAGTTTTACGGAAAAAAATTTTTGCGACATGAATGTGAAATAGAAAGGAAAAAGAAATAGAATAATTTGATTAATATTAATTTGGTTAATTTATTTTAATATGAATCTAAATTGCAGAGATTCCAATAATTATTTTAAAGGTAATAGTTAATTGATGGCCTAAGCGAAAAGCAATAACAAATATTTATGGAAAAGTACATTAAGATTAAAAATGTTTTTTTTTAATTTTCCACAAGTTCTATATTTTTGCGTCTTCTTTGGGAAAAATACTATATTTGTTCAAAAAGAGGTGGCAACCCTACTTTTTAGGTACACTACTACAATCAGACTACCTATAGTTTTAGGTGCCTTAGTGTCTTTGTGTATCATTAATATTTCAGTCTATAGTTTGAATAAGCATAATATGAAAAGCGGAAATATATCCCACAATCAATTTTGAACAATGTAATAACTTACATAGAGATGGTTCTATTAAGCTCAGTTCAGACAACAGGAACACTATAATATATAGAATCCAGTAAATATTATATAAATAGAAAAATAGAATCCAACAAACAAAATCGCTCAAAATTTTTTAGGCTACGTTCACACTATGCTATACTATAAAGAATTGAATTGTTTGATAATGAAACAATGTTCTATACTTTAAAGCAGAAGCTGAATAGTGTAGCGTAGGCTGAACTGAGCTATACACTTAGTTGTAAAATGCATTTAATGATAGGTTTAGTGGATGAAAGTACAAAGACTCGAATTATAAAATTAGTCGATTTTTGACTGGAATTAATTCCCGAAAGAATATGATCTGATGCCAAATGTATGTACTTTATGATTAGAACAGATAAGCCAGGGGTTCCCAAAGTGTAAGCCGCGGCGCCCTGGTGTGCCTTAGAAAGTAAAGAAGGGCGCCGTGAGGCGATCCTGTTCACCATTTTCCGGAAACTAAAGCTAAGCATTCGTGGGTAATAACATAAACAGGATTTTCAGCTGTAGCTGTAATACAGAACAAATATCGAAATGTGATATAGAAATAATAAAGATAATAATAATAAAGATCGAAGTGGGGCAAGAAATGAGTGTAGCGGTGTCATTGACACCGCTACACTCGTTTTTTTTGACACCGTGTCAAGCCTAATCCCGCGATTTGAAAAAATGTGTGGAGATCACCAAGCTCACATGTCACATTGACTAAGTTGCCATTGTAATTTCCTATTTTCAATCATATCCTATTGTCAATGACACCGCTACACTCGTTTTTTTTGACACCGTGTCAAGCCTAATCCCGCGATTTGAAAAAATGTGTGGAGATCACCAAGCTCACATGTCACATTGACTAAGTTGCCATTGTAATTTCCTATTTTTCTTAAATAATAAATGTATTCAAGTGTGTCGATATTATATAAAAACTCCGCTTCATATTGTGAATTTTTCAATTTCTGTACGTAGTAGCCGAGCCAAAATACTAAATCTGTAAGTGCGCCGCAAACTGAAAAAGCTTGGGAACCCCTGAGATAAGCGTTACACTTCTAAACAACTTAATAGCTGCGTTCAACAGTGTCGCAAATAAACGCTATTTTTATTGTAACATAATTCCTTTTTTTTTATGTACTCTGTTGCGTGATGTCTTCTCTGCCATTGTGTGGTGCTAAAATAGACTACGAATTTTTATAAGAATATACCCATATAATAAGACTATTGTATAAATAATTAGCTATGGCATATCAATGTGCATGAGTGATTTATTATATCCTTAGGTTAGGTTATTGTTATTAATGTTCGTGCCTTACTGTGTGAAGTGATTACGCGTATTTAGATTTTAGATGTATAACAACAAAATATCAAGTTTCGTAACTTTGTATTTATACATACCCTAAACAATAAGAAAGTTTCAAATGTCCGTTGTATATTTTTACAATTGTCATTGTCGAACGTTTGTTTCCTTGTCCTACATATTATAACTCATAGATTTAAGAATTACATCTATGGCTGTGGTAAATGTAGCGTATTTGTAATCATGAATGAGAAATCATAGTCATTGCTATATTTATTTTTCAATTAATCACTGTTTAATTTGATAAACATAATCATCAATTCAAAATCACGTAGCAAGAACTAAAAATGCGTTCGTGATTTTGAGTGCAGCAGGGCTGCCAGTTCCTGCTAGGTCATCATTACTTAGGGACCTTCAAGAAAAGAGCTTACTCCTTTCTAAAAGTCCGGCAACGCATCTGCAATTCCCTTGGTGTTGCGGTGGTGGTTCATGGGCCGCGGTAGTCACTTACCATCAGGTGAGCCGCATGCTCGTTTACCCCCAATTCTATAAAATCATAACAAATCCACTGCCAAATATAGCTCTCACCCAAAAATCCCACAAAGGTGATACATGGGGCATTGGGAAATTCCAAAAAAAAATCTTAAGCGTGAAATACCCAATTTACCTGGCAAGCGTATTGACAATGGTCGAAAACAACGGTTAAGGCAAAACCACCCTACAACGGACGAGGTCCTGGTCCAGCAGTGGTTTTGGGGGCTGATGAAGATATTATTATATACACAAACCTACAAAACTGTTTTTCTGCCGACTTCCAAAAAGGAGCCGGTACTCAATTCGACTGTATGTTTTTTTTTCGTTTTTTTTTTTTATGTGTGTTACCTCAGAACTTTTTTCTGGGTGAACCGATTTCGATGATTCTTTTTTATTTGAAAGCTGGTACTTCTCGTGTGGTCCCATATGAATTTGATCAAGGTCAGACCAATTGTTTTTAAGTTATTCTTAAATAACTTATATTGAAGTCGGCTGTACAAAATTTTTAATTTTAAATTATTATATAATAGAAAATTAAAAATTTAAAGTGGACAAAAGAAGTAAATTATGCGACGTTTTAAATTTCACAGTTTCTTCTTATTCTCTTATCCTATCCGATTATATAAGGCAATCTGTTAAACAAATTGGATACATTAGATAATCGTAATTAATACACATTTTGTATTACATTTATACGATCTGGCAGCCCTAAAGTGTAACCAATAAAATATTTTTTTCCATTTCGAAAGGAAGTCAGACTAGTAATATTATATTACTTTGTAGACATTGGTTTATTACGTATTATGTGTTATTAAATGTCGTATCATATATCTATATCAACTTTAACACCTTCAAATGACATGGAGGGAAATGTCTTAAGTTGGTACTTTATCATAAATCTTAATTAAATTCAATTCGGGCTATGATATCCTTTCAATACGGGTAATGATACATATAAGATTAAAATAACCTTGCAATTATGCAAACAATCAGCAAATGTATCCGATTTACCTGATTTCTAGATGTTTCCTTTACAGAAGGTAACAAAAACAATTAGTGTTTGTGCCTTACGTTACCTTTTTTTTGTATATATGGATTTTTGCTGGTAGATCTGTTGGTATAGACATATTGAGTTGATAAATTAAATTATTTATTGTTAATTTAAAGTGACTATGATTATCTGTGCAAAAATTATGAACTGATTAATGCCACAGTGCCATAAGCGTGCATTGCTCATAAGCAATTATTACGGTACGATGATGTATCGTGTGTTTGGGTTAAGCTCCAATAAATGAATTAATGTGACAAAATATACCTGTCATGGCCACAAATATGCATTAAATATAACACTTGTTGCTTACTTTGGTATTTTCGTTATCCTTCTACCAGTTTTCAGGATAAAAATTGTTAAAATTTTAAAAAATACAAAATGTATTTGAATTAATAAATTTATTTCGAAAAAATTATTCCAATATTTTGGCACTGTTCAATGATGTCACATGTTAAGATGTCATTTTCCCTTTCCGCCACAGAATTATACAATGAGTATAAAGACTGTTCGACATGGTACCAAAAACAAAATACTGTTGATACTATTGAAGTATAGGTTGTTACTGACTACACAACAGCACAACCACGTGCTCGGAGGTGAAGGAAAACATCGTGAGGAAACCTGTATGTGAAACGACAAAAAAATCCCTAGCGATGCTCTTCAACTCGATATTACGTACTTGTTTTATTTCATATCACCGAATACATGATGTAGTACCTTGATGGAGGTGTGTACGTACCTTACTCCAGATGTTGGGCTCAAGGACATCCAGAGAACCGGTACTCCATCGGTACCCAAGTTTAGTAAAAATCAAATCTATTTCGGTACGTGAATTTAAGGATTGATTTGATTGTAATCTAAATAGGGGATAGGGGTTGATTAATATTCAGTTAGGAGTTGGATACTAGCCATCTGGGCAGGACAGGGTGACAGTAGTACACGAGTGTATGCGCAAGCACAGGTGCACTCTCTATTCCCTCATTCTCATAGTCCGATGGGATGGATGGACGGATAAACTACTGCTTAAACGAGAATTCGACAAAAACAAACATGCAGTATCTCATACAATGTGAGTACGTATTAGGCACCTACGTAAAAAAAGGACGTCAATTCTGTCCAACATCATACAAGTAAGTACGAGCTATCGAGAAGGAACATGTTCTCTGTAAAGTTGGTTAGTCTGTTCTTCGGGCTGACTCGTGTTAGTATTAATCACAATTTTTTATAACCACTGGTATAATAAGTGTGTATAATGCTGAGTCTCGATCAACAACAACGTTTTTCTACTTGCCTCCTGTATTTTTACTTCGAAGACTCATAATTTTACTTGACTGGTGGTGAAAAAATTATAATACATGAAAACTATAATACATGAGACAGCCAGGAAAGCGACGAAGAACAGACCAACCAACTTTACAGAGAACATGTTCCTTCCCGATAGCTGGTCCTTGTATGATGTTGGCCTGACTTTACGTCCTTTTTTATAGTTGTTATCTATCCTATACGTCGTAATATTGATGGGAGAGCTGAATATTTGCCCGAAAGCTCAAATAACGTAATAGTTATGTGAGATATGTGTTTGTTTAAGTAACCGAATTCCCGGAATTAATATCAGGTATAAGAAGGAATAAATACAGAATGCAGGCACATTAATACCGTAAACTGCCACAACATTGCCTTCCATGCCTAACTTTACCTAAAACGAAAATATTCCCATAACATTATTATTGTTTACATCTGCAGAACGAAAACACAGTAATTTGAAAGCTTATGAAACCAGCAGAAGAACATATTTCATTCATGGTGCGTTTTAGAAAGTAGATTCAATAAGACATTTTTTTCTTCAGATGACTTCTCCAAGGAAAAATCCTGTAAAGAAATATAATCAGTAAATTGCTTCAGAAAATACGGACTTAATTAATTTGAGCCCAATGCAGTGGATTATTTGGGCGGATTGGCGAAAATTTTTTGAAGATAAAGAGAAAGTTAACCCGTTCCCTGTACCATGAATCACAAGTATATGAATATTTCGATAGAAATATTAAATAGAGGAGAAGTGGCAAGGGGGCGTGTCCGTGTCCGCACGCTATGATCAAAATGCTCAGGTTCTATTCAAACTGGAGGTGGGCAAAGTGTATCATTTTTGGGATTGGAACATTTGCATCTTGATCACTGAAATGTTCCGAAACACTGATATGTTTCATTTGGCTCATTTGTATCATCGCCTCAAAAGATATAAAAGAAAGAATGTTCCGACTAGGTACATTAAGTTGCGTCGCGGGCGTTTATTACTGACTGATCCGTGAAATGTTATGTGGCAACAATGCTGAATAATATAAGTGCTTAGATTATTTATTGTGTACCGTAAGAAGATTGTATATAAAATCGATTCTCCTTCATACTTTAACAAAAATGTCATTATGTCAATTCATTATTTACAAAAATGTCCATTTACACAAAACAGCAATGTCTATGTACACAGAATTTACTCGTAAAGTATCATAACTCTAAACTTTACGATGAAAAGGAAGAAAGTAAAGTGACAATAATCACTACGCAAAGAAATCCTAAACATAACTCAGTATGTTTTCGTAAACAGGCGCTAATGAATATAAACAATTTGACAAGTGCCGCATCAACGTAAAATGTCAACTTATTAATGCAATCGTTACATACAAAAAACGACCGTATAGTATTTGACACATAAGCGCCTTAGTGGTAATTTTTACGTGCATGAATAACGTCAGCGAAAATCCGTACAAGTTGAGTGATACAATTCTTATTTGTTATCTCTATCTGACTTGTGTGGATTATAATTATTTCGCCCGCTCACTCCCCACTCGTGAGTCAATAGTTAAGTTAATCATTAGAATAGAATAGAATAGAATGATTTTTATTCAATATGAATTATTACATAATACTTATTGAAAGTCATTATTTTATTTACCACTGGTTCGGAAAATACCTCTGTCCTGGGAAGAACCAGCAAGAAACCCAGCGGGACTTTTTTTTAAACATAATTTCACTTAACAATAATTTTGATTATACAATTTTAAATGAATTTTCATAGAACCAGCATGGTGGTGATCACCTTATTCCCAGGGGTTATTTTCATTCATGTATTCCTTGATATTATAATAACCCTTTTTGTACAGTTTTTCTTTAATAAAACTTTTAAACTTGTTTATTGACAAACTTTGAACATGTTCTGGGATTCTGTTGTAAAAGCGTATACATTGCCCCATAAATGAATTACTAATTCTGTGGAGTCTTGTAAGTGGCATTACAAGCTTATGTTTGTTCCTAGTGTTTAAGGTATGAACATCCTTATTCTTATTAAAGCTATTTATGTTTTTATGTACATACATTACATTTTCATAAATATATTGCGATGCCAAAGTTAATATGTTTATTTCTTTAAATTTTTCTCTAAGGGACTCTTTACAATTTAGATTATAAATCGCCCGTACGGCTCTCTTTTGCAAAACAAATATAGCTCCAATATCAGTCGCATTACCCCATAGCAAAATTCCATAAGACATTACGCTATGAAAGTAACTAAAATACACTAACCTAGCTGTCTCAACATCTGTGAGACTTCTAATCTTTCTTACAGTATATGCTGCAGAACTAAGTCTGCTTGCTAATTTAGATATATGGGGGCCCCATTGAAGTTTCGCGTCAATAGTAATACCGAGAAAAACAGTGGTATCCACAAGACTCAACTCCTCCCCATTTAAGAACACATTGGTTTTCGAATGTTTTACATTAGGTATTGTAAATTTAATACATTTTGTCTTATTGCCGTTTAAGAGCAAATTGTTGGCGTTAAACCAATGTACTAGTTTCAATAGAGCATTATTTACATCGTCATATTTAATTGACTGCCGTTTCAATTTGAAAATTAAAGAGGTATCGTCAGCAAATAATACTATATCGTGATTGTCCCCTACAAGATAAGGTAAGTCATTAATATAGATTAAGAACAGGAATGGGCCAAGAATCGAGCCCTGACGAACGCCCATTGATACTACCGATCCGGGGGAACATTTACCATTAATGACGACTTTTTGAGTTCTGTTACTTAAATATGAAGTAATAAGTTTAAGCGCCAAATTTTTTACACCGTAATGTTGTAGTTTCCTGATTAATGTATCATGATGAACACAATCGAAAGCCTTGGAAAGGTCACAGAAAATACCTAAGGCATCTTGTGAATTCTCCCAGGCATTAAAAATATATTTCATAAGCTCAACACCGGCGTCAGACGTCGAGCGACCCCTTGTAAAACCAAATTGATTTTTATGAAGTAATTTATTTGTATTAAAAAAAATTAACAATTGATCCAAAATTATTTTTTCAAAAATTTTACTGAGAGTTGGTAGTACAGAAATAGGTCTATAATTAGCGGGGTCCAATGTACTACCAGATTTAAATAAAGGTATTACTTTACTATACTTCATTAAATCAGGAAACACACCAGAATCGATACAAGTATTAAAAATAATAGCAAGATGAGGTGCAATTAAATTTATTATGGACGCAATTACTGTAACGGAAATCCCCCACAAATCTGCGGTTTTCTTTACATCAATGGTTTTGAAGTATTTTACAATATTATGCGGTAATACTTTTTCAAATCTAAATTCTTTTAAACAGGTATTAACATTCTGTTTAAGTAATGATTCGGCGACAGTTGGAGAAGCATTCAATGACTCTGTTGTCACGATAGGAACATCAGTGAAATATTTCTCAAACACCACTGCAACTTCTTGATTTGATTTAGTCAATTCATTATTAATTTTTAATTGATAGTTTGAATTACGAGGTTTCTCTTTACCGGTTTCGCTGTTAATTATACTCCACGTCATTTTAATTTTATTCTTAGCTGTCTTAATTTTGTTACTAATATGTCTCAGTCTCTCTCTCTCGCTCGTGGCTCAGTCGTCTCGCAAGCGACGTGTCGCGCGAAATGAGCAAAGAGCAAAGTAATGTTTCACTGTTCCAGATACAAATGATACATTTGAAACGTTGTTACTGAACCAATCTTTTGTGTTACTTCAGTGATTCGTATCAGTGAGTCGTTTCCGTAAAGAGATACACACGCCTAATTTAAACGGCCGTCTCTGCGTATTAGTATACTTTCAACCGTAATTGTGAAACAATATCAGAATGCCGTGTTATTCAGTGGTTTCTTGTAAAAACCGAAGCCCAAACAAAATCTTTGTAGATCATGGAATTACTTATCATATGTAAGAACAAGTATTTTACCTTTAAAATCTCTATCTTTATCTTTAAAATCATGAAACACAACAAATCGTAAAATATTCTTTGCTCTTAATGCGTTATTTTTGTTTTCAAATATTACTGCGACGGTACTATTTTGTAGTAAATACATTGCTCCTTAACCACTACTTATGTATGTCGCTAAGCGACTGAACAATCAATGTAAATAAGACAAAACGATACTTTATTTATGGGGACGCATCGTGTAGTACGGCCACTGTATCTTGCGATGAGTTAGTGTTGTGCTTGTGCAGATCCACTAACGAATGCTATCGACAACAATGTCGATTGGCGAATTGTTATTATAGTTTATTCTTTCAATTTGTCAACCGTTTCAGCCCGGTGGGAAGACTGATGTGACATAATGGAATTTAATTATTTTGATTATTTTTACCGCTTACTACACTGAATTCGTAACTAGCAATCATAAAGTAAGTTGCTTAAATAATTAGGTTAATCATCGGTGAAGTGTTTTGGGTTGAATTATAGTATATAATAATATGACACATGTAGGAAATGCCATAGCTCTCCAGAAACGATTCAGCATATAACAGGCGCGTGCAAGTCAATAACCCAAACAGACTACAAACATAGACACGATCAAGTAGCCAACATTATACACCAAAAATTAGCACACCAGTACAAACTTATAGATTCCGTTACACCATACTACAAATACAATCCAGAAATTGTATTAGAGAACCCCTCAACAAAACTATATTTTGACCGCGCCATTCTTACCGATCGGACAATCCATTTCCATAGACCAGATATTACACTTATAAACAAGATAAACAAAACTGGATATTTAATAGATATTGCTATACCAAATACCCATAACTTGCAGACAACAATAGCAGAAAAACTGAGTAAATATACTGAATTAAAAGACGAAGTAGCCCGACTCTGGCATCTGCAAAAAGTTACAATAGTACCGATAGTATTGTCTACAACAGGAGTAATACCGAAACAACTCCACCAGTCCCTTAATTCCCTCAACTTACCTACAAATATCTATCATCTACTGCAGAAGCCCGCGATACTAAACACATGTAGACTTGTTAGAAAGTTTCTGCAATGTGAACCAGAAAACCCAGATCAAAACACAAATACGCCACCATTTTCTGTGCAATCTTCTACCGTATTAAATCCAACTGATAATCACTTGGCTTAGGCCCGTGTTATTAGCTCTTCCCGGCTTGCCGAGAATATAAAATCAAAAAAAAATAATAATAATAATTGTTTTATTGTTTCTCTCAATACATTTTCATGCATTACATAAATTGAGGTAGCTCCAGTAAGTTATAAAATACTTGTGTTGGAACTACTTCGTTGCTTCCCTTAAAGCTACCTTACAGTATTGAGACCAATCCATACAAAATAAGAGAAAAATAAAATTCAGAAGTGAAAAAGAGATAGTGGACAGCTGAAAAGTATGTGTGTGTATGTGTGTGTGTGTGTATGCGCACGCGTTTTACTTAACTGGTACTGATAAGATAATCTCAGTTTCCTCATATGAAAGAGCTTTTAGCCACTCTATTAAGGCTTGTTTACTTGTACGGAGCAACATAGGGTATATATTTAGTTTAAAACTCAATTTATTATATATATATGTTGATTGTGTGGTATACTGACGTCTAGCAAAAACAGTATGGACCCTAGGGGAGTATGCCACGATATCTTTGCGTCTTCTATCCAGGTTAGAGTATATGAGAGTGTCTTGTGCAAGTGCAAGGTTATTTTTAAGAGGTATAGTTTTCTGACCGTAAGTAAATCACTTAACCTGTAAAGTTCTACTGTAGAGTACCTGTGGGACTTAAAATACATTACTTTTAGGAGTGACCTCTGGGCTCTTTCTAAATCTAAAAATTTTGTTTTTGTGGCACCTCCCCATACCGGTATACAATATGTTATGACAGATTGTGCCAGAGCAATGTATACCTTTCTTAATAGCTGATCTGGCATAACGTGACGCAGATTTTTGAAAATCCAAAGGAGTTTCCTGACTCTAGTCAAAATTATTTCAATGTGGGAGTGCCACGACAATCTGTGGTTCACTGTTACTCCAATGTATGTTGTGGATTTGACTCGTTTTATGCTCTGACAGTCACAGTTACCAAAAAACGTTTCGCCACACCTATGAATTCTGATCCCAAAGTCGACCCCCGGTTGTGATCTCTCTGATGGGGTAAAACAGATAAAGTTCGTTTTATCTGTATTAAGGGTTAGAGAGTTTGCGTTAAGCCAGCCAGCTATTTCAGCCAAACCACGTTCAGCGGCAGCTTGCGCGGCAGCCCAGGAGACCCCAGTATAGACTGCTGCGGTGTCATCCGCATAAGAGAAAATCCGCCCGCCACTGCTCCGAATATTACAAAGATCATTTATGTATATCAGGAATAGTGTTGGACCGAGCACGCTACCTTGTGGGACTCCGAAAACTAGGCTTTCTTTCTCGCTAAACAAGTCATTAATTTTTACCTGCTGTGTCCGGCTCCGTAAGTAACTTTCAAAAAGAGAGAGAGCTGTACCTCTTACACCGATAGCTTCCAACCTCTGCAGAAGGATAGGGACGGAAACGGTATCAAATGCCTTTTTTAAGTCTAAAAATACTGTCAAGCACTTGACTCCTTTATCAACATTGGTTAAAATCTCAGTTGTCCGTGCTATAACAGTATCTTGTATGGAAAGGCCCTTCCTAAATCTGAATTAAGAGTTAGATAAAATGTTGTATTTATGTAAATATTTAATGAGTCTATTGTTTAATAATTTTTCTAAAATTTTTAAAATACTGGGTAGGACAGATATAGGACGATAGTTATTAACCTCGTTTACGTCTCCACCCTTATGCACAGGGGCTACCACGGATCGCTTCAACGCAGCAGGAAATTTTCCTGTTTTGAAGCATAAATTAGCAAGCTGGCTTATATACGGAACAATAAAATCCCTTGAAATTTTTAAAAATTTAGTGGTACACCGTCCCAACCAGGTATTATGCCTTATCTTCGTGCTAATTCCATGCTTTTATGTTTTCAAAAGCTTCGAATGCGTTATTATACCTAATTAGCATGGTTCAGAATTCAGATAATATTATAATACTGACTTTTGCTAAAAATAAGTCCACATAATTCTCCTGGCTATTTATTTGTTATGCATGAAGTTGCGTAGGATATATGTAAATGATAAATAAATTATTATCGTACATTTTCAGCTTCCCAAAAGATGCTAATTTAAAAAAGAAATGAATTGATTCCATAGGAAGGCCACCAAACTGATTCCCTAAAAAAATTAGTACCATATGCCAAAATACCTACTTTTTCAATATGCTATGACAATCTAAACCAACATAACCGGATTTTTTTATTGTATTTGTTAGGTAGGTTAGGTACTTAATAATTTACGTTTAGCTACATATTGTTTATTTTTATTATATAATTTCCTGTGCATATCGTTTTTTAATTATTTTATTTTCAATTTTAGTGCAATTTTAGTATAAATGGAAGAAAATCGATAACTTTCCAATTTAGTCAATCACTAATGTATATGTAAAAAATGGCTTTTGCACAGCACAACGATAGCGCCCGATATTTTTGTGTGAGTAAGTAGTACGGTACATAGTAAATGCACGCTGTGTTTGTAGGGATAAGGTTTATAATTGATTGTTTAGTACGTTCAGATTTATAAAATGCGAGTGCTTTTTTTGCGCCCAGCAGCTATTGGAAAAAGGGCTACCCTTTACGTAGGGAGGCGGAAAATGCATTTATGCATATCACGACAGCCGGTCTGTCGTGGTTATGCGGGACTCACTGTATCTACCTACGGGGGACCTAAGTGATACCCGCTAAAAACCGCCTTTGGGACTGGCAACTAACTAGCTGTTTAAGCTTTTTATGCCGGATCGGAAGCGACCCTCTTTTGTGAGAAGAGAGCGCAGGCGGCTACGAGCCGCTGAGGGCGAGCCTACTAAGACAAATTAATTATGAAAATTTATTATGAGTTGGCCTTAGCCGCCAGGAGGCAGTTCAGGTCGTTTGAAAGTTTATTAGGCGGGTCCGAGAGGGAGTTTCTCGGCCTGTGGACTCGATAACGAGAGGGGGGTGGGGCTGCATAAGTAGTTGCCTCACGAATAAATTTATTGGAATGCGACTCTGAGGCTTTGTAGAAGTTCTCAGAGAGTTTTTTTAAGGAATTGTTGTATTGTAAGGAGTTCTAAATCCCGATGGAGGTCGGCATTACGGACGTACCAAGGTGCGTTCGTAGCTTGACGACAGAATAAGTTTTGAACTATTTGAAGTTCATTAATAATTTTGGGGTTAGCGTGCGCAAATATAGGGGCCGCGTAAGACATGACTGGTCGTATACAGACCTTATAAAGGGTTCGCTTATTTCGGAGGAACATTTTACTATGTCGGCCCAACATACTGTTGAGCCTACCTAGATAAAAACGTGCTAGACAGGTTACTCTTTTGACATGGGGCTCGAAAGTGAGCCTCGTGTCAAGGGTGACACCTAAATATTTAGCAGACGTATGCCAGGGGACAGGGGTCCCTAACATACGTATTGGTGGAGTATTATTGATACGGCGTCGTTTATAATCGAAGTGAACTGCGGAGCTTTTCTCCGGGTTCACATCGATGCGCCATTTTTGGAACCAAGCTCCTAGGTCATCGACTGACTTTTGGATCTTGTTCCGTACGAAAGGTAGTGTGGTACCTTTACAGTAAAGAGCAGTGTCATCTGCGAAGAGGGAGAGCTGGACACCTTTCGACGGGATTGGTATGTCGTTGGTGTACAAGATGTAGAGGAGGGGAGCAAGTACTGATCCCTGAAGAACACCAGCTTTGATGGGGCGCTGAAAGGAGAGCGTGCCTTCGTGTCTAAAACGAAAGGTACGATGCTGTAAATAAGAGGCCACGAGACGTACTAGACGATCGGAGAGACCTACTCTATATAGTTTGAAGATAAGGCCTTCATGCCAGACTCGATCGAAGGCTTTGGCAATGTCGAAAAAGACCGCGATGGTCATTTGACGACGGGGATAAAAACCGCCGACGATATATTCCACAATGCGGTGAACTTGTTGGGGGCAAGAGTGTTTCGCTCGGAGACCAAATTGGTGGGGGATGACAAGAGGGTCACCGTCTGTGGGAAACAGATGGTGCCTCATGCGAGTGAGGATGACTCTTTCGAGGAGTTTGCCCATGGCCTTGAGGAGGCTAATGGGACGATGACTGAATGGGAGGTTAAGAGGCTTGCCTGGCTTGGGAATACCAATGACAGTTGCCTCTTTCCACGTAGTGGGAACGTAACTAAGATTGAAGCAGGTGTTGAAGATAATAGATAAAAGGGTTAACACCTGCTCTGGAAAGTGTTTAAGGGCTTGGTTGGAGATGCCATCCGCGCACGGAGCCTTTTTGGGCTTAAGTCCTTTGATGAGGGATGAAATGTCATCATTGGACACAGTGATAGGGTCAGAGGCTGTAGGGGTTGAGTTCCGGCGGTGGACCTCATCCTCCACTGCCTGAATGTGTGAGGGGTCTACGGGTTGAGAGCTAGGAGAGCATTCTCCGGCAATGCTGTCTGCAAAGCACTCAACCTTTTCCTCGTCCTCGAAGGCAACCTTACCGTCGGGGCGGGAGAGGGGGGAATGTGAGTGGTAGCATCTTTACGGAGGGCTCTAGCCATCTGATAGTACGCTGTGTGAGAGGGATATATATTCTCCATGAGCTCACTCTTTTCAAGGTCTCGAAGTTCGGAGAGGCGGAAACGGAGTTCTCGTTGAAGACGATTGGCCGTACGCCTATATTCCTACACTGGAGATGTAACAGGAGGCTATGACTAAGGACTGATGTCCCGTCATAACTAATCTGCATACCGTGGCTTCCATATTGGTAAGCTGCGGAGTATTAATGTGAGAGCAATGAAGTGTCTTCTTGTAATAAATGGCCGTACCGCCGCCCTGGCGGTCGGGCCTGTCATTACGAAGAATAGAATAATTTTTAACGGAAAGGCCTTTAATGTCTTTAGATTTAAGATTGGTTTCCTGTAAGAGGAGGAAATCGGCTTCGCGATCTCGAAGGAAGAGCTTAAGTTCTGGGAGGTTAATTCGCAAACCGCGAATGTTAAATGAAACAAGCGATAACCCTTTAGGCTTGATACGACCGTGACATTTTGGCAGAGCAGATTGCTCTGTCATTGTAAAGTTAAGTTAATTAAGTTAACTTAACTTACAATGAACACAAAAGATTATTATGCTCTACAAGAGCAAGGAGACGGTCCTGAGGGGACCAAGACAGCTACTTCACCGATGTCGATATTCCTTATCGCGGCGTAAGCCGTGTTAAGGTCATCGACCATGGAGGGCTGTGGTTGTTGCAGGGCGGAGGTTGTCCGCGGTGGGTCGGCCTTTTTGGGGCCCCAGGGAAATACTGGAGGCTGCGAAGGCTGTGAGAAGCCCGGAGGGGGCCTAAGTGGGGCCTGAGGGGGCCTAGGGGGACCCTGAGGGGGCCTAGGGGGACCCTGAGGGGGCCTAGAGAAGCCTTGGAGTGGCTGAGAGAAGTCCTGACGGGGCTTCCTTGGGTAGAGAGCCAGGAATGAACGGTCATTGACCGGCGGTGGAGCTTGTCTACTAGGACGAGGACGAGGAGCGCACGGGCAACCTCTGTAACTTGCCGGGTGGCCTGTTTGTTGACACAGGACGCACGTGGGTGGGGATTCGGCATCTTTGGGCCGGAGACACTCTTTCGTGTTGTGGGGGTCGAGGCACTTAACGCACCTGGGTGGGGCGGAGCAATTGGCCGCCGCATGACCATACAGCTGGCAGCGGTGGCACTGCGCCGGAAAACCGCGCCTATGCGGTAGCTCAACATTCACTCCCGACAGGCCACACACCGTGCGTACCTGCCGGAAGATAGTCTTTGCCTCCGGAACGTTTGTGAGAATGACTAACGCTAACGGGTATCTCAAGCCCGTTCTGCTGTGCATTTTATGCACAGTCTCAACGGGGAATCCTTGTGACTTAAGGTCCTCAAGGATTTCCTCATTGGAGAGTTCAAAAGGGACGCCTCGGATGACGGCCCTGACTTTGCGCTTTTCCGGAAGAGCGTAAGTGTGGTATGACACACGTTCATTGGTAAAAAGCCTTGTAAGGCGGCAAAAGTCGTCAATAGATTGTGGGACTATTTTAATTGCTACACCCATGTTGGTAGCTTGGTCATACTTGATGCCTGCACCATAGCAGATCTTACTGAGTCGAGTAAATTCTTTCTTGTCTCTTAAAAAGACAGGGGGCGGGACTTGCTTCTTAGCAAGTACAGGCGCGCAGCGAGAGGCTGGTCATCCATCCTATTGATGGCGGCGAAAAGGGAACCTTTGAGATCTTGGGTGGACATGTTGAACACTGGGACGGGGGACGACGTTTTATACTCGAAGAAGTAAGGGCGGAGATTACTGCTCTAAAAAGGGCAGAGACGTTTTACTCCAAGACAGTAAGGAGGGGATCACCGTTCTCAAAAGAACGGGACGGTCTATACCAAGAAGTAAGGACCCCTGTTCTCAAAAGAACAGGGTCTTGCTCTGAAAAGAGCAAGTAACGTATTCTAAAAAACCGTATATACAACACAATAATAACAACAAAAAGAAAGAAATAACTATAAATTAAACAGATAGTTAAAGAAAATAAACCAAATAAACTAATAGACAAATCTAAAATAATAAAAAGCAGACAGTCTAACCTCCCCGACCGGAGGCGGGGGTGTAAGAGCTGAGAGTTAGCGAAAAACACTTACCGAGCTTCGGCGCTATAGAGCGCGAACAGAATATCGAAGCGCGGTACGCGGAAAGGGCACTAACGTAGGGACGTTAGCGCGTGCGGACAACCTGTACACACGTCACTCGAGAGCAACGGCGCAGGCGGAATCGATGCTTTTACAGATCTGCAAGCGTAGTAGTAGGCGGGTGGTAGGGGCCAACTGGAGACACCGGGTTCCGATACATTTTCAACTACCGGGCATACCTCCTTCTATTATTATATCCATGAATATTTCAATAGTTTAAATATTGTATTTATATCGCGAATAAGGACACTGTTAAAGTTAAAAAGACAAGAAATTTAGAAAAAGAAAAGAATAGAAAAAGAAAAGTTAAGGAGTGCTAAACTTCCACAACGAAAAATTGCAAAATCCAACAATTCCATAAAGGAAAATGAAAGGGTAAAAGTACATTACGCCTTGTGTCATGATATTTTAATAAGCAATACAGATTACAGAAGATCTGAAAAAAAAAATTGGATGTGGTGCCTTTTGCACTAAATGGATTTGAGATGCACAGGTTTTCTTGGACTAAAATATGAGGAAGTACATAATAAATGAGAAGATTTGATTGCCATCTTTAAGATTTTGTTATTAGATTATGATTCACAGAAAAATGATTGATTACCTATGGTTTATAATTTTATATCAAAACCGCCTCCAAAATGAAAAAATAATTTTATGGTTAAAAAATCAAAAGCACCAATCTAAGATATCAAATGCACCGATTTTCGAAACTGTTTCACCATAAAATTACATTTATCTTTCTGAAGGTAGTTTTACTTTTTGTTAAAAGTTATTTGACGACCTCAAAAAGGAGGAGGTTCTTAAATCGACAGTATGATTTTTATGTATGTCGCGCGATACAGTGGCGTAGCGTGCCTTAGATGGGCCCTGTATCAAAATTCGTTGGGGGGGCCCCAATGAAGAGTAAAGATTTCATAAAGGGAACAAAAACGCTTGCATTGAATTCAAATTATTATATAATGATTTTAAGTTATTCATCATCATCATTACAGTCCTTCACAAGTCCACTGCTGAACATAGGCCTCCCCCAAGGAATGCCACAAAGCACGGTCCTGAGCCACCTGCATCCATCGACTTCCTGCATATCCTACCAGGTCGTCACTCCATATAGTGGGGGGACGCCCTACACTTCGTCCGGCGGTACGATGCCACCACTCGAGAACCTTTTTCCCCATCGGTTGTCGGTTCTTCGAGCTATATGGCCGGCCCATTGCCACTTCAGCTTACTAATCCGTTGGGCTATGTCCGTCACTCTGGTTCTACTGCAGATATCCTAATTTCTAAGTTTATCACGCAGAGAAACTCCGAGCCCTCTCCATAGCTCGCTGAGCGACCTTGAGCTTCCTCATCCGGCCAGCACTGGCAACACGCACTGGTTGTACAGTCTCGTTTTCAAGTTTTGAGGTATACCTGACGAGAAGATGTGCCGTAATTTCCCGAACGCTGCCCAGCCGAGTTGAATCCGTCGATTGACCTCTCAGTCGAAGTTGGACTAGACGGACTATTTATCCCAGGTAAACATACTCGTCAACAACTTCGAGCTTAGTGCTCCCAACAACTACCGGCATAGGTGTGACATGGACATTAAACATGATCTTTGTTTTGTCCATGTTCATCTTAAGACCTATCCGTTGGGAAACACTATTGAGGTCATTAAGCATAGTGCTTAGGTCCTCCAGGGATTCTGCCATAAGGGCTATATCGTCGGCAAATCGAAGGTGAGTGATGTACTCGTCATTGATGTTAATACCATATACTTTCCAGTTCAGAAGCTTGAAAACGTCTTCCAATGCAGCGGTGAAGAGTTTCGGGGATTTAACGTCACCCTGTCTTACACCTCTCTGCAATTGGATAGGTTTCGTACTCTGGTTCTGTACTCGGATAGCCATCGTAGCCCTACTGTACAAGTACTTCAGCACTTCGATATACCGACAGTCAACATGGCATCGCTGAAGGGACTGCAGCACCGCCCAAATTTCGACGTAATCAAAGGCTTTCTCATAGTCCACATACGCCAGACATAGTGGCAAATTGTACTCCTCGGATTTCTGTACAATTTGCCGAAGGGTGTGTATGTGGTCTATGGTGCTAAAGCCTTTTCGGAAACCGGCTTGTTCGGGAGGCTGGTAGTCGTCAAGTCTGCGCGCGAGACGATTCGTAATGACTCTCGAAAACAGCACGTAGACGCGGCTCAGAAAGGAAATCGGTCTGTAGTTCTTCAAGAGAGCGTTGTCACCTTTCTTGAAGAACAAAGACCACCGCACTTCTGCTCCACGCCTCCGGTGTAGTGCCACAATGGAGGACTCAAGTACCGGTTTTCCACCCGCTTTCAGAAGGTCCGCTGTAATTCCATCCTCGCCTTGCCTTTTTTAAGGTGCTGGAGAGCCATTCTAATCTCGCTCAGACTGACGTCCGGTATATCATCGGAATAGTGTCGGATAAAACTCTCTTCTAAGTCGCTCTTTTATCGTTACTCACACTTACGTGTGGCTCCAAGGATGATATGTACAGCTACCCATAGAACCTCTAAATCTCACTCAAAATCTCAGGTGTCCCGGAAACGACGCTGCCACATTCGGTCTTCAGCTTCGACAGTTGGCTCTTTCTGGCAGACAGATCTCTAGCAAAGACTTTTGAGTCCTTGTTCCGCTCGCTTCTTTAATACGAGCAGTATTAAAGTTGCGTAAGTCCCACCGCATGCATTTGGAGATCTGTCTGTTCATTTGCCTATATGCTGTCAAATCTACTGAAGGCTGCAGCTTCATATCCCGTCTAACAGCCATGAGATCAAGAGTGTAATCGGAGATTTTTTGTGTTCTTCTGCGGCGGGTCTTGCAAAACTTAGCTCCGATCGCATGGACAGTTTCCACGAGCTTGTCATTCATATCGTCCACTGCATTGCAATCTTCTAGGCACTGAAAACTGTTTCGTAGCTCGAACTGAAAGGTTTCGGGACTTTGGATTAGAGCACGAGCGACGGAGCGTTAACTTCATTTGACGTGACCTCTCCAACTCAACGGTTAGGTTCAGTGTGCCTCTCACCATTCGGTGATCGCTACCGGTTTCAGTCACTGAACAGTTGTCGTCTGGTCGCCATAATGAAGTCAATCTCATTTATTGTCGAACCGTCGGGGCTCGACCAGGTCCACTTCCTGTGGGGCTGTTTCTGGACGAAAGAGTTCATCATAAAGAGTCCCTCTTTCACCATGAAGTAGGCCAGCTGCTGGCCTCTTGGGTTCCGTTGCCCTATTCCGGAAATTCCCTACTTTCAGCTCACCGTTCTCTCTTGTGCCTAGTTTTGCGTTGAGTAGGTTTTGGAGGAATGCATGGCTCTAGAGATATCCTCATACATGTCCTCCACCTCCTCATCGGGATGTTCTGAGGTTGGTGCGTAAATCTGTATGATCTTCAGCGAATTCCGTTTGGTGATTTTAAGTATAAGGTACGCAACCCTCGTCGACTCACTCCCAATCTTTACAACGTTGTTAACAAGAGACTTGTGTACGATAAATCCGACACCTCCTTGGGACAGATGGTCGCCCTCCTGGTGATAGAACAAATTGCCAGATTCGAGGATTACCGTGTCCTCCCCCTCTCTTCGGTCTTCGGATAATCCTATGACATTCCAGCGCAACTTGTCTATCTCTTCTTCCAGCTCCACAATCTTCTCGTCAGTCCTCAGGGTGCGTGCGTTATAAGTTGCCAGGTCGAGTCGTCGTAGGTGGCAACATAACCTCCACCGGAGATTCTTAGCATCTCCTGCCCCGCCGTTACCATGGTCGCCACCGTAGCCAGGAATAGCGGGGCCGCCGGGGACTGGGGGCCATCTCTTCGTTACTTTCATGGGGGGGTATATTGCCACAGTTTCCACGCTTGGCGAGCGGGTTGGCAACCGCAGTTTTTTTATTGTTGTTTTGCTGTTATCAGAAAGATGCTGCTGCCCATCCTCTGCCTCAGTTTCCCTCTGTCGCCTTTTACGACACCCACGGGAAGATATAGGGTAGTGAGTTTTCTCCACTGCCACCCGTGCCACTACACGGGTTTTTGTGTTATTACTTACAATTAATACTCCTAGGAACTAAGCTAGCCAAACAATTTAAAACTAAATATACACTTTTCGTGCCTTATTTTCGGCGAACACAGCTGAAGAATATTCGGCTGCATTCATAGCTGAAGACGATTTCAGTTTTACTAAATTTTTTACTTCTATAGACAATAGTTATAGCCTTTGCTGTCCCATAGAAGTCCTTGGAATTTTTGCTCTCACACGTTTGGGGCCCCTATAGCCCGGGGGCCCCGTATCATTGATACGGCTGATACGGCGGTAGCTACGCCCCTGGCGCGATATCCTCCCTAAACTGTTGGATAAATAATCATAATGTAATATTACATTGCAATCTTCACAATTAATACCAATATGAATCCATTTTAAGCTATACCTGCATGAATTCTAAAATCGAGTCATAATATAAAAGCGCCTACACTTGACACGCCCGACAGTTGAATACGTACAGTGGTACTGAGAAGGTTATAATAGTTAAGTCTGTTGTGAAATTAAGTGATTCGAAAGATTGTGAGCAAAGTAAAATTAAAATATAGTCTTCTTTGTAAAAGTAAAGTATAGTGTGTTAAAAAGGCTCATATACCGTTTGAGAGTGTAATTAAGCAACGAATATAGTGATTAAACAGTTAACTAAGTAACGTGTCGTGGTTTTATTGGAGAAAAGCTGACAAATTGAGAAGTGGGATGAACACAACCCACACGTGATCGCAAGACATCTCAAAGTCGATTTGGAGTATACGCGAAGAAGACTGCTGAAGTGAGTTCACTATGAACCAAGGTGAGTGATTTTTATTCCTCTCTAGCGATTCGTGATAAATTTGTATGTGGATACATCCTGTGTCTGACTGTGTTAATCTCATAAGTGGCAACCTGTGTAAATCTTCGGGCCGCCTCCCAGAGCGTACAATACAATTTGACTTAAAATAGTACAGTGAATACCATTTCACTACCTAAGTGAAAAACTATTAGGCTTGATTGAAACAATTCAATTGAAATAAGATAAATTTAATCTTTTTACTCAGATTGTGTAAATTTGTTAATTACCATAAAACTCTCTGTGTAAGGTCTCTGTTTGACAGCTTTTAATTTTATTATTTAAACATGTAATTATACATATTTGTCTTCCTTTAATTTGTTACCGTTAGTTAAAACACAAGAGTAAAAATACCCCTAAATGTTAACAATTAATTTTCGGGCGTTTTGTCGATAGTATAACTGATATTATGAGGTCGCCACGTAGTATACGTTCTCAGGTCAGACGTAAGCGACGCAATCATGCTCATAAACCTTATGGAAGCTCATCAACATCAAGCGGAACTTCTTATAGCTCTAGTACTCCTGATCGTCGTAGTAAACAAAGACGCCATGGTAGGCAAAAACGTAAACGGTCCCCATCAACCCATTGTTAAGTGGGTAAGTAAGTGTTAAGTGACTATGTTATACTGTGCGTTGGGAGCCATGACAAAAATCCGTATAAATTGTACTCTAATCTTAGTGTTGCTTTGCATAAACTGCGCAAAACTAATGTTTATTTATTACCGGTACTAAGTAATTTGTTTTTGAATGAAAAAATGTTAAATAATATGTATAAAATATTGACTCAAAATCACAAAAATTGTAGGCTTATTGACATTGATTACAAATACTGTAATGTAAATTCAACAACCGATTACATAAATTACCTGTGTTATTCTATTAACATTTCTATAGATAGTCATGAGTATGATAAACAATTTATAGTGCAGAAAAGTAGGCATAATAACTTGACTAAAAAAAATGTGGATAGAACCTCATTTATAGACGAACCTAAGAAGGGAACCATACCCTATTATTTCAAAAAACAACTTATGAAAAATCAAAAAGTTCATGAAGTTATTAATTATAAGAAGGGTACTATAGAATATTTCTTTGAAAAAATGAAAATGAAGAATTTTAAATCCACGGGAGGAGCTTTGAAAACTTGTAACGTAGATATAAATAATGCTATAGCAAACCCTTGCATAGGTTCCTCATCAAATAATAAAAAAATATTTTTTCGATAAAAATAACTCAAATCAGAAGCTACTTCTTTTACATCAAAATATTGCTGGAGTTTTAAACAAACAAGATTTGATTCTAGTAAGTTTGAATGAACTGGCTAATAGTAATAAATATATTCAAATCATTTGCTTTACTGAGACCTTTATAAAAAGTGGCGAAGAACCTAACCTTAAGCTGTCAGGTTTTAAGCTAGCATCATTCTACTCCAGATCAAGAGAAAGACGTGGCGGAGTATGTATAGTTATAAGAGAAAATATAAATTATAATGATTTAATGATTACGAAAGAATATGAAATGACAAAACATTTTGAATGTTGCGGAATTGAAATCAGTAACTTTAATCTTATAATTTTATGCATATATCGAACACCAAATTCAGACATATATATATTTTTCGAAAAATTAAATAAATTATTATTAAAATTATCAAGAGGAAATAGAAAACGAATAATCATTGCAGGAGATTTAAATATAGACACACTGAAGGTTAATAAATACTCTAAAGACTTTAAAGACCTATTACTAAATTTTAACTTAATACAGCACATAACTTCCCCAACCAGAATTAATTCATGTATTGATCACTTAATAAGCAATGTTACACAAGCAAAAGGTTCTATACATTATTTAGGCCTCTCTGACCACACGGGACAAATACTAGAGCTTCCTATAAAAGTAAGTAAAACAGTAAAATACTGGCTTGAAGAAAAAAGAGACTTTACGAAAGATAACATAGAAAAGTTCTTGGAATGTATAAAATCAATATCCTTTTCTGAAATCTATACTGAACAAGACACCAACAAAGCGTTTTCAAGTTTTCATAGTATTTACAAACTGTTCTTCGACCTATGTTTTCCAACCAAACTTATTAAGATTTCCTTAAGAAATAATAAAAATTATTGGCTTTCAAGAGGTATAAAAAAATCTTGCGTAGTGAAAAGAAAGCTGTATTGTAAATATTTGCTATCAGCAACAAGTAAAAGAATAAATAAATCTAAATATATTAGTTACGCCAAAATCCTTAGGAAGTGTATTTTAAAGGCACAAAAGATACAAAATGAAAAATATATCTTAGGCTCAAATAATAAAGGTAAAGCTATATGGAATGTTATAAAAACAAATATAACTAATAGGAAAACTAGTAGAGAAATAGACACCATAACTCACAATGGAAGAACCCTGATAGAAGGATGTGACATTGCAAATGGGTTTAATAATTTTTTCATAGAATTGACAAATAAAGACAAACTGAATATGTCGAATAATTGTACGTGTAAACAATTCTGTAACTCTACTATATTCTTACGGCCTACGATTCCTGAAGAAATTAATCAAATTATATTATCCCTTCGAAACACTAATTCGGTGGGGTATGATGAGTTACCGACAAAAATATTAAAACTAAGTTCTATATATATAGCACCCATACTTTGTCATATTATAAATTTATCTTTTGCCCAAGGAATTTTTCCAGCAGATCTCAAGTATTCAATTCAAAAACCCATCTTCAAAAAGGGCGATACTAAAGATGTTAATAATTACAGACCAATTTCAATAGTACCCGTATTATCAAAAGTTTTTGAAAAAGCAATACTAAAGAGACTTCATAACTTTATGGGAAAATTTAATATTATTAATAACGCACAAAATGGTTTTGTAAAAAATAAATCCACAACATTAGCCACCTTCCAACTTGTTAAGTTTGTTACAGAATGCATTAATGAGGGTGTACCGGTGATAGCTCTTTTTTTGGATTTGAGTAAAGCATTTGACTTTGTTCATCACGGAATACTTCTCAATAAACGAGACGACCGAGTTCTTTCCGATCGGCTCGATACACTGGCACTGCGTAGAGATGTTGCATCTCTTTGCGTATTTTATCGCATCTATCACGGGGAGTGCTCTGAGGAATTGTTCGGACTAATTCCAGCCGCTCAATTTCACCATCGCACGTCGCGACAAAACTCGCGTTACCATCCATACCATCTGGATGATTGGCGGTCCACCACTGTGCGATTTAGAAGAAGTTTTCTCCCTCGCACAACTTCTTTGTGGAATCAATTACCACCAGCGAATTTTCCGAACCGATACGACTTAGGAACCTTCAAGAAAAGAGCTTACACCTTTCTAAAAGGCCGGCAACGCATCTGCAATTCCCCTGGTGTTGCGGTTGTTCATGGGCGGCGGTAGTCACTTAACATCAGGTGAGCCGCATGCTCGTTTGCCCCCAATTCTATAAAAAAAAAAAAAAAAAAAAAAAAACTCGAAAGATACGGAATACGTGGGAAAGCAAATGAATGGTTTAAAAGTTACCTGGGTCAAAGAAAACAATGCACAGAAATAACAAAGCTTAAAAACCTTAAAAAAGTGCATATCCGGTCTGAATATAGGTTAAACGAATATGGTGTACCGCAAGGAAGTATTCTGGGTCCTCTACTTTTTCTAATATATATTAATGAGTTACCAACAACAACTCCTCATAAAACGATTCTTTTCGCTGATGACGCAACAATCATTCTTAAATGTACGAACAAAAGGCGTTTTGAATTTGATATCAATAGTACATTAAAAGATATAATTGATTGGTTGAATTCTCACAACATGAGTGTAAATATAAATAAAACTAAAATAATGCAATTTCACACGATTAGAAGTAAGCAAACTAATTTAAGTATAAAGTATAATGAAAAAGTGGTACAAGAAGTTGGTTATTATAAGTTTCTTGGTATTACTATTGATAATAATTGTAACTGGAAAATGCATGTTCAATCGATATGTGACAAATTAAACAGATTTGTATTTGCGCTTCGCCGACTTCGAGAGATAGCAACTGCCAAAGCAGCGTTAAACGCCTATCATGGCTATGTCTCATCGATATTGCAGTATGGACTTCTGATATGGGGCAACTGTTCTGAAATAGAACGCGTATTTAGAATCCAAAAAAATGCATTCGAGCAATCTGTGGAGCACATTCCATGGCATCGTGCAAGCCATTATTTAAAGAAATAAAAGTGTTACCACTTGCATGTATGTATATCAAACAAGCTGCGACTTTTGTCAAGCAATTCCCTGAATACTTCCCAACTAATATTTTTTTAAGAGACAGAAGTTTAAGACAAAAATCTAATAACAGAATATATCTTCCGAAATGTAAATTGATGTTTTTTCAAAAAAATTCGTACATAATGGCGATTAAAATCTTTAATTCTTTACCCGACGAGTTTAAAAATTTCCCAATGACAAAGTTAAAAAACAAACTTCACGAATGGCTCTTACTTAACTGTTTTTATACCGTTAATGAGTATTTTGATCATAAAAATCAAAACAAATGACATATTTAATATCCGTATCTAAATTGCTTAAATCTTTTGCTGTAAGTTAATAAAATAAGACTTCGATAGAATAATTATTGGTTGGTTGATTTTATTGTTTTTCATGTTAACATTTGTATTTTGACATTTTTGTAAATGATTGTGTGATATTGTACTTCATAATTATTCTTTTGACATTTATTTTATTATTAATTGGACATTTTTTATTAGTACTATTAGGACATAATTATATTAGACTAAAATTTATAAATAATTATTGTAAAGAAAAATGTATTGCAACTTATACTATTCAGTTAAAATTTGCACGCCTTGATAAGGCAGAATGTATCGGAACTTTATGCTTTAATAATACTTTTGTAAGATCTACCTACATTCTAAGCAAATAAATTATTATTACATTATCACATATATATTGTCACAAAACTATAATATTATAAATATAAATACAATCTATATAAATAATATTATTATTTCGGCTATTATCCACCGCGGCGAGGAATCCTAAGCCATCGGTGAAATTAGGCATCCAAAGATAGGAACCTTCTCACTATTCGAGCCGTATTTAATAAGGCCGATTTTTGAATTAATCCCTTCAGCCATTTGCCCAAACCCAACTTGGATAGATAGTCGTCCATAGTTTTACCAATAAGCCCATTGACTGAAACAACTATTGGTACAATAATAGTAGAATCAACGTCCCACATAGCGACAATCTCATGAGCCAAGTCGATATATTTTATCTTTTTATCATTCTCTGCTTTCACGAGATTCTCGTCATGAGGAACACTGATATCCACTATTATTGCCTTGCGTGCAGTTCGGTCTATCACCACAATGTCAGGTTTATTTGCCACTATAAAAAATTATTATTATTATTATTATTATTATTGTCGACACCTTGATCATCGTAAATCTCGACATAGTAATGAAAATCGATCTCGAGGTAGAAATTGTAATAGGAGCGTTTCGATAAGAACCAGGGTTCGAACAGTATCACCACAGATACGAATTAACTTAAATGATATACCTCATAATGTCTCAAGTGTGAACCATCAGCCCCTACCTTATGTTATGGAACCACCAGTTACTTCAAATTTAACAAGCGGCTCAGATGCTGTTCCTGTTGCTCCTACTGGAGGACAGATGTGGTCTAATAATATAACGTCAAATTTTAATGTTATACCAGAATTTGATCCTTCTGTTGATAGCCAAAGCATTGAATGATTGATTCATAAAGTGAGCGAGTGTACTAAAATATACTCATGGGATGATAGGCAAATATGTCATTTTGCGTTACCCAAGTTAACGAGCCTTGCTTAGAGGTGGTATCAGGGGCTGCCTTCCTTACTATTTACATGGGATGGATGGGTCAGTAAGCTGAGAGCTACGTTTCTTTCCAACGAGAATTATGGAGATTTACTTACGAAAATGTTAAAAATACGTTGCAGATTCGGTCAGTCCCTTGATGAATATTATTATGACTAAATTAAGTAGAAAGACTGTTCGATGCATAATACACGGTATTGATGATAAATTTGTACGCATGGGTGCAAGTACATGCATGTGCGAAGAACCCTAAAAACTGTTTTCTTACTTGAGGACAATTCCTCATAGCACGACCCACTTGCATAAGGGAAAATTATCAGAAACACCACAGGCACCACAGCCATCGTTTGGACCACATAACTAGGGATTGTCGCAAGCGACCTTCTAGCTCGAGTACCTCAACTGATGTAGGTGAGCAAATTGAACAATTGGATCAAACGGGAACGAACAATAAAGTACTTTGTATTGATCAACCAAATGCTTGTGCAAATAAAAAGTTTTATAAGTATACAAATTCATTAATAAATAGTTGTACCACGTCTCCAATTTCTGTTCATACTGAGCCGAATTATACATGTGGTTTATTTGTTATGGGTGGACATCGACTAATTTTAAATAATGAGTTCATGATCCTTCCAGGTTTATACAAATTTACTGCTGGTCACGGCTACCTAATGGTTACAAATATTAGTAAAAATATGACATCAATAAAAGAAAATAGCGTTATAGCTAGAGGGTGGGTCCACAATGAAAGAAATGACCAATACATTGGTTTAACAGATGTTGCCAATATGCGTGAGCCTTTACTAATCGATAAAGTTAAAATAGGAACTTTATTGAGCGTTTCCGAGTTAAGTGAGTTCCAGGTCCTTCTTTCTAAATATAGAGATTGTTTTGCCCTCAATTTATCGGAATTAGGTGAAACGAATCTCATTCAGATGAACATTAAGCTCAATGATACACTCCAGTTGTGTAAAATCCTTATCGGATATCGATCAAAGAACGAGAGCATTTAACAATTATTGTAGAAGATCTATTACGACACGGTATAATAAGGAAAAGCAATTCATGTTACGCAAGTCCAGTGATTCTACAAGAAAAGCGATGAGAAACGCCTTTGCATCGATTATCGTGCGCTCAACCGAAAAACTTTAAAAAATAAATATGCCTTACCGAGAATAGAACGCCACTTGGATTGTTTGGGAGGTAACAGTTACTTCACAAGCTTGGATTTAGCGTCTGGTTATTATCAGATCCCCATGGCTGAAGATAGCAAACACTTAACTGCGTTCGTCACTCATGACGGTCTTTTCGAATATAACCGAATGCCGTTTGGACTGGCCAACGTACCAAGTGTGTTTCAGCGAGCTATTAACACAATGCTTCGGGGATCTGGTGGCCACCTGGCAATCGCCCACATGGATGATTTGTTGATGGCTTCTAAAACCATAAAAGAGGAAACAGAAAAATTAGAGAAGGTACTTCAACTTCTGCGTAATACAAAACTTACTTTGAACCTTGAAAAATGTCAATTTTTCCAAACGCAAATAAATTATTTAGGATATGAAATCGTCGGCAGGTATACGACCACGTAATCTAAAAACTCAAGCCGTGGCAAATTTCCCAGAACCCAAAAAGGGTACACGAGGTTCGTCAATTTGTAGGACTTTCAAGTTACTTCAAGCGCTTTGTTAGGAATTTTTCAGTGATTGCAAGACCGTTGACAAACCTCACTCAAAAATACGTTGGCTGGCGTTTTGGAGAAGAAGAAAAGGATGCGTTTAATAAGTTAAAAGATAAATTTTACACTCGAACGATTTTTTACGATTTTACAATCGAATATAGACCTGGTAATAAAATGGATCACGTGGATGCATTAAGCCGGAATCCTATTAGAATTGATGTGCACAATAATGAAAACAGAATTGACGTGCTCTTCGTAAATAATGATGCTTGGTTGGGAACAGTACAATTGTGAGATCCAGAACTGCAGCGTATAGTAAAAATATTGCAAGATCCTGAAAGTGAGCATGTTGTTGAAATTAAGAATAACTTTCATACATTAAAAAATAGCAAGCTTTATAGAAACGTCAAAAAGAACGATACCGTAACGTTACTCTGGGTAGTTCCTAAATCTGTAAGATGGCAAATACTAAAAACTAATCATGACAATAAAGGTCATTTTGGGTCTGAAAAGACATACGAACGTATCAAAAGGATCTACTGGTTTAAAAATATGAGAAAGTTTATGAAAAATATAGCGAGGCTTGTCTAGAATGTGCTCATAATAAAATTCCGGCCGGACCAAGGGAAGGAATGCTTCATCCTATTGAAAAGGTAAGCAAACCATTTGACACCATACATGCATCTGCATTTTTTTGTTGCGGGGCATTCTCGTTAAACAAAAAGAGGAATCAATACATCCTGGCAATCATTGATTCTTTTACAAAATATGTATTATATCTTAAGGCTGTCCGTGGTTGTAGAAGTAAGACGAGTATCCAAATTTTTGAAGAATACTTTGCTTTTTTCGGGGTGCCGCGGCGCGGCGGTTAGTTACAGATCGCGGTACCAGCTTCACTAGTAATGAATTTAGCAAATTTGTAGTGGGGAAAGGTATGAAACACATATTAAATGCGGTCGCTACACCTCTAGCAAACGGCCAGATTGAACAATATACTAAAACTCTCGTAGAGTCGCTCGCTTCTGTTAATCATGGACATCCTGTAAATGAATGGGATACCGTATTGTTTAAAGTGCAATGGTCATTAAACAACACAATTAACAAAGGCACTGGGAAAACTCCTGCTGAGACTTTATTTGGGGTGGTTCCTACGGGAAGTTGCGATAGCGTTATGAACAGGGTAGTTGCTGAATCTCGACGACTTCAAAACCGAGATGAAATTCGCAACGACTTTGAACAACGAATTTCTTCTGAACAACTGAAACAAAAGAACAGATTTGATAAAACGAGAAAAGAAGCTACGCAATATAAAATAGGAGATCTTATTCGTATAGAG